>CM059269.1:17909867-17964867 GCA_030347295.1 Setipinna tenuifilis
TCATTTTATTTATGTGTTTGTCTGTGTACCTTTGCAAATGTTGCCATATTTCACTTCGTAACCTGAACTGAGTGCTTGCACGTATACCCAACCAGACCGGAGGTATCATGAAGTTGCAGGGTTACAAGAGGTCTGGCTGTAATTTTCTTAATGAAAAAAAAAACCATAATTCTGCATACCTTTTCCTGCAGATTCATCCTCTGCTTGAAGCACTGGAATGCTGTCGATCAGGAAGCACCCCTTATACAACTCCATTATGGCAGGGCTGGCTGTGGCTTCAACTTGTAGTCACACCTGCCACTGAGGAGGTGTTTATGTTTGAGAATGAAAGCATCGTGTCTTGGCTCTCTTGGCTGATCTCTTTATATAAGTGGCTTTTCTGATCTCCATGTTGACATAAATGCAATGATAACCTTTCATGCTCTCTGGAAAGGAGGGGGGAGGTGTCGTCTCGTCTCCAGGCTATGGTAGAGGTTTATATGCGTGGCTCCAGCTAAAACCTATTAGTCATACTTAATAGAAAATAGAAACAGATAAAACAGCTGAGATATTTATTCATATCCTCTTTCAGCTGAGATGGAAACAGCTGACCTCGTTTATTTGATATTCCTCTGAGATACTGCTTTGGAGGAGCTGAACTCTGTCCTCAGTTGTCTTGCTATTCACTGTCTACCACAAACAAGACCAAACAAATCTGAACAAATCTTCTGTGGGCAATGAAAATGGTCTGGCTAAGTTTAGCTGGCATGACAGATTTTTGTGGAACCTTTAGTTGATATCCATCTTGTTTGATCCCAAGCTTCATTTTTTGACATATTTCTTTGCCTTAAAAATGTCAATATCCTTGTCAATTTTTTAAAACCTCCACAACCTTTATTAAACTTTAACAATCCTTTGACAATACCTCTGAATCAAACTTAATTTAATCACCCTTTAAACACCCTACATCTTTTCTGAGAGTTCCTCAAAGGTAGGGGCATTGCTAAATGCCAACATAATTTACAAAACCACCACACTTTCTCTCCGCTGTCCCATTTTCATCACATTCATGCAGATTTCCTACCAAATATGTCAGCGCGTAGGAGAGGTGGAGGGAAAAGCACTCGGCTAGATGAACCAGTGCGCTGGCACGCGGCCCCCCGGCCTAGGAACTTTTCACTCCACAGATGGTCACTTCACACCAGTCTGTGAACTCTCTGAGCCCCCCCATCTGAAAGGACCCATGCACAGGTGGGTTTGGCTGCCTGAAGGCTTGTAGCCACAAGACATCATCGTATGAACACAAAGCAGCCACTTGTTATAGTCGGCAAGTGGCCAATGCGACCATATTTGCTGAGTTTGATTAGCCAGCTTATTAATCCATAGTAACGAAGGTCTGTGATGGTGACATTCTTGTGTTTGTGTGTATGTGTGGTTGTGTGTGTGTGTACTTTTGAATAAAGTTTCCAGGGAGGGAAGGGGGGAAATTGGCCTTGGTCCTCTTTGTTGTCTGGACTGTGAACACATCCTCTCAGTTTTATATCGACTGGCTATCGACTCCTGCCTCTGGTAGCACATACCAACCACGTCTTTGCCTGCCCCGCATGAGGAGGCTCTCCGGCGGCCCTGTCGATGCCCTCCTCAACACTCAACTTAATCAATCATCTGGAATGGCGCTATTCATTACCAGCCTGACCTCTGCTGGCTCTGCCCCCACAGGGCTTTGCCAGGACCAGCGAGGAATGAACATGTCAAACACTGCAAGGCAGCAGCACATCTGTGAGTGTCTGTATATACTATGGCAACTTGAAGCTCTGGGACTGGGACTACACTGTAGAGTAATTTGGTTACACTATAACTATGGTCTGATTTTAATAAATACATTTTTCCTTAATGTGAAGTACTTTTCATGATAGTTAATATTGTCTGTGTGTAAATCTGATTTAAGTCAAAGGTCTTCCATGCCCAGAGTTCCTTTGCTGACAGAAACAGAGCCCAGGCCCCTTTATTGTGTATTGCATTAAACTGTTTGTGGGGCTACTTAGAAAGCCCAAAAATACAAACTAATCACAGATTCATTTGGATATTTATAGATCACACTTTTTTGTAAAGATGTCATTTAATGGAACCCCCTGACCCTGGGATCAGAGGACCTGTTGTTGAATATGCCTTTATGAAGTGCTTTAGTTCATGTCTTTCACTGACCTCAAATGCAATGTGTCATTGTAATGACACTATTACATTACAACTACATGAAAACCCAAGAAAGCCATTGCGATACTCCCTAAATACACCTTAAAAAGCACTGATGACAAAAAGATCTTTCTGATGTCTGACTGAGTGGTATCCTTAGCCACAGATGTAGTGTACTGAATCAAACTGAGGAAAACAGTTTAATATGATTAACCAATAAATTCAGAACAATGTAATCACAAAGATAATTTCCACTCATACAATCATGACTAATGCCATCTTCTTGCAGTTCATCGGCTTTAAAATCAAGTTACTTAAACAACACTCTTTCCAGAGAAAGATCACTTACCAAGAAATACTGTATAGCTTCATTGTTCTCTCCGATACAGATTATTAAGTTATATCTCATTTGGCCACTCATTTTTCACATTACAAGCCACAGTCCGTTGCAACAACTTAATTGGAATAGAAAAAAGTAGCCATTTCTTTTGACCAGTAGATGGCAGTCCTGTCATTTTGTTTTCATCATTCAAACAGCAGAGCAGACCTAGTTCATGTGGGATGTATATTCCCTAATATTCCACAATTTACGACATGCACTAAGCCTATTTTATTTGGGACTGGATAAAAATAATATTAACATATACCAAGTTAATGTAAACAATAAACATATTTCCTATGGATCTACATGATGTGAGTTTTTTTTTCTGTATTAACACTTTTTGTATAATATGGTTAACAAATTACTGTCACTGTCATTGTAATTCTTGAGACTAATTCTGATAATCTGTTGTAATTAAAATAACTCATTACACCATCTTAACTCATACACACCGGTAGTCATATATGTCAAAATATTTAAAGTTGTGCTGGCTATCAACTAATATGGAATGAGGTATCAGCAATTCCAAATTGGATGTTATGCTGAATTAACCTTGTGGGGATGACATGCATTTCTCCAAAACACTGCATTATTTCATCAGATACTTTTCCCCAAATGTATTTTTTTTCCAAACTCAGCTTATTTACGTGGGTGTCGACCTGTGCGTTTCACTACACCCTGACACTGCCTGTCAGTTATCCCATGGTTTTGTTTCCAAAATGACACAGTCGAATGGGAAAGAAATCTGTCAGTTAAGCTTGGTACATACTGTATATTTTGACACCACTTAACTGTCCCATCCTTTGCTGCTAAAGTGTCAGTGAAGGCGAACAGCAGCAATAGAAGTAAAGCACCAGTCACCTTAAAATAGGGACCTGTACAGGTGTGCCAACAAGCACACTATGACCACCAGACTTATGCTTTGCATAAACTGAGAGAGAGCGAGAGAGAAAGAAAGAAAGAAAGAAAGAAAGAAAGAAAGAAAGAAAGAAGGAAGGAAAGAAAGAAAAGAACAAACACAAACAAAAGTTTTGCCTGCAGGAAATAGTGATATTTTCCAACAACATCAACCTTGTTAGGCACATAATTCTGTGTGGACAAAGGACACTGTGACAGTGACTCTGAAGCTGTGGTTGGATTTTTTTAATGAGTGTTTTGGTCATATATCTGGAAGTAAAGACTTATGATCCGATCAAGACCGTAAAAAGGCTAATTTATTGGTCTGACTGTTCCCCATATTTTACTGCTAGTCTGTGAAAAAATGATGAGGTAAACCTATTCTGTATCATTATTTTCTAACTATTACTGTAAAGGGCAGTGTTGTATAAAACATGATAGATGATTAGGAAAGAATCACCATATTTCTCCTTAGGCACAGGCATGAAAGCAAAGTGATCATATATTAGCACAAACATGAATGTCTCTCTTGGATAACTGATATAATTTACACTGCATGGCATTTGCACAAATATTAAGCTCACTGCCTCCTGTCCCTTTTGCTCATGCGAGAGCCAGCAGTCAGCTTGCTCAGTGATTTGCTTGTGGCTAAGGGCACGCTCATACCACATGCAGAGTGGGTAAAGGCAGAGGCACTGTGGCATGGCGACGCCTAATTGAATTAGAGCACACAGTCATCAGGGTCAACCCAGGACTTAACTCGTCTGGCCTCAGGGACACGGCTGGTCTTTAGAGTGTCTGTCTCTATCGCTCTCTCTATGTTGCTCTCTCTGTTGCTCTCTCTGCTGCTGCTGCTCTCTCTCTCTCTCTCTCTCTCTCTCTCTCTCTCTCTCTCTTTCTCTCTCTCTCTGTCTCTCTGTCCTTCTCTGTTTGTGTGTTTGGCTATGCTTGTGTTTATGTGCCTGTGTGATATGTCTCAGCTGAGTGTGTGTGTGTGTGTGTGTGTGTGTGTGTGTGTATGAGAGAGAGAGAGAGAGAGAGAGAGAGAGAGAGAGAGAGAGAGAGAGAGAGAGAGAGAGAGAAAGAGAGAGAGAGGATCTAGCAGACTAAACAAGACTCCCAGGCAGACATTTTGCTGATATGTGTGTATTGTGTAACCAAGATGAGGCTGTAAAGAACTGAGATTGAAAGCATGATAGAGGTTAAGTGGTAATTTGAAATGACAGCAACGATTACACAGACAGATGGCTGTATCAGATGTTCAGTGAACAGTAACATTTATATATATATAAATAAAGGTTATAAGGCTAAAGTATAATTTAGAGTTTGATTTAGACTACAATATGTCTACAGTTCAAAAAAATAAAAGCATGCAGAACAGTCATTGATTAACTTGGAAAAATGCACAATTTAAAAATGAAACATACCAATAATATGTATGTTACATATAATAGTCCTAGAACACTTGGTAATGCTTTTGGTTTTCTGACTGATGTTTTAAGTTATTGTACATGACTAAGAGATAAGGGGCCAAGTTCAGTTAATTTTCAGTCTGTATTCACCTCATAATATGAACAGAATCGTCAGGGTTGGAACATCAGTAGTGGTAGCGAGCTTCGCGAAAAAAGCGATTCACCCTTGTGGATTCCTCAGCTCTCCGTAGAAGTACTTGCGGAAGAGGAGTAGGAAGATGGCGGCTGAATCGAACGAATCCGATATCGAAGTAGGTCCAACCCACGCTTCTGAAGATGGGGTAAGACGCTGTTCTGTTGGCCAAATGTGATTAATAAAGTGTAATTTAGGTTGTAAAGTATATTCAAGCCACCTTGACGTTGACATGTAATGTCAATGACCATGTGATTTATCATAGGCCTTATGTGAAGTATACAAAGAGCTAGCTAGCTTGCTAGCCCACCCACTGTACTCATAAACCAATGGCTTGGTGTACACATGGGCTAACTGTTAGCGAATGTGGTAACAGCACTTTGCTAACTAGAGTGGATTTAAAAATTGATAACGTGTGTATAATCGTAGTGGTTGCGAAGCAGTGTTTTGGAATTTGGATGCAAGGACGCCGAATCTTTGATAGCCAAACAGTCTAGTAAGTAATGTGGGTTGTACGTTGGGACCGAGGTAATGTATAGCTAAAGTTAGCATAGCCTGAGTTCAAACTTTGTGATTGTTTTGTACAGCTAATTCTAGCTAGCTGGTAAGTTAACGTGGTCATTTTTTACCAAATGTATCGATCTCTGTTACACATAGCTAATGTCTGTTTATTGCATATGAATGCCTGTTTCGGAGATTACCAAACTAACTCCACCATCATGAGGTTATCACAACAGCTGGCTAGATTGCAATAATTGAAAAGCATGAGTACAGTGAGGTATATTTAATAATGGCCGATATTGGTGGCTTGAGATTTTTCATCCAGTGACGAAAATAACTGTCCTGTTGCAATTTTGTGAAGAGGGACACAGTGGTGACAGGTCTTGTCATTTCAACATACTTGAGGAACAGCGGTTTTTAGGTACACGTGTGTTTACCTCTGTGGTGTGGGGATGGCCAATAGGTCTTGGAGTTTCTACAGTCAGTGGGTGATGCTGTCTACCCACAGTTTACGCCATGTTTTGCTGTCCAAACTGAAAATTGGATGTTGTTATTCCTTTTAAATACAAGCTGTTTTGCCCTAGGTGCATACTCTACCTATTCAGCCTGCTGATATCGGATTTCACATTTTAGGTTTAGCCACCTGCTTATGTCTCTCTTGGAGAAACCAACCTTTTGTAATGTGCAGTAGCTTGCGTGTTTTGGATTATTATTTTCGGTTTGACTAAAATATAAAGTGGTGGGCTAAACTCTAGCTTACCCAGTCACAAATAACCTCTGTCTGCAGACTGGCAATGCCCTTTCACAGACAAGCCAACGTCTGTACCAACTTGCAAGCTTAGCGCTGCAGTGGGCAAAGATAAGAACAAGAAAAGACCTACCCCAAAGGCATTTCATTTCTGCAGAGGGAAGCAAGCTAGAGGCTGTATCAGAAATACCCCTTCTCTTTTTATCCTTCGCCATATTTATCTACACCTGGAAGGTGTGTGTGTGTGTGTGTGTGTGTGTGTGTGTGTGTGTGTGTGTGTGTGTGTGTGTGTGTGTTGTCGTGTCGTTGTGAGGCTTGCATTGCAAACACATGAGAAAGTAAGAGGGTTTTGCTCTCCTTCCCGCCTGCTTTGCTGAAACAGCAAATTGAATTTGGATTGAAATTGAACATGAGGCAGCTGTGTATTTGGTTAAGAATAGCAAAAAGGGGCAAAACAACACACACGCATGCACAAACAAACTGCTGCCATGTTTGTTTTTAGCTTAGCAGAGGCAGATGCAAATTTTGGTCTGATATTTTTACAAATTTAAATATGTTGTTGTGTTCGCTATTTTATTGCCTTCAGTTCAGATGAAATTATAGGTCTTTCTGACCTGCGGTTTGGATTAACATAATCTATCCCTGACTCCCCCACAACCTTGCCTCAGCTAGCTGTGGCCCAAGTGAACCCAGTAGTAATAGTATGCAGATGCTTACTGGCTTCTCTCCATTAGGAGCGCTTATGACTGACGGCACATTTCTTTTTTTAATGCGTGTAGCTCCCAGTGCTGTACACATGCTGATCTCAATTATGGTTTCATTCTAACTGACCTTTTTTTTTATTCCTCTACCTTTCTCCCTCTGTTTGTCTCTGTCTCTGTACATCTCTCTCTCTCTGTTGCTCTTACTCCTTCTTTTAATTCTCTCCCTGGGCACCCTGACACACACACACACACACACACACACACACACACACACACACACACAAACCTCTTCACCTCCTTTACCACTCTCTGTCCTGCCTCCATCTCTCTCTCTCTCTCTTCATCTCTATCTTTCACACACACACACCCACTCACTCACACACACACTCTCACTCTGGTGTGTGTGGAGCAGCGCTCTGGCCCGGCAGTAATGGACAGCCCCCGCAGGAGTCGCAGCAGGAGCCTGTCAGAGGATGGAGAGAGTGATGATGGGGCCCAGGCTGGGGAGGGGGCCCGGCGGAGGCCAGGTGAGTCACTTGCACTTTATCTGTCAGACGCCCGTCCAGTTTTTCTCCTGCAAGATGAATGATGCCTCTCCGCCTGTCCACAACCGTCACCTCTGTCTCTACTCTCACCCAGGCCCCCGAGTCTCGGTGCAGGTTACTTGTTACGGAAATAACAAATGAACAAATGAAATCAGGGCTGCACTAGACATTGCCTTCTGCAACCAGTTTCCCTCTGTGTGATGTGATTGCGTTGTCTTGGGCGCCATTATTTTTTATGCAACTTGTCATTCTGTAGACAACAGATTCAGGTCATGCACTCCACTTGGACAGTAAGTGCATATGCACTACCAAATCAGGCCCTGTGTTGGCAGAGGTGGTCAGATAGTGAAGAATGTCTCCGTGCCAATCTTTTTTTTATTATTCTGGGTCTGTCATTGTAATTTCCTGCCTTAGAATATTAATGGTTACTTTACTGAGCCATATTGATATTGAGTAATAAATTAGTTCCTACAAATAAGCAGCTAGTATGTAAATGTTTCAGTTGTGATTGATGACTCCCCAGGTGAAAAAGTAAATGTTCGTGAAATACAGTGGACCCAGGGTAGGCCTGCACAACTTGGCCTTTGCAATTTTTGTAACCGATATGGCAATTGTGATTTGATTTGTGAATTTGTTAGTCCAGCTACAATTCAGTTTTCTAGGTTAAGCTTAAGTTTGGGCAAACTCTTGTTTTGTGGCTTTTTTGCACATGCAAAACACAGCGCTCCTATAGATTCTTTCCTATTGAAAGAAAAGCCATACCTTTAATCCGAGCAACATAATTGTACACTTTTGTAGTTGCTGCAGATTTGTTAACATGATAAAAATGAGGGTGACAACTGTCAACTTCATTGGACAGTATAACATGAGCAGTAAATCAGTTGTCCTAGAATTGCTCTAGAAAGGACCTGGGGTGCTGTTGCCTTACTACAAACTGTTGTTTAAGACAGTGGAAAAAGATGAATGCCTATGGGACACGACATGCACAGTCTAGCTGTGTGTAGGAGAATGTCCCTGTCTTGACCATAAGGAGTTGTCCTGAAAGGTGTGCCTGGGGGTGCTTTGATTCTCCATCTTGTTGTCCTCTCTTGCATCTTGTTGTTCATATGATCAGCAGGTCCCCAGCCACTTTTCTTATCTCAGGCACTCCTGGCTCCATGGCCTGCTGACTTCAGTGCCTCATTTTGGGCAGCCCTGGTTCATTGGCTCCCTGCCTGGGTGCTGAGGGCCAGATAATGCTCTCAATCATCATCATCATCCAGTTCTGCTGAGAGGTTGCAAATATGAGATAGACACATGGAAACAGCAACTCAAATGGCAGTGATGCCCAAGGGCAGCTACTGTGTTTATTTATCTATTTATTTACTTATTTATGTAAAATGCCAGAGAGCCGATATCTGCCTCTTGTGCTAATGGTTGCATCACATTTTCAACTTTCTCTCAAACTCTGAGCATAACCATCTGTTGATCGATTCTGCACTATGTTAAGTTTTGTGGTGATGACCTGTGTGAATAGCCTTAAGTTCCTTTCCTTATTCCCCCAGAATTATAGCCTTTCCCTCATCGCAGTATACCCCAGTGGCACTCGGGGGAGAGAAAAGATATGAGAGGCAATTACCTCGGACGTCATCTTTATGGAGCTGAACATTGAGCAAGATTTGGGAAATTGCTTATTTTGAGATGCCCCGTCGTACAGAAAAAAAAGAAGGCTGGCGTAATGATTCTCTCCTGGCTGGTGGTGGACATTAAGGGCAGCATTAAAATCCCGCCCCCCCTGCGTGGCAGCGAGAGTGCTTGCGTCCTCCATTAAGATTGGGAGGGCAATTTAGAAGCTGGGAGGGGGTAGCTGCCCCTCGGCATTCTGGGTAAATAATAGGCACCTCAAAATTGAAAAGCGCCCCCCTTTCATTTCTTGCCTTACTGATGGCTCAAGTGATTGGTTGCCTTATTACACTCCAACCCTATTGCACATTACAAACTCCCCCCCCCCCCCAAAGCCTGCCTTAACTAAGTGTCAGTGAATTCAGCTGAGGCCGATACTTCTGAAGTGGCGTGCTCTCCAGATCCAGAGTTGATTTGCCGTTGCCTGTGAGGAACCCCTTGCTGCGACTGCACAGGCCTGTTATGAATTTATGACTCCAGCCCCAGAATGTCCTCTCTGGTGTGCATTCAAACAGCGGCCCATTAATATGCTATTATTTCAGGGCAGCTGTGCCGTTGGAACTCTCGCAGTGCGAAAAAGCAGGTCGTCAGAGTGTCGATGAAAGAAATACTGCCTTGACATCCTTTCAGTTGTCAAGACGACTTTTTTTTTCACTTTTAAAGATCTTTCCAGCCTCTTAATGTGACGTTTGAACATCAGTTACTTTTTATGGTGCACCTACCCTGTAAACTCGTAATTCTGTGTAATTCATCATTTAACTGTTCATTTTGCTGTCTATCCTCCTAGAGGTGTAGAAAAGGTGTTGTCGATGAGGGTGTGAAGCTGACATCTGTGAAAAAAGTTGGAGGTAACATTTCATAGAAGGCCCATAGAATGTAAGTCTAGGCTAGGTATGTGTTGAAAGCAGGATTTGGCAGTAAAGCATAGGTTAGACGGAGTATCACCCTTCCCAGGTGGAGCTAGACTTGAATAGTAGGTGAGTGGTAGTGAGCGCGATGGAAGGTGGTAAAAAGCGCAGCAGGCCGATGAGAGACTATGACTCACAGGCTCAGGCAGGGAAGCTGGGCTGAATGCCGTCCACTTCATAATTATTTAATCAAGTCTTCATGCTCCCTAGCACCTATTCAGCGGTGCTGTTATTGAACATTAGCTCCCCTCACTCCCGAATGTCAGACAGGGTTTGCGGATGCAAGCGAAGTCACCTGCCATGGAGGACACATGCGGTGACAGGACCGGCAGGCGCCCTGGTGTGCTCTCACTGTGGGCAAGGCTTCTACACAAACTGTTTGGTTGGGAGGAGAAACAAAAAGCAATGAAATAGTCCCTATCTAGTGGACCGGCACCAGTGAACTCCTCACAGAGCTGACAGACCTGACTGTATTTTTCCCCTCACCTGTTAACCGTTCCCAGTCCGGCCGCTTGATGAAGGCCAGTGTTTCTCTTCATGGGGCCTGTTAGCGGTCTGTAAGATGTAAAACTGTAAAACCAGGTCTCTAAGATCACAGCAGAAACATCTGTTGGTAAAACCTGCTGTCAGAACAAAATGTGGTGAAGCAGCTTTTTAGCTGCTGTGCAGTTCAGCTTTGCAACCAACTTCCAGAAAACATCAAAAATGCTCCTGTGGTTGAAAGTTTCAAATCTAGACCCAAGACCAAGCTGTTCTCGGATGCTTTCTGCTAGTGATTTACCTTTAATTCATTTACATGTATATTTTATGCTTTTAAATACTGTTCTTTTTCATATCTTTTATTGATCTTATACTTATTTTACATTTGTTTTATCTTTTATGGTCTTGTATATTATTTGCTTTTATTTTTGTTAAACACATTGAACTGCCTTTGTGTATGAAATGCGCTATAAAAATAAACTTGTTATTCGTTTACGAAGGCTGCCTTTGAAAATGTCTGCCATGTGCTGCCTGGAAGGTGATCATTTATGAAGGAAGCCTTTCATTCATCAAAAAAGGCGCATCTTTCCTTCCCGTAGGGATTCACATCAAGGTGGTGTGTGAACATAGAGCTCTAGCTTGAAACCGCTGAAAAAGAGGACACTCTTGTGTACCAGTTTCAGTAGGTAAAACACTCCACCTAAATGTAATGCTGTTTGTGATTTTTTTCCAGAGAGTTCTCCAAGTCCTGGTCCCAGGCCAGATGGGGACAGGGAGAGGCCTGCTCGTAGCCCTGGAGAGTCCTCCCCCCGGGGTGGCAGTCCCGGCGCGGGGGACAGAAAACGCTCCCCTCGGGATGGCGACGATGGCTCTGACGACAGCAAGAGTGGCTCCGATGACAGCGAGTCAGATGACAGTGACAGCAGCGACGCCGAAGAAACGTTTCGGAGGATGAGGAGCAGTGTGGCGCATGTCCGGGTAAGCGGCATGAAGGGATTGGTTAGGAGCTCTGCCATTACGTGTGTCAAGCTGCAGCAAAGTCTTTACTGACTCGTTGTAAAGTATTCCTTTCATGTCTGAAGTTTAGCCACACACTCAGATCCCTTAGCTGCTTATACAGAAACCAGCATTTCAGCAACCTTCTATTAAAAAAGAGTGTGCAGCTGTTATCTTTTCAGTATTGATTTCACTTCATACACAAATAATTACTTGAGTCACGGTTTTCTGTAGTTTCTGCTTACAGGTTTTGTATAGCATCATGACAACAATAGTTGTCCTTAACTGGAGTCTTGGTTAAAATGTTAAATATATCAGCATATACTGTATATTTTATACATTCTCAGCATACTTGAGATCCACAGTCTAATCTCACTCATAAAATGCTGCACTGCAGTAAGCTTAACGACCTCCACTTATACCCCCCCCCCCCCCCAAACAGTTATGTACATAACTTTGTTAACTTGTGTTACATTGCAAGCTGATCTTTCAGAATGCAGTAGATCGGAAACACGGCTAATATGGGGACAAAGATGATGCCGTATTGATGTATTTTGCATCATGTGTGTGTGTGTTTGTGTTTCAACTCTTGCGTGTCTGTTTCAGAGAGGCTCAGATGATGAGAGTAAGAAGCAACAGAGAAGTTTATCTCCAGAGAACAAGTGAGTCACTCCCATCACTATCGTCACTCTCCCCTCTCTCTTTCTCTCATGTCTTCTTAATGAAGCATCTGTGCTGGTTTTTCATTCACCAGCTAGTTCTACGTCAGGGGAAAAGTCCTCCCGTAACATCTGTCTCTTCCAGGGAGGCTGAGTCAAGACCGTCCCGCTCCAGATCCCGCTCCCGCTCTAGGTCCAGATCTCGCTCTCGATCACGCTCTCCCCGAGGCCGATACGAGCGATCGCGCAGGTAAGACCATCATGTCAAAGTCAGTCATTAGGGCTTATGTAGATTTAGAGACAGATTCAGAGGACTCCAGCAGAAGACCAGCATAAAACAAGATACATGAACTCAAGACGACCATAATTTTAAAAGACTTGGAAGAAAGTTGTATGTCCAAAAGCAAAACGGCACTAGTTGACAAAAGAAAACATCCACATGTGCTTACTCTAAAAATGTCACCTTAGACGCCTTGTTACAGTGGTGGCTTCCTTGCTTTGTGTGGCCCCACAGATCCAGAGATCGAGACCGTGACCGCTACTATGACCGTGACCGTCATGATCGTGGGCGCGATCGGCGATCCAGCCGCGAGCGCGAGCCGGAATACAGGAGGAGAGGCAGATCGCCCTCCCCCGCCCAGAACAACAGATCTAACGAGGAGGAGCCTCCGGTGAAGAAGAAGAAGGAGGAACTGGACCCAATCCTCACCCGTACGGGAGGGGCCTACATCCCCCCGGCCAAGCTGCGCATGATGCAGGCTCAGATCACTGACAAGAGCAGGTAAGATCCTCAGACCAGGACCCCTGTGTGCAGACAAACAGAAGACCTGGCCTGGACAGTCTGTTGATTAGTTTTCATAACATGGACCATGTACAGACCATATTGTGTATCAGAGTCAGCATCTGTGGTCCTAAAAGGGGCTAAAAAAGGTCTATCTTGATGAAAAAGTTTGATTAGAAAATCCAGGAAGTTACTAAACAGTTCAAAGGAGAAGTGCTGCCCAAGTTTCTGATTGCGAGATGCCTGGTTGTCAGTACGATTAATATAAAGCAATACACGGAATGAGAGGCATAAAAGGTTGGACTTGCAAAGTGTAATGTCATTTTGTTAAGAACGGTTTGTCGATTAGAAATCCAGGAGGTTATTAATGACTATGTTAAGTTTTTGATTGTGCAATGCCTGTGTGTGCACGAATGGGGTGAAGCATGAAACTGAACCCGTCAGGTGCCATACATTTCAATTCATTCTCTCAGGGCCAGACTTAAAATTTGATTGATTTCCCCTCAGAATTTTCCTGAAAACAGCTTTTATATGTGATCAATAGCTGGCAGTGAACTGGCCCTTTAAATTGTCAGGCAGGGGCGCATGTCGTGTGCGTGTGTGTGTTTTTCTTTTCTTATTGGGTCTTAAGCAAAATAACAAGGTTGGTGAAATTCAGCCCCAGATGTCTGTGAACATGAAAATAAAATGGGCCATGCTGGGACTTTAATCTCTCCTTCATCCCTCCTTTCCTTCCCATGTGGAAGCTACTCTAATGTGAAGGGCAGTCGTTTAAGCTGTGGAGTGTCGCGCTCATGGAGGGATTAGACCAGTTTAGGAAGGGGCAGATGATTATCCCCCAGGGCCATGGGGTAGGAGGTGGGGTTGATGTGGAGTCAGGGTCTGGCAGATATCTATAGCTCAAGGTGTGTGCTATCACTCACACACACACACACACACACACACACACACACACACCACCACCCCCACACCCCCAAGGACCTCGAAAAGGCATCTGCTGCCCTGGGACGGGAGTTAGGAGAGATTGGAAGTAAGATGGCGATAATTAGATGGGGATCTCTCCGCTTAGATATCAAGAGCGGCGAAGGGCAATGAGGAAGATAACAGACACGGCAATTCTCAGAGGAGCTGAGGGTAGGGGAGAAAGAGGAGCGAGACGGACAGATGGAGGGGAGGAAGAGCGAGACAGGGAGCGAAAGCAGAGACCCATCCTGCGAAGACGAGCATCTCTGTCAGCACTTTTTGGGGAGGGGGGTGGGGGGGTGAGGGGGGTGATGGGTGATATTGAATGCCTGTGACCGAAGGACTGAGAGTTGACAGCCTCGCCGTCCTCAGAGCGCCAGTTGTGTAAATCCTGCCTTAAAAAGTCCTCCTCTGCCCACCATCTATAATAGACCAGTAAAAGGCATCATAGAAAATTTAAGATCGCTGCTGTGTTAACGGCCTGCACCACTGGCACCATAAATATGATAAGTCTCCATGGTGAAATAAACCCAGAGTTCTGGACAGTAACGTTTCAGAAGTTAAAGCGAGTAGGGTGGGGGTGGGGAAAGAGGGGGGGGGGGGGGGGGGGCAGGTTTATATCAATATTTTATATGTGTGCTCCTTCTTGCCAAGGTGTTCATTTTTCTCTCTCTCCTGCAAGAAGTATCTGAAAAGTTCATGAAAAGGCAGCACATGGGGAGAAATGAGAAAGTGAGAGGTCAAAGAGAAAGAAGAGGGATCTGTTCTGATGTTAACTGCTATCCCATTCTTTTCCAGCCTGGCTTACCAGAGGATGAGCTGGGAGGCCCTGAAGAAGTCTATTAACGGTCTTGTCAACAAAATCAATGTGTCCAACATCGCAAACATTATTCAGGAGCTGCTGCAGGAGAATGTGGTCAGGGGCAGGTAAGTGTGGACCTCAGCCTACCTAGTTTGCTTGTATGTTTTATAATTCTGCTTTCTATATGCTTGTCACGTAAACATAAACAGCCTGCTTGTTTTGTCTGAAATATGTTAGTGTAGGAGGTTATATCTCATCAGCAAGCTGCTCCTTCAGCCTCAGCTGGTACTTATGATAATGATGGTAACCGTAGACACACAGTGACAAAAACAGAGGTTGTGTAGGGGAGAGAAAGGGGTTGTGAGGGGACACACAGTGGTGAAATCCATACCCTCCACCCTCCTATGTTCTCTAAGTGTCCTTGCTGTGTGGCTCTCTGCAGGGGCCTCATGGCCAGGTCCATCCTCCAGGCTCAGAGTGCCTCCCCCATCTTCACCCACGTCTACGCCGCACTGGTGTCCATCCTCAACTCCAAGTTCCCCCAGACGGGAGAGCTCATTCTGAAGAGGCTCATCCTGAACTTCAGGAAAGGCTACCGTAGGAATGACAAGGTGAGTTTCCCAATGGTCTGCTCTTCTGTTTTCTCTACCTCAGTTCTATACATTCGAAAGTGCATTTGTATATTAGTACAATAGCCTTACCTGTGGTGTTGTTCATTTCAGCAACAATGTATGACTGCCTCCAAGTTTGTGGCACATCTGATCAATCAGAATGTGGTAAGTTGTTTGCATGCCTTTTTTTCTTCTTCCCACTTTAAAAAAAAGTCTTCAAAATCCATTGGCTTCAAGTCAGAAAAACAAAAGTATGGTCAGGGCACAGCTGTTACGGATCTAACATGTTAGGAATGACGTCAGGATTTATCCAGGATATACTTGTGACTGAAGGACAGAGAGCTGACAGTCTTGCTGTCGTCAAAGCATCGGATGTATACATCCTTGTTCTGACCATGCCGCCATGATAATTTACCCACATGTTCCCACATTTCTGCTGTGTGGTGTGTGTGTAGGCCCATGAGGTGCTGTGTCTGGAGATGCTCACTCTGCTGCTGGAGAGGCCCACGGACGACAGTGTAGAAGTGGCCATCGGCTTCCTCAAGGAGTGTGGCCTCAAACTCACCGAGGTGTCCCCCAGGGGCATAAACGGTACCTGCCTTTTTGTTATGCTGCCAAGTGATTAGCTTCTCAGTGTGTCAGGCCCACAGTCAGTTACTGTCCTTTTTTCTGTCTTTCATTTGCGCTTTTGGAATAGGAATATGAAAATTGGGCACTGACTCTTCAATATTTTATTTATGTTTTTGGGTGTTCGTTTCAGCCATATTTGAGCGCCTGCGAAACATCCTTCACGAGTCTGAGATCGACAAGCGCGTGCAGTACATGATCGAGGTGATGTTTGCCATCCGCAAGGACGGCTTCAAGGACCACCCCATCATCCCGGAGGGGCTGGACCTGGTGGAGGAGGAGGACCAGTTCACACACATGCTGCCCCTGGAGGACGAGTACAACCCCGAGGACATCCTGAGTAAGGACACACAGCACCACAGAAACACACAGCACCACAGAAACACACAGCCACACAGAAACACACAGCCACACAGAGACAGAAACACACACATACTGTTTACAGACACACACACGCCCAGGCCACACACATACTCAGTTCACACACTTGATCTGCTGCAGCATGTTGTTAACATGCAGCCCACTCATGGAAGCCTCCTTGACCTCGATGCATGGTGAGAGGTCCAGATGTTATCGGCGGGCCTCCTCGCGCGGCTAACCTGGCCGTGGCTTAATTAATTGCTAGGCGGTAAATTCCCCCTCTCCTCGGCGTGCTAGCTCCCATCATGGCAGACGTTTAAAGGGCTAATTATACCAACCGCGTCCCAGCGGATCTCTCCTTCCCCCTCAGCTACGTCTCAGCGGATCTCTCCTCCTCCTCCTCTACTTTCCTCTTTTTTTTCCCTTTCTTCTCTCCTTCTCTCCATCTTTACTTTTTCTATTCTCTAAGCTCTTGTACTTTGGCACAAGTCTATGGTTCGCACGTAACGATATCCCTTGCTTGGGGCACCAAAATTGAGGTGTCGGATTTTTCACCTCTGACATTATAGCCTCAGTCGCTACTTATTTATGTTTTGTTCAATTTGCGGATAAGCATCTCTCACTTTCTCCTTCTCACACACACACAGGCGGCCCTAATTGAAAATCTATACATGGCCCCCCCTCCGGGGCACAGGAGAAAGGCATTACCGCATTAAGCTCCTTTATGAATAATGCCTGATACACAATGAAGCCCTCCTTTACGCCTAATTGACTTTGATTACATCTCGATTGCAGTGACTTAATTGATGTAAAAATGTGTAATTGCAAACAAATGGCTTCCATTAAAACAACAGCACTCTCACTGTCTCATCTTTTTTTTTTTTTTTTTCCCCCTCACCTCCCTTTTTTGTGTTTCATTTCAGATGTCTTCAAAATGGATCCTGACTTCTTGGAGAACGAAGAGAAGTACAAAGCAATTAAGCGAGGTGAGTCAACTGGAGTCCCTTTTTTGCAGCGGCGGCGGCCTCAACTCAGGCGTTTCCATTACTGGCCATTAAAGGAAGAGCTCGGCGCGGGGCTGCGCTACACACCCTTGTTTCCAAGCGTTTCAAATGGGGGGCATTTGAATTTTAATTGTGTACTAATTGCTCAGTCAGCTCCGAGCCGGCATATGGCACGGCGCTGTTGAAAAGCAACTTTATTATCGCTCAATGGGGCCCACGGATCGCCTGCTCTCCCAGGCAGCAATAATTGCTGCATTCCCCAGGAAGAGAAGGTAGCCCCCCCCCTCCCAAGTTAAGGGATGTAGCTGAGTGGAAAATGAAGGCAACAGGGGGGTGGCGGTGGGGGGGGGGGAAGTGGGCAGTGGCTCATGATGACCCCCTCCTCTCTTTGTGTCTCCCTCTGCAGAGATCCTGGACGAAGGCAGCAGTGACTCTGGGGACGACGCCGATGGTAGCGAAGATGATGATGACGATGACGACGATGACAAAGATGATGAGGACAATGAAGGAGGGGCAGAACCTGGCACAGGTATGAGCAGTATGTAATATACCCCTCTCTGAGAGTGTCTTCTACAATAAGGGTTTCTATTTTGTTTCTCTCTCTGTCAGGACTATTAATTTCTAACTTTATGGCAGACAGCCAATCCAGTATCCTTTCAGTCATCATGAACTTATATTACTGCATTTTTGTGACCGATACTGCCAGCAATTAGAGGGCAGTAAAGAAGTCCCTATATATAGAGGGTAACTAATTCCTTGATAAAGCTATACAAAACAGAACTGCTCCTCATTAATCATTCACTTTCCCACAGAAACCCTCATGGCCTTAAGAGCACCATAAGAGTTGTTTTCACCCACACAGTCAGGGCAGTTCTGCCTTGAAGGAGGCCAGTTCGTTAGTTAACAGTGTGTCTTAAGTGGCTGTTGCGGCGACTTGTGGAGTTGGTCAGGAAAGGGCACTCAGGGCAGGGTGGAGGGTCAGGCTTCAGTGGACGACTGGCATTATCCACCCGCTATCTCCACCCCCCCAGGGGTGCACAGTGGCAGAGGAAATGCGTGGCATACCACTGGCCATTAGGAAGCTGTGGCACTGCCAGTCCCCCTCAACGACCTATTTACACAGACTCATAGACAAACTCGCAGACAGACTCATTCTTTGTGCCTCTTTCTTACACACACACACACAGACACGCACACACACACACACACACACACTAGGTCTGATGGAGCCTGGTGACACACAGATTGGGCCCGAATGTCGAGGCTAATTTCAGTCACTCACTTAAAAGCCATCAGAGATTCTTCCTAAGTACATGGCACAAAAGCCATCACCACTTCTTAGTAAGGACATGACACAAAAGCCATCACGCCGACTTACTAAGGACATTACACAAAAAGCCATCATCATGTCTTATTAAGGACACCACACAAAAGCCATCACCACTTCTTACTAAGGACACGTCTCTCTCTCTCTCTCTTACTAGTGCCTAGAGATGGTTGCTTAGTTGACGCTCACCCTGTGTTGGTCCTAAGAGTGAGGTCCCCTTTTGTGACACTGTCTGTGACGGCGGTCTGTTTAGTGCTTTTGTTGTCTTAGTGAAGTAGATTTAAGAAGACAGGGGCTTTTCAGAACCGTCTCTCGGGACATTTTTAATTTTCACTTCATTTCCTGTGGGGACCAATCCTGTTACGAATGAGATGTTGTTGACTGACTTCGCTTGTCGAGGTTGATGGTATATACTTAGCCTATCTCATATTCCCCCGGCCATAACAAGCCACAAGTACAGTTTTATGAAGGGCTGGCATGATGAGCTAAAACTGTAGCTCACCATCCCAGACATAATCAACACAATGTGGTGAGAGTAGCGACAGTCCACAATGTGTCAGTGTTGTGTCTGCTATGCAATTGTGGCTTTTCAGACAAAGTTATGGAGAACCCCAAGTTGACAGAGATAGATGACTGGAAAATTAAAGCAGTCTTCTGGGGGATTTTGTACTTTGTCCCTGAGTAAATAAAAAGAAAACAAAAAGTCACATCTTTTTATTTTGTCCATATAGCAAAACCGTTTTTGTGTGTAAATGTAATTTGCTGTATAGGCGGTGATTGGAAACCCCTCGTCATTCTAGTACTCAGCTTTGTTAATTGCTTTGCTAGGAAGGGCTCCCTTACAGTAGGAAAGGAAAATTTGCTTTGGCACAGAAAAAAAAATGAAGTTGACCTCTGGAGGGAAACGTATTGTATGACCAAAGGGGAAAAAAATAATCTGAAAGAGAATGCCGTCTGCTGTCTCCTGCTTGGGTATTGACTTCTTTTTCCCGGTTTCTTTTTTTTTTTTTGTAGAGGGGGAGAAAATGACTATTTTCGACCAGACAGAAGTGAACCTGGTCGCATTTCGCCGCACCATCTATCTGGCCATCCAGTCAAGGTGAGTGGAGTGCTACACGCCGCGTGCCAACGCCAACCCAGCCAGAGATCTCGCACCACTGCGGAAACGTCAGCAGAAAATAGAAAGGCAAAGGGCCGCTAAATATGTGACACTGTGACCAGAAATAGCCTTTTTGGATGGCAGAACTCGCAGGGCCCTTTGAGGCTGGTTTTAAAAAAATATTTATTTATATATTTATTTATATATTTATTTATTTCAAAGAGCACAGATGGAGAAGCCATGTCCAGGCAGATCCTACAGGAATCACAGTTTTGACGAGATTCCACTTCAAGTGGCATTTGAGGAATTAAATCAGGCTCTTTTTAAAAAAAAAAAAAAAAGTAGGCTAGAAGCAGAAAAATACACTTGCTGTACACGTATAGGAATAATAGCCTTTCACAAGGGAGCTTTTTCATTGAAATGTGGCAA
Source organism: Setipinna tenuifilis (assembly GCA_030347295.1). Lineage (NCBI taxonomy): Eukaryota > Metazoa > Chordata > Actinopteri > Clupeiformes > Engraulidae > Setipinna > Setipinna tenuifilis. The sequence goes on from CM059269.1 coordinate 17,930,130, forward strand.
AGTGGTGCTGTGCAACCTAAAAACGTGTATATGTGTATGTACTGTATGTGTTTTAAGAGTTTTTTTGGGGTAGCGTGAAGACTGGACCTAGGGAATGGCTTAGAAAGAAAGAATGGAGAGAAAGAGAAAGGGAGACATGTGGTATCCTATTTTTAAGCAGGATTCAAATATCAAGAGTCCTTTGTGCAGCACGCAAACAACATGCTTGCTGCTGTGGAGCTGCAGGAGATGAAGGGAAGAATAAGCGAGAGGAAGGGAGCGAGGGAATAAAAGTCACCATAGTAAACAAGTCTCCTCCAGCGCACACACACACACACACACACACACACACACACACACACCCTCATGCATGGCCACTTCCTGGGGCCTATGATGGGTTGTATGCAGGGCCCCAGTGGCACCACATGTTGTGTGTTTATTTGTTTTCCTGCCTTTGTGTTTGTCTCGTTGTCTCGCTCCTCCCCCATGCATGCTGCCGAGGTCGCTTATGTGTGTCCATTTTTCCTGTGCAGAGCTGGACTCCTTATATGCCGCCGAGCAAAGAGAAGTGTGTCAGCACTCACCCTGGCACACACACACACACACACACACACACACAAACACACACACACCCCCACACGCGCATACACGTACACGTACACACACACAGACGTATACACGTACACACACACACAGGCCTCCCTGCATCCCAGCTCCCCCACCACCACTGTAACCACATGTCCAGAGGGGATTGCTGAGCAGTCATATGTCAATGATGCAAAAAGCACCCATCTCTCAGAGAGAGCCATGCTGGGAGATCAAAGGCCACTCTTTAACCTCGCTTCTCTCTCCCCGCCACTCCGCTTCACACCCTATAGATGCTCATCCTGTAATCCTGTACCGCTACATCACACCAGCAGATCATCACGTCCCAGTGTAATGCATTATTTCACTGGGATGGGGTGGATACCAGACCCCCCCCCCCTCCTGTCCCCCTTTTATTTTTTTTTATTTTTTTCCTGTCTACTAAGTGAGCTCGGGGGGGGTCTTGCAAGATAGCCCACCGCGCCGTAAAATAGGCCACAGGCACTCCAGCTATGTGGCACTGACATGGAATATGCATCCTCCTCCCGTCTGCCGCCTCCTAATTAAATGGCCTCCGAGGACCCCGGAGAGAGGGCCCTGGCGCTGGGGCTGGGGCTTTGTCGCGTGCGTATACATTCTCACACACACTTACTGCCTCTCCAGCACACTTCAGTGCGATCGTGCTATCTCGCATATGTGTGTCTGTGGGCGTGCGTGCACACACACACACACACACACACACACACACACACACACACACACACACACACATACACACATATTCATACAGACACAGTAGCACACACAATGTGCTTTCACTTTCCTGCCCCCGTACCTTAACACGTGCGCAAGTTCAGCTGTCTAGCAGGAAAACATGTAAACATCAGTAGACACACACGCACACACATACACACACATATATTATATATATACACACATATATACACACACACAACATGTATACATCAGTAGAAGTACACACGCACACACACATAAACACACACACACACATGCACACACGAAAAACCTGAAAACCACTTTACATTTTTCCCCTTTGACTCTGCCCGAAGCAGGCGCTGCGGTGCGGAACGACAGCTGGTGCAGATGCAGCCCAGGATAGTAAGCCAGGGCGCATCAGCAAGTGCAAAGGAGGGGGGGGGGGGGGTGGGGAGAGACAGGAGAGAGCAAAGGGGGGGAGGGGTGGGAATCCCTTTTAATAAGTGACCCACCAGGAAATAAGATTAACCCAGCGCTGCTTTTCTTCAGCATGAATCTGTCGATTGATGGAAGAAAGAAACACATCCCCGTGATTCTCATCAAGACTCTCGTGCGCTCTGGGGACACTGGAGAGAAAGAGGGAGGGAGGGTGGAAAAGATACAGGGAGAGAGAGAAAAAGGAGGCTGAGAGGAAAAACTCAAGATCTCAGAATATTTTCTGGCTGTATGTAATCCTTCCAGCATGTTATTTTAGTGTGCCGAGTGGTGTCTGCAGTGTGTCAGATGCGAAGAGGGAACCCCGCCGTGATGGGAAGACGATGGGGAAAGCAGACCACAAAACCGTGCAGCCCCAGTGCAGCTCTGCTCAGCTCTGTCGGTAGCTGGGGCTGTGCTCAGCTCCAAGCTCCAAGGTCATGGGTTCTTCTTCTCAGAGAACTGAAGTGGTGCTGATGGTCCCCATGGATAAGCCCCTCCCTTTTTTCTCCCCCCCTTGCTGTGACTTCCCCTTCTCTCTCGCTCTCTATCTCTCTTTCTCTCTTTCTCTCTTTTTTCCTTCATTCCCTCATTCCCTTGTTCTCTCTTATCCTCTACCTCGCACCCTCCCTTCCTCCCTCCCCCCACATCTTACCACATGCATGCAAATGTTGTCAGTCTCCAGGGTGCACTTCAGAGCCCTAACCATCTTTGGCTTGTTTCCATGTAGGACTTATTATTAAAAGGTACACCTCATAAAGGTTACACTGAGTGATTACATGGATCTTTTGTTCTTTTTGCACAAAGTGTTGGCTCTTAGACTCTCCCATTTTTAACTTGGTAGAACAAAGGGTTTTTTTGCCAGCATATCATGCAGCAACTTTTTGTATTTTCACAGTAATTGTGGAAAAAAACCTTGTTGTCATGGATTATATGCAGCAGCTGAGCAGGATTTATGGTCACTGGTATTTTTCTGCATTGTCTGCGGCTTGGTGTCTTTTTGTTTTGGCTGTAGTTTTCCTCTCTCTCTCTGTCTCTCTCTCTCTCTCTTTCTCTATCCTATATATGTCCCCTTCTTTCTTCCTCTCTCCCTTGCTCAAAACTGTCTCTTTCTGTCTCTTTTTCTTTCTCATGTTGTGCTCTCTCTCTCTCTTCTCTCTCTCTCTCTCTTTCTCTCCTATATATGTCCCCTTCTTTCTTTCTCTCTCCCTTGCTCAAATCTGCCTGTTTCTGTCCCTCTTTTTCTTTCTCTTGTCGCTCTCTCTCTCTTTCTTTCTTTCTTTCTTTCTCTTGTGTATGTCTTTGCCTTCTTTTTCCTCTGTCACTCTCTTTCTCGCTTCCAACCTGTCTCTTTTTCTGTCTCTCTCTGTGACTCTTTCTATCTCTTCCCTGTTCCCTGTTTCCATACCTGGCCGTGGGGATTTCAGTAGAGATGCGAGTGAATGCCATTGTGGACCTGCTCCGCCCGAGGGCAGGGCTGCCGCTTTCTCAGTGCCAAGACTTTGCTCCTCTCTCTCTCTCTCTCTCTCTCTCTCTCTCTCCCCTCTCTCTCCCCTCTCTCTCTCCCCTCTCTCTCCCCCCTCTCTCTCCCCCCTCTCTCACTCTCACTCTCACTCTCTCTCTCTCTCTCTCTCTCTCTCTCTCTCAAGCACATGCACACACATCCACTCTCTCTCTCTGTGTCTCTGTGTGTCTCTCTCTATTGGCCAGGTTAGCATTTTCCCGAAAATTGGAAAAGTCTTTGGCCCCATTACTGCCTGGGGAAGCGCTGGTCTTTGACAGATTACTGTATGGAGGAGGAGGAGAGTGAGTTTCAAAAAATAAAGCAAAAGAAAAGAACTGTTGCCCGCCATAGCTCGCCTTTGTCTTTCCAGTACGACCTCGGCTTGTATCGATTTATGTTCCTCCTCCTCCCCCCCCCCCCCCCCCCCCTTTTAAGTCCGTATGCTAAAGTTGTTAGGAATACAAAAACAATCGCCGGACAAAATCGGCGCAGCATGAAATAAGGTCTTTTTATCAATAACGAGCGACCGTGTGGCCGATTGCATCGGGGCAGCTCCTGAATGACTTCACTTGGTGAAAGGAGAGAGCGAGCAGTCGAAGCAGCCGCAGTGACGGCCTGTCGGTTATGTCAGCACTTTTTATTCGGCGGCTGGCAGAGAGGGGCTGCAGAAATGGTAGAATGAGAAATGCCTGAACGAGGCGTAAGGTTTATGACGGCTCAGCTAGTTTTGCAGCGCGATGGCAAAATGTGACCGAGCACGTCTTCGGCGGTCTGTGTCACCTGGAAGGTCAACGATCTGTCGCCGGCCTGCCAGCGGGCACCAGGCAGAGATGTACGTCCACGGGGCAGTACATTTCTCACCTCGCACTCACACTTTCTCTCCATCCTTCACTCTCTTTCAGCTGTTTATTTCTTTTTCTTGTGACCTGTCTGTCTTTCTCTCCCTTTTTCTCTCTTTTCCCTCTTCCATTTTTTCCATCTGTCTCTTTATCTGTGTCTGTCTCTCCATCTGTCTTATCTGTGTCTGTCTCTCTTTCTTTTCTGTGTCTCTATCTTTGTCTTTCTCACCCCTTTTTGTCTCCATCTCCATCCCTCCTGCTCTCCCTCTCTTACTCTCTTGCCCCCCTCTCTTACTCTATTTCTGTCTCTGTGAGAGAAGAGAAGCTCTCATGGGAATGCAGGCGGGACTGAAAAAAAAAAAGAGAGAGAAATACAAAAAAAGAAAAATGTCTCCAGCTGCTAGAAGCTGGTAGTTGGCTTCTCACCTCTCCCTCTGCTAGAAATAACAAGTTTAGGAGAAGAGAGTGAGGCAGACGAAGATGACCCACATGCGCTGCCTTTGTGGTAGCATATTTTTAAAAGTGAGTGTCAAATTCCATTAGCTTAGATGCAGAGATCAGCTCTCACTTGGTGGTGGAAAGACATTTTGGGTAATGGTTAGGAATTGAGTGGGAATGGGATGTGCGTGCTATTTCATACATGGTGTGTGGCCTGATTACCCAATGTAATTCATGAGTTATGTATAACTTGGTTGGTATTGGTATATATGGTAATGCTATTCTTCTCATGCATTTTTAACCACTCACCCATTTCCAACCATTAAATTGTGTATTAAAACAGCCCTGTGCAACACTTTGCCACATTTTGAGAGCGTGGTTTCATTATCAACTATTTTTTGTATCATAACAGCAGTGAAGGTGAATAAAGTGAAAGACATAGAAACCCACATGTTGTTCCCTTATGAAAAGGGAAATGAAAAGCCTTATGAAAGCACTATGTTACCCAAAGACAAGTTGGCACCTTGGCAAGCATTTGTCTTTGCCAGCTGGTTTGCTGTTGGTGCTCACAAGCTTGTTAGATGAGCAACTTTGCTACTTTATGACAGAAACACCACATTGCTTTGTTAAAGTTCATATTATTCCAAAGCATGTTCTGTGTAAAAGTCTGTTTGTGTTTTAATTGAAAGGTTGTCAAGTTGGGGGTATTCAGCAGAGGTTTTTTCCTTAGAAAACGTGTTTGTCATTTTTTTCTGTCTTTCTCCATAGCTTGGACTTTGAAGAGTGTGCCCATAAGCTGATAAAGATGGACTTCCCGGATAGCCAGACGGTATGTGTGCTTTTAAATATTGTTATTGCCTTTCAGCTCTGCTCGAAGCAGTGCATCATAAACCGCAGTAAATATCCTAATGCTGTGGTTGGGCTATAAGCTGTTTGTTGTGGTGTATTGCGTGTGTGTGTGTGTTGTCCTTTTTTTTATTTTTTTGGTGTTTGCCTTTTTCTTTTCCGTCTCATCTAAATATTTACTTTCATGGTCGCTGGTCCTTCGAGTCTTTGTAGTCACACGGGAAACATTTGTCATACTGATTTCCTTGTTTTGCAGCTTCACAGTAGGAAAGAGCCTTCATTACACATCTGGGTGTTCCCCCCTCTCAACATTTTTTAACTGATCAAATGCCTTTCTGCCCAAGTGACTGCCTTTGATTGTGGTCACAGGCTTGCTTTGTGAGTTCTGGCCGAAGGGGTAAAAAAACAGAAAATCCAGCAGACACCAGGAGGGAGCATGCTGTGGTGCTAGTTAGCAAGCTGAATTTTAATCATGAGGAGCAGGCAGGCAAAGTTGTGTACGGTTCAGCCCACTCCAGTTCCGTCTAGCTCTCATCGTTTGGCTGCAGTTGGCGTCGAGAGGGGAAAAACATCTCCATATGAATGACGTCGACTGGTGTTGACCCTGAATTAATGAGCACGTTTGACCTTTCATGGCTCGCATGATGAGGATTTTGTCACTGTGGCGGGCCTCCCCTCGGGCCTGAGAATCAGACTTCAAAGCGTTTCTTGAAAGGTGTTTGAAGCTCATTTGTACATGGCACCTACATCATTTGATGGGGTGACAGAGAGGGTGAAGGGGTTGACAAGGGAAGGGATATGGAGGAGCCCAGTTTTAATCCAAATTTGTTTTTCGGGTTTATTTATTTATTTTTTGTATGTGACAGAGGGTTAAGAATTGCTTTGCACTCTGGGAAAGAAATGGAAATTCTTGTGCACCTTTTTTTTTTTTTTTTCCCCTGCCTCGTCGATGTTAACGCAGACAATAAATGAATAATGTCTTGAGTGCAGGTGGCTTCCTCAGACCTCTGAGAGTAGGGAGGAGGATGGAGGAGGATGCGCTCCTGTGTGCAGCGCCCTCCATTTTTCTGGCAGAGAAAGGAATCGCTGAGGTGTTCATGATGGATTCATTGTGCCGGCTGCCCGAAGGAACCAGTTGTATAACTCAACTGGCCTCTCAGAAATGGCGCGCCTTTGTGTGAATTAAGGCCCCGCGCCTCTCTGTGCTGCCTGTGTGAGGCTGCTGATGCCACTTTTCCTTAAGGTCATGCCAAAGATTTGTTTGGGTTTTCTGAAAAGCCCCCACCCCACCCCCTCTTTCTGCTCTTGTACAGGGAAAGGCTACTATGAGTACCACACAGAGCTTCATTCCAGCCAATGCTTTATTGTGTTATTCTTACAGGGGAAGGAGATGTGAGAGAGGAGTCCTGCTGTCAAAGTCATGCAGTTAAGTGGATATTTGTGGTGGATGTAAATTCAGTTGGGGAGAGAGTGGTTGGCAGTGACTTGGTCTACATATTAAAAAAAGAGTGAGAAATGGGTAGTGAAAGGAGTGAAAGAGGGAGAGAGAGAAAAAGCATAGGGAGAGGAATGAGCGATGAGAGTAGTGAGGCAGAGATGGGTGGATAGAGAAATGGATAGAGAGAGAAGTGTTGTGTCTTTAGTGAAGCTTAGAGGTGCTGAACACGGACTCACTCCAGACCCTCCACAGGCTCTTTGCGTCATCAGCACTCTCGGGGACACACACACGCACACACACACCTGCGCAGAGGGAACGAGAGCTTCTTCCTGTCCCCCACACCCAACCCCCCTCTGAGCTGGTGAGCTCACACACACACACACACACACAAGCACATGCACACGCACGCCAGCCAGCTATCCTTTGCTGACGTAAATGCAAGCTGGGCTGAAGAATGAGAGAATACGGGAGAGAAAGGGGGAGGTTCCAGAAAGGGAAAGGTGGAAAGGAGTGGACATGGTCCTGAGCGCGGGCCAATTTAAATATCGTCATGTAAGTGCTTGTGCAGATTGCGCAGAACATAACGCATGGGTGTTCTCGAACCATTTCACTTTTCGCTGCCCGAGTTCTCTCATCAGTCCCAGAGCCATATGAAAACAGCAGACGAGATGACTTTGGCTGTAAAGGTTTGCTTTGCAACAGCTTACTCAGGAGCCTGGCCACACTCCTGTGTTTGCGTAGTCCGTGTCTCTTTCTTCCTCCAACATGGAACATTTCTGCAAAATGTTAAATCAATATCTTACTTTTTTATTTAATTTTTTTTTTAACAAACATCACCTGATTAGCACTGGCCACACTCATGTTTGCGTAGTCCGTGTCTCTCTTTTCCTCCAACATGGAACATTTCTGCAAAATGTTAAATGAATATCTCACTTTTTTTAAATAATTTTTTTTTTTTTTAACAAACATCACCTGATTAGCATGACTAATAACCCTCCTGACTGGGGCTTTTGAAAGGGCCCCATTGATTCCTGCTGCATTTACTGTAGCGACCGTCTCCATGTGTCCCCACCCAGCAGCAGATGCCGGCCGATTCCAAATCTTTCCTCGTTTTTCCACGGCCCGGGCCAAATTTCCACTCGGTCGGTGGTGGCGAGAGCTGGGGCCCGGCCTGCTTTTTTTACCAGCGGGGAGCCGACGAGGTGTGAGCGAAAATTAGCGAAAGGCATGGGTCTGTCCGAGAGGGACGTCTGCCCGCCCGTCTGGCAGCGTTGACGGTGTGATTATTAGACTAGCGGGCAATAAACGCGTCACTGCGCGAGGGAGTGAATCACTCAAGTCATGCAGCTGCAGCTTTCATCTACCTCATTCTCACACACACACACACACACACACACACACCCCGACCAACACCCGTGCGCTCATGCACAAGCTTGCTCACACATACAGTCACATCTGTTTCTGGTGCCCTGGCCTGTTTGTCTGACAGTACCACTTAAGGTTAAGACAAAAGGGAATACACAGTGAGAGACTGCACACACACATTTTAAACTTTTCCATATTGAACTAAATGGATAGGCTCCCCAGGAGTTGGGGCAGGACAGGGCTCAGTTCCTGTATGGGATCATGTGATGTGGGATTCCAGGTTTGTTTTTTTATTTGTTTGTTTTTTTGGCTGTCATTATTGTGCAGTGGTAATAGTGTACAGGATCTAACTCGACCTTTGCTGGACCCGCTGTCCTTTGGTGGCCTAGAGCGAGTATCCCCGAGAGAGAGAGAGAGGCTCCACATTTGGTGGGTTGTTATTAGGTTGGCCAAGCTCCAGCCACACGGGCTGCTCTCTGGAGTGGGAGCCGTTCCTACCCGTGCCTCCTCCATGTGGGTAAACACAGCACAGCGAATGTAAAACATATTTTACCACTTCACGACGGGGAGCCCGGAGACTCTATGATTTTGAGCTTCTCCGTTTACTCTGGACTCCTGGAGAACTAACATGGCATGTAATATTTATCCGTGATCTTGGAAATTGTCATTTCCTTTCTCGGCTGGGGTAAATTGAGGCAACATTTTATTTTTTTTTGCTGTATTAAAACACCAAAATGGAGTTTTCTCTGACTGGCAAATTATTTTCTGAATTAAGATTTTCATTGTGAGAGAGAGAGAGAGAGAGAGAGAGAGACGAGTTGGCAGGGATTAGTGTGTAACAGACAGTGTGGTGATGAAACCTACCAGGAATAACCTCCCCGTGCCTCTACCCCCTACCAGCCTTGTAGCACTGAGGTGCATTAAAGAGAGTGTACATGATCACCCACCCAGAAGACTGGAGGGTCAGCCTTGCCTGCTGGTGAAGGCTCTGGGAGACCGAGAGAAACAGTTAATGCATGAGAGACGGAGAGAGTGAAGGAGAGAGAGAGAGACAGAGAGGGAGAATGTCCAAAAAAAAGAGAGGTAGAGTTCTATTCCATGTCTGTCAGAGTTCTACTCAAAGTCACATGTGTACGTATGACTCAGTGCTCTGGCTGACCAACTCGTAATGCCAAGACCCTCCAGGCATGTGCTGGCTTTAGCTTGGAACCAATCCTGTGTTTACTAAAGAGCTCCACTTTCCATAATGACTATGCGGGCCAAAGGCAAGGTCAAAGGAGCAAAGGTTTAAGTCCTCACCTGCCTGACCAAATTATCCATGTGCACAGTTACTTTCACTGTCTGTAGTGTTAGCTGATGCTCAGTGGGGCCCCTAAACAGGCCCCTAAAGAGGCTCTGCACCTCAAAAGACTGACCACCACACCGACTGACAGCTGCTGTTGTTCTTGTAGTTGTTGGAAAAGTGGCCATTTTGCACTGCGCCAACGGTAAGCGATCACATACATTCTGCGCTTGCGCGAAAGTAATTTCTATGCATTTGCTACTGCAGTAGCAAATTAAAGCACACAGAAACAAAAAAAATCTTGCAGCGCAATTTATTAATAAGAGTTGGGCAAATCAATGATTTGCTAAAATCAAGCAGGTAATGAAAGTTATCCCCATTCAACATGTTGAATCGGCCGCAGACCTGCTGGCAGACAGTTTCCAATATCAGCTGCGCTTCCCAAAGCTCTCAAGTTTGGCACAAAGACGCTCAAAGACGTCACCAAACACTATCGGACATTGACGTAAGGACCGTGTGTACTTCACAAAGACTCCTTGCTATTTTAATCTCCGGTCCTCAAGTACCAAGTAAGAGATTTATCTCACTGATGTTATTTCAAGATCTAAGGATCTTGTTAAGATTATGCATAGTATCGAATGAATTGTGAATCAGGTATCCAGTACTTCTTTGAAAGGTTTGCGGTAAGTAGGTATTGATTTGTGTTGAAAATGTCATTGTGAAATGAATTTTACCTCCAGCCCATCTGCCTTTGCCTTCGGCTGATTTGGCAGTAAATGAAATGGGCCGTCTGGCATAAGAGAAGGCAAAAAGAAGGGGCTTGTAAGATTTGTAAATGAATGAATGTCTCTACTCCTCTATCTCTCGCTGCTTTAATAGAGGGTAATAGATTTGTGTGTGTGTCTGTGTGTGTGTGCGAAGCAGATGGCATCTCTGGGAACAGGCAGCCTCAGTGTTTGACATTACAGATTTCACATCAGGGATGCTCTTTTCCTCCCTCCATCCCTCTCTCCCTCTCCCTCTATCCCTCCATCTTTCTGTCTGTCTCTATCTCTCACTCACTAACTCAAGCCCCCTATCCCTCCCCCCCCCCCTGACGAAAATCACAAGTGCTTCTCCCGGGGTAGAGCTTCTGTCAGGTCAGCGTCAATCATTGTGTCCTTCCGCCGCTCTGCGCTTCCAGGCCGTCATGAATGCCACGAGCCCCCGGGGACAGAGGGGTTCTGACTGGGGAGACGGGAGATGATGGGTGGGCACCACTGAGGGGTGCAGTCAAGCTTGAGAGAGGTGCTGCTGTGATCTCATCATCTTGCAATATTGCATTGCACCGCATTTCAGTGCTTGAGTTTGCATTGCATTTACATGCACTGTGTTCCCTTGCGTACAAGATTACTGGTGTGTATTGGTATTTTTGTTTGTGATATTTAGGATGGATAAAGATTTTCCATCCTTGGACCCTGCAAGTTAAATAGTCATCCTTTAAACCAGCCAGTACTGGCTGTGGATGGTGTGCCTCTAAAATAAATACTAAAATAAAAGAATGTAGGCCCAGTGTGGTGCCCTCTCCTCCTCTGTAGAGGAGTGACGGGTGCAGCAGGAGCACAGGTGCTGAGGCAGGCCAACTAAACAAAGCTGATGAGCGTGTAATCCCTGCCCTTCCTGAGCTCAGGAGCCCAGCGTGGGCCCCCCCTGCACCCAGCTGCACTCTGCCTGCAGGGATCAACCCCACCGAGGTGGGGGTGGGGTGTGGGAGTAGGAGTGGGGTGGTGAGCAGTCGTGGTTGGGTGGGTTTGGAGGCTGCACCAGACTGGTGGAGGAAAGTGGGGAGGGGGGGGGTAGGGCAGCCCAGGGATTGCAGACCCCTCTGCCTTAAGAGATTTGTTGGCCTTGATCCCTCTTGGACAGGCATGCTCAGGTTTTCGCATGTGCTCCCACAGTCCCTGGCCCCCCGTGATAGATCGAGGCATTATCCGAGTTAATGACTGCATCACTGACCATTTCCCAAGTATATCCAAGGCCCCCTCCCCCTCCTCTCTAACCCCTCGAAATCGGCCTCACATTTATTCCCACTACAGTCAGTGTGGAAGGATAATGCTTTTCTTCGGTGGGCTCAGGGCTGTTTAATTAAGAGAGACTTCCCTGCGCAGACTTAAAACATAGAGCATTAGTGGAGTCAAAGCAATGGGGTGGACTCTTTTCACCTTAGCTCAACCTCTGTAGCGATAGACACACGCTACGCCTCAACAACTCCTGGGGAAAAAAAAAAAAAAAACTTTGCTGATGGTTGAAATTGGATACATCTAAGTGCAGCTTGTACTGCTTCAAAAAGACAGAACAGCAGGCCGTGCCCTGTTACCTCCCGTGACTGCTCCCCCTTGTTCAGCCTTTACAACTCATTTTGATGCGTTTTTACCTGAGAACGGAAAAACACAGAGATAAAAAGTGCCTGCGAGCGTTTGCGTGCATCAATCTGTTGCCACCCAATCGTGGGGGCGACTGTCACAAGAGTCGCACAAACCGGGAGTGGCGTGTTGTCCCATCCCGTCCTTGTGCCTCCATCTTGTGTGTCCTGTGATCATTACCCTTACCCGTCACGCCTGATGTATCGTCCCTCGCTTTGCTCGGCTTGCCACCCCGCAGTGAAGTTGTCGCAGAGATGAGCAGCAAGCCATGCTGGATGGCACTCGCAAAGCCCATTACTGTCTCCTCTCGACAGCAGCAGAGCGGCCTTCCTCCCTTCAGCTGGCATCTCCCTCCCCGTGAAAAAAATGTATGGCTGCCAGGCAGCACAAATCTGTAAAACTGTTACAAACCGCACACTCGGATGTACCCTTTCCATTTTCAAGTGAATTTACTTTTTTAAAAAAAAAGCATGTTCATGAACTGAAAATTGAATAGAGACTTTGTTATTATTATTACAGAGCTGCGGTCACTGTTTTCGATTTTCTTTTCCCCTTCGTTCCATGGAGGTTGAAGCTTGAAAAAATGTAATTCACAACAGTCTCAATTTCCACCATCACCACCAGTACAGAGAAATTGCCTGCCAGCCAGCCAGGCTGAGTTGTGTCCAGAAGTTATAGTTGTAGATTGATCAGGAGCTGGTCCTGGTGCCAGAGAGTAGACTGTCCTCGTGGCTCAGAGGGAGATGGCCTGTCATGATAAAGCTTGATGACAGGGTATTGGCAGGGAGAGGTGGCCGCATTAAGTAACTCAAGGCCATAGAAAACATGAACAGATGGACTCTGCAGACTGTTTCATGTGGGTCTCCTGTGTATCTCTAACCTTTGATCCCCCCACCCCCCAACCCGTACCCCCCTGCAGCACACCCATATTGCTTTAAATGCACTACACTCTTGTTAGTAGCTGATTCAGTATCAGTGTCAGTAGCTGAACCTCTTGGTTTTCTTTTCTCTTCCACAGAAAGAGCTGTGCAACATGATCCTGGACTGCTGTGCGCAGCAGAGGACCTACGAGAAGTTCTTTGGTCTCCTTGCTGGGGTAAGCACAGGCAAATAACCTTGTGCAAAAACACTGCCTTGCACGGCCCATTATGTTTTATAGCTCTCTGCATATATTACTGCATAAGCATAAATACTTGTGTATCTAATGCCCTTGTTTTTTCTCTCAATTTCAGCGGTTTTGCTTGCTAAAGAAGGACTACATGGAGAGCTTTGAGGCCATCTTTCAGGAACAGTACGAAACAATCCATCGCCTGGAGACCAACAAGCTACGAAACGTGGCCAGGATGTTTGCACACCTACTGTACACGGACTCCGTCCCATGGAGCGTACGTGTCTGTTAAACGATTCACTTAAAAAAAAAAAAAAAATGCTGAACCAGCTGCAGACCTTCTCAGATAAAATAATGCATCCCCCCCCCTTTATGCGATAATTACATTGCAGATAACGTCTTGTCAATATGGCTTGAAATACTATTGATTTTTCCTGATGGGCTGGGATGGGTAAAGGTGGGCTGTTGGGGCTGGGTAATTCCTCTGCCGGGATGCTGAGTGCTTTGTGTGTGTGTGTGTGTGTGTGTGTGTGTGTGTGTGTGTGTGTGTGTGTGTGTGTGTGTGTCTGTGTGTGTGGTTTCTTTTTCCCCCTTACAGGTTATGGAGTGCATCAAGATGAGTGAGGAGACCACCACCTCGTCAAGCCGTATCTTTGTCAAGATTTTGTTCCAGGAGCTCTGCGCGTACATGGGCCTGCCAAAGTTGAACGAGCGGCTGAAGGACGCGTACGTCATCCTTGTTATCCCCCTCCACCATGTCACAGCCTGAAAGCCAAATGAGAAATGGCAAATGGTAACTGGAATTCAATTTGTGTGTGCCTTAACAGGACCCTGCAGCCTTTCTTTGAGGGCCTCTTTCCACGCGACAACCCGAGGAATACGCGCTTCGCCATCAATTTCTTCACCTCAATTGGTCTGGGAGGGCTCACGTAAGTGCAGCTTGGTCTTGGTGCATTAGTGTCTTCTGTGAGAGAGAGTGTTTGTGTGTTTCTGTCACTGTCACTGCCTGCTGACTAAAAGCCTCTTGCTTTTGCTCCCCCCCCCACCACCACCACTTCAGAGATGAACTCAGGGAGCACCTGAAGAATGCTCCCAAGATGATCATGACCCAGCAACAGGAAGTAGAGTCCTCGGACACTTCCTCTTCCTCCTCGTCGTCCTCTGACTCCTCCTCGGACAGCGACAGCAGTGACAGCAGCGACAGTGACTCGAGCGACTCCAGTGACTCGGACTCCTCGTCCAGCAGCAGCAGTAGCTCAGGTCAGTCCAGAGGGCACATCCTACTTTAGATGTGGACAGCTGAGGTTCAGAAAGTTAAAAAAAAAAAAAAAATCTTGCCACATATTTGTTGCAGGCCAATTCACTGAACCAGCTGATCCTAATTGGCACAGCTCCAGGTAGAAGAGTTTAATATTAAAACCACCTGTGTCGAGCACAGGCAAAAGGAATACATGCAAGGACTTTACTTGCTCAGGTCTGTTTGTCTACCTCTGCCCCCCTCCACACACACAGTAGGAGCTTTCTCTGTCAAGTCGGCCATTGTTAAAATTGCCTCCCACCCTCCCTTTTCTTGTCATCCTTTGGAGTTCTAGCTGTGATGTAGGGTTTTTCTCCAAGGCTCCTGTCCAGTACAAACAAGTGACCGATGTGTCACTTGTTTAATTTGCGTGCCTCGGGCCGGCTCTCACTGACGCGAGAACCATAACAGTGTTTGTTTGCTTTTCCTGTCGGCCAGAGCCCTTCCTGTGCCCCTCCTTCGCCACTTGGCTCGGACTGAGGTCTGCGTAGGTCGCGACCTCCTCTCCAGGTCCCCACGGAGTGGTCAACCTCCGCCATGTCATGCTGAGACTCAAGGCCTGACCTCAGAGTGTCATGACGTGACCTGGCTAAGCATGTTTCACACTAAATTCTTTTAATTGACAACCTGGCCACTTGGAAAGGAAAAGTTTTTTTTTTTTTTTTCCCTGACTTTTTTTTTTTCCTTTTCTTGTTATTTTCCTCCAGTCGCACTGCTGTGCAATGAGGATTTTCTCTCCAAAGAATACCTCATCTCTAGTTTGCCCTGTAGATGAGAAATATTGCACATTAGTAATACATCTCATTTGGGTGTTTAAGATTACCGTTTTAAACAGGAGCGTCAGAAAAGTGCAATTGGAGGCTGTTTATATTCCAGTATATATTTGAAACGGACAATATAGTCAAATGTGCAATACATGATTTAACAGTGCGAGAGCCTCACCTGAATTGAGGAAACAATTCCCTGAGCTTAGACGGATCATCATTTATTTAAACAGAGCACACAAATACCAATCATTGTTTACACACAGACAAACACACATACACAGCCAGGCACTTCTGCGGCCGCCAGCTTGCTCTGTTGACTACAGTACCGAGCCCCTGCTGGACTGTAAATAAACAGGATGGTGTGAGTGTGTGTGTGAGACGTGTGTGTTTGGGGGGGGGGGTTCTCCGGCTATGACCAACAGGGCAATCTGTCATCAGCACACATCTCACTCGCGGCCCAGGCCCCTGCAGTGGCCTCTGATTTCATGTATGTCAACAGTGTCATTGAGTGACCTACTTTTTTCATAAAAACACAGAATGGAGAATAGGCTTTTCTCAGGGGGGTGGGAATATGGCAAAATAATAGGAATCGAATGCCCACTTGGCGGCCATGTCAAAGCTCTGTTTGTCTGTTTTGTCTCAAGCAGATTCCGACTCCAGAAAGAAGAAGAAAAGGGGACACGGCAACAAGAAGAAAGAGAAGAAGGAGGAGAAGAAAAAGAAGAAGAAAAAGGAATCCAGCAAGCCGGCCGGCCGTCGGCAGCGTTCCCCAGAGGTCGAGAGACCCGGCAAGCAGCAGGGGAAGCGAGGAAGCAGCAGCGACGCCGCCGCTGCCACCACGGACCGTCGCAGACGCTCAGCGTCACCGGACGAGCACCGCAAGGCCCAGCGCCACAGGGGTCGTCATGACGAGCAAGAGTCATCGCCACCACCGCCGCCGCCACCCACGCGAAACCGTGACCGCGAGCGGGAGCGTGAGGACCAGGATCGTGGCAGAGCCAGGGACCAGCAAGCCCACAGGCCCCCCAGGGAGCACAGCGGGGACAGACAGGCGAAGGAAGGCCGCCGACACAAAGACAGCATGAAGAATGGCTCCCAGACCATGGACAAGGATCGTGACCGCGACAAGGATCGTGACCGGGACCGCGGCGGTCGTGACAGAGATCGCGAGCAGCGGCGGAGCAGGGAGAGGGAGCCCGTGCGGCGAGACAGCCGCGAGAGGTCCAAGTCCCGGGAACGAGAACGAGACGCGGACCGCGGGCGCCGGGAGAAGGACGAACCCAAAGACAGCCACAGAAACGGCATGGAGAGGTCGTACAAAGAGAACAGGTATGCGGACCGCCAGCGCGACTCGAGGAGAAAAGAGGAACGGAGGGAGGGCAGGGAGGACTCGCCCAGACGACGAAGATAGTCCCTAAAGTAACAGAGGACCGAGGGGATCGAGGGGCGATGAAATGTCTCCTTCGAGCACTGTCAGCTCTGGACTTTTATCTCCCTCTCCGCTGTCATTGGGCCTCCTGGAACTGTTTTTTTTTTTCCTCCCTTTATGTTGCCACCTTTCAAAAACCTGTGAAGTTATCATCAAAGACATGCCCAGTTGAGGATGGGGACAGCTTTGTCCAGAACTGTAGTGAGGAACAGATTCTGTCAGCAACCTGCAGGCCCAGCTCTCAGTAATGGAAGATGGCTTTATACAGGCATGTCAAACGTTTCTATTGCCATTTTATTTTTTTTGTATTTCCCCCACGCATACTTGATGATGAAATAAAATGTGGTTAATTTCTTAACTATGTGGGAAACACTGGCAAGTGATGCCAGTGGGTGTTGTTTCTTAAATTTCATAAGGATCTTTGGGAATTCCAGAGGAGTTATTAATATACTGTGACAAACAGTTGGGCCATTAAAATCTTTACACATTTATCATTATGTTCACCTTCCTTTGTTTCACCATTGATGTACTGATATTGATGTTTTGCAGCAAATATTTGAAAACTTTTTTGTATTAGTGAAGAGCCTATTGTGCTACAATGACACAGTAAGAAACAAATGTTTATAGTGTATAGAGGCTTTTGGAGTTTCAGAGTAAACATCATTGTGTTTGTAATGTCTTGTCCTTGGATTTAATAAAGATGATATATTATTTGTAGATAAGTTGCACCTTGCACACATTGTAAGTTAAAGAAAAAAAATACTGCACGAGAAGATCTTTATAATAACTGCGTTGTATTATATAGTATAGTAAGTGCTTAGATAAATAGAAGTACTAAGGCCTGCCATGTTCTGTTAGCTGTATTAGGCTAATGCAATATTTTGGCCGAAAAACTCAATGGTAAACTCAGGGAAACTGCTCAAAGCTAATGCAGCGTACTAAACTTCCGTATGAGGCATTTAGATGGTGTCCACATGTTGCTACTCTGCGCCCATTATGGTGTCATGATTTTTCTTTTGCTGCAGCACACGCAGATGGAGTCTTGAACATGAAACATTGCAACTTTGCACTTTGCTGGTTTGGAATAGTTATTGGCATCAAGTTGCACTGTTTAATTCGAAGTAAAGCAGGGAGAATCCATTAGTCAGTTTTTAGCACGACCCTGTCAATACACTACCATCAACATTCCATCATACCATTTCCAGAGCCTGAGCGCCGTTCGTATCAGCATATGGCTTTGCCATGCCACAAATAGTATTGACTGCTGGCGTCATTGTGGTGGCTGGATGTCGAGTTTCACAGGGGGGAAAAAGTGGATTGGTTCCCCGTGGAAGAGACAGAATGGTGCTGATGAGAGTTGCCTGTGCCGAAGTTGTCGCGTGAGAGGAGAAATCTCACCCATCACTCTGCAAGCATAAAGG
Source organism: Setipinna tenuifilis (assembly GCA_030347295.1). NCBI lineage: Eukaryota > Metazoa > Chordata > Actinopteri > Clupeiformes > Engraulidae > Setipinna > Setipinna tenuifilis. The sequence goes on from CM059269.1 coordinate 17,948,021, forward strand.
GCTAGACGTGTTATTTCTGACTGTGCAGAGACTTGGCGCTCCTAAATCGGCACGCCAAGACACCCTCTCAGACGGCTGACTGCGAGATTAAAGAGGGAGAGTGGCTGCGCAGACAGTGACACTTGTATAACAGACCATTTTTAGCAGTGGCAGGCCCACCATTCACACCCGTTGACTGATTTGCATATCTGACTCAAGTTTTAGCGTTAAGTGTGTCTTTGAATTATTTTATGACATTTTTAGAAGCTGTAGTTTTCGTTTAGATTGGTTAACGCTGCTTAGATGATGTCTATACATAAGTGTTAAACGATTTTTTGATTTCATGCAAGATTCTCTTTTTTTAATATGTTCCATTCCATTCTGCAATGTTTGTGCAAATACTGACTTCTGCAGACTGCAGGATGGATCTTAGACCAAATGGCCATATAGGGGAATAGCTGCATGAAGACAAAATACATCTGAGATATAACATTACTGAGGCAGGCAGGCAGGCAGGACTCAGACTGATGACTCCCGGCCCCACTTACTTCCTCGACTCATGGGGAAACTTCTCTTCAGCGTTCCACCGCAGACCCAGGTAGCCTACGCGCGCTCCGGTAATGATGTCATCCATCAAGGAGACCATTAGCGCGATTTTTGGTTTACCCCAGGGCTACAAGGAGAACTTATTTACATCAGCCTCAACCTGCGTTTGCTAGAAATATCGATGAAGGGAGACCTTCCTTTAAAATATCTAGCCCATTTTTTTTTCGTTGAGAAAATTGAGATATCCATGCAGTCCAAAATGCTTGCCATTCCTTTAGGTCCTTTAGGTCGCTGGAAAAGACGGACCTAAAACGCATGGGTGTAATCACAGACTAAAATCACCACAGGAAATCTACGAGAGGGTGGAGCTGTGTGTGGGTGGCTTTCCAAAGCCCTGTGTTTAACTTCTAAAATAAGGTTTTACTGTATGACCATTTCCATAGCATGCAATTAGGGGTCTGATCCTCCTCTCGACTGGTCGCTGTACATAGGACTGTTTTAAACAAATGTGAGCGCGATTCATTACCAGACCATAGACTGTTCAGTTGGCACCTTCGGAGTTCAAATGTTGTAAAATAAAACAAACACGCCCATAATCACATACTTCCACTTCATCCAAGCCTCACATAGTCACAACAGTTTAGATTGCAGGAAGTGCTGTGGGTATGGTGTCAGGAGTTTTGATCAGGTCTGATTTTTTTTCCTGTTGTTGCATGGTGTTAGTGTTTGATGGATGCCCTAATTGCCATGTCTTCGAAAGCACATCCCCCTCCTTTATGAAGTCCCCACGCACGTATCGTTATACACTGCTCATTAACTAAACATGTCTTGCCTTTGGTTCCCCTCCTCCCTATTAAATTACCTAAGTAAAATTGTAGCCCCGTTTTATGCTTAGGTATATTTATGCTCCTGAAGATGTTAAAATGGTCCTCTGTCCATGTTGGGGTACAAGTATCCAAACCAATGAATTAGAGACATTGCTTCAATGAGAGGTTCTACTACGGGAAAGTAGGGCATACTATGTGCTCAGGTAGTGTTGCCCCTTAAGGGATCGGGATGAGCATGCGTGGAGATTTCCGAGTCTAACCAGGACGCGGTACATCGCTGTCAAACGCAGCGAGTTAGCGCAAGCCTTTCTGGACCGTGCAACCTGCCACCAGACAACGAAGTACACTGAAGTTTCCAGAGACCAACTGCAGCACAGGTAGGTACCTTTTGTGTAAGACGTGTAGCCTGACCCACCGTTTGACTTGCGATCAAAAAGTAACGTTTTAGGTCGCCTTAGGTTTGTTTAAGAAGTGATGTCAACATTCAGAAACCACGATTTGCGTGATGTAGCCAAGTAGGTAGCCTACACTGAGTGATAGCATTCTGTACAGGTCCTCTGCTTTGATGGGGACAAATAATTTATTTGTTTTTAAACGACAATTCACGCCGCCTTTCTTTCTTAACGGGGAAGTTGGTTTATGTCGCTGTGTAAAGTTAAACGATTGTATGAATGATGCCGACATAGACTGGAGACAACAGTATCTTGTGTTTTGTTTAGGACATTCAATTATTTTCCACCAGCACAAATGACTACATTGTTAAACTACTACTACACCACTACACATGTTTGGTATGGTCTTAGGAAAGGATGTCTGCTCTGGGGTCTATCCTAATGGCGCAAGTGAACAGTTTGCCTAGTTGTAGTTAGTAGCGTAATGAAACACGTGCTTACAGCTTCTGTTTTCACTGTCTTAAATTTTGGTGTCAAGAATGAGGTACTGAAACGCGCCGTATTGGACCTATGGACATCGTAACCGTGCGTGCGTGAATGATTCTCGTTACAGTAATGAAGCTCTTCGGGCTATGCAATAGTGATGGGTAGCCTCATCCACTGCCAGTCGGACAGGCACTGTTACAGGTCTCATGTTATACAGTACCCAATTTGTGTTCGTAGGCTACGGCACTATTTCATTGGGAAGCATTTGGACTTTGCCAAAACAGAAGACATATGGCTGTGGTGGTCGTGGAATTATTTGTTAATAATGATGTAATACCAAGTTCACTGGCTTTAGGTTGCCTGTCACTAGTCCTTGTTTATCTTGACCCGTCAAGGGTGATTTAGCTGGACCAGTATAAGAGCTGGTATTGCAGGGCTTATCGTCAGAGCGACCACCCTTAATCTTCTGTTGACTACTATGTCTGATGTTAAGCGTTGTCAAGCAATATATCTCTCAGAGGCGAGTTTACTCTGTAACGTAGTTCGACATCCTAATTCACCTCCTAAAGATATGATCTCCCACTGTAGCATAAACAGGTGGCGATGCTTCAAGAATAGAAGCCCATAGTAAACTGAAAGTGTAATGGCGAAGGTCAGCAAGGGTCCCCTTCGTGTTCATCAGAAAAAGTACTTCATTTAGATTGAAATGCTGGTGGTTGTAAGTCCAGCTGGAACAATTTGACAATTTGAAGGTACACACGGAAATTTTGTCACGAAGCAAAATAGCAGATATAATTCAGCCTGTTTCATGTTTTAGCTAGGCTGCAATGACTATGTGTTTTTTATAATTTGTACAAAATAACTTTGGATGAATTGACTGGATTGGTTGTTATTGTTCTGACATGTGAGTGAGTAATACATTTTGTTAGTTTTTTAAAATGTCATTATTTTTCATTTACCATCATATTTTGCTGCAGACAGGCCAGAGTGCTTTATAATTTATTTTTAAAACTGAGTTTATAGTGCTGGAGACAAGTTGAATTTCATAAAATGAAATGCACAATAATTGCAGTCGTTTCAGTTGTTAAGCTGTACTTCAAAGCAGTACCCCAAGTCACTTTCACATTCCTAGTTGTTCACATCTATCTAATTTTCTGTGTTGATTTTGTTTCGAGGTAATAGTGGCTTCATCATCTCATAAGCATGTAGGCATTACAGTGTTTGTAAAGAAAACGAAATTCCCGTTTCTGATACAGTAAGCATAAATAAACATTGCCGTATGCCACTTTATTTTCGAAAAAATGACTAAGAAGGAAAGAACCTTGGTAAACAATTTGATATTTGGCCATCTATTTTAGATTGAGGTTGCCCCAGATATTTAAAACACCTTATTTTAGCTGTCTGCGCCTGAAAAAACACACAGTAACTAAAAGACAAAAACCACCTACCCGCCAACTCAACCCAAAAATGACAAGCAGGACACAGGGGAAATAAACAACCAGTACAAAAGACACATGCCATCGAGTGCATCAGTCATGATGCAAAATGGAGTCCCTCATTTGTGGAGGTAAAATGATTTTTGAGCAGCACATCAGAGCACAGTGGTGTGTGTTCTCCGGCTGGCTCATCCAGACCCTGGAGGGGTGGGGTCCGCTGCATGCTAACACATGGGATCTCGCTTGGCAGCGAACCAGAGTACTTGGCAGGTTGAACTGGGGCACGTTGTTGTCTCATGAAGGCTGATTTATGGGGTTGTACAGCCCAGGGGGGAGCCTGGATTTTATTGGGTGGTGGTGAGGACAGTTAAATGGTGGATTTGTAGTGGCACACTGCTCCAGCATCAAAATAAAGTTGATGGGTTTGGAAACACGACCTGCTGATTGTTGTGGGTGACTTGCTGTTCATCTCATATAAACTCCAATCAGTCAACCCCATGTACCTCTCTGTTAGCCTGGTAAACCAGCCCTTCGAACTTCATTTCATTTTGTACAGAGGGTCTGGCTGTGCTGAATTGAGAAACTTTTTCTTCCAGGAGGTGTAGGCTCTGCTGAAGTTTAAAGTGATTGGATCTGCCTTTACCCAAATGCTAACGCCTGGTCCTGACATATGCAATTAGTCTGGCTATAAGCCTGCCTATGCATTACAATTCAAATGTAGCACATAAAGTCAATGTCATCACTCACAAAGACTCCCTCTGTTCGCTGATTGGTTAGGCAAGATTCTGCCTGAGAAAACCATGTCAATGGAACCTTAGCCAGACCCTCTGTACAAAACGAAATGAAGTATGACGGGGCTGGTTTACCAGGCTATCTCTCTGTAGCACTGTGGACAAAATGTTCACGAGGGAGAACCAACAAGCCCATTGTCTGTAAAAAAAGTACTGAAAATAACAACTATAAGACTTCACCTAAACTCTCCGGTATTTGTGTTTTGGGGCTGCTTACAAAACCTCAGACCTCTGTGTTTAAAAATAAACCGTATCTCATGGTGTTACCTTCCATCAGTCCAAATCACTGGATTAAATATCCTGCAGTGTCACTGATCTAATTAGCTTGTCCTCAGGTGTGACAAACACTGTGTGAACAGATAATCCAAAATAGACTCTTGATATTGCTCATTCCCTAAAAGAGAGCTGTTTTTCCCCACTCTTGTCACCACACGATGGGTTCACATCCTCTTTCGCAAATGTTTCCCAGAGAAGAAAGAAGAAAAAAAAACCTGCTTGTCACATAGGGGTGATTTTAAGAGACCGCTCAAGGCTGTCCTTTCCAGCCTCATCCCGACCACACGGCATCTGTGGACCAATTGTGTGAAAAGACTTGACGGATCAAAGGCGATGTGAGCAGGCCTGTAGACATGCTGTCATACTCCTCAGCCAGTGTTTGCTGCACGCAGCCTCTGCTCCCGGAGCAGAAAGACATCCAGGAACACGGAAAAAAAGGTGTGACCCTCCTAGCCCTTGGATGGTGCTTGTTGTGCAGGGTTTGTGAATAGCGTAATTCGGCAGCACGGTGCGAGGAATCGGAGGTGTGTGAGATCTACCCGTCAGACATCAGCTCATTTTCGTGGTCCTTTATGAGAACCAAGTCGTGGGCAGGCACGCCAAGGCTTGCCAGCCAGTCACCATTCTTTCATCTTTCTGTGATGTGGTACATAGCACTGCAGTCCCATGATGCTCACATCACCTGCTTTATTTTTGATGAGGATTGTGTCTTGTGCTGCTGGTGGTCGATTTACAGTGTTATCTTTGCCTTTCCCTTAAAGCGGCGGGCTTTGCATTTGTAGGTAGAGGAGTGGTGAACGTAGAAAACTCTTTCCCTTTGGTGACTGCAGATCCCAGGGCCTCAGCAGCGGATTCAAGGGCAAGTCTGTGAGAGTGTTTGTTTTTATCGCAGAAAATAGACCAAAGAAATCCTTACACAAGTATACCACAGGAGCATGTCTGCCAATTTTTACGGTTAGGTGAACACAACATTCAGTGCTTGTTCCCCAGAGATATAAGCTGATTTTGTTTTTTTGTTTCTCCTTAAGAATCATTAGCAAGTGATTCAATTAATTGCAGAACTCGATTATGGTTTTGGTTTGGCTCACTTTAGCTGTTAATGTATGGCCCATATTGCTGAGCTGCAGTTGTGTGGGTACATTATAGATGTTTTGTGTAGGATTCACTGAGCCTATGTGAAATGCCTGTGTAAGGTGACTGGTAATTAGTCCCATTCTGTCCGTGGTGATTTATGTACCCCCTCATTGTTGCGTGAAAGTGATCTATGAGTTGACTAGCTCAGACATTCTGCGCAAGCCTGCACCTGCAACTTTAACGTGATTGGTGCGTTTCACGGAAGGAATTTTATTATGGTCTGAGTCACACGAAAATGGATACAGGAAGCAATCTGCTGAGCTTTCTTCATAGCTTGACAATCTATTACAGTGGCAGAGAAAAGGCGCATGCTTTTGTCTATGTGTGGTATTTTGTGGGCTGCGCCGTCTGTGTCGTAACACGCGCAGTGCATTTCTTTCGGCGGGACACAATGCGTGTCTTCCCCCCCGCCTCCCCATCCTCAACAGCAGTGAATTACCACTGTTGATTTGGAAAGTCATAACTCACAGGAAACCCTGCTGCCAGCCAAGGTCACAATTACAACGGTATCCGGCATCTGCATTACCTGGCTAATATGTTCCTATTATGTTAAGTAAATTAGAACTCGCGACAGTGCCACCGCTCACCTCCATCACTGTCTGAGGCACGCACGCCTCTGACCTCACATTTATTTTTCCCCCTCTCCCGGTGAGGCCCAGGGGCTGCCAGTCTTAAAAGGGTAGGAATGGGGCAGAAATAAATTGCCTCCACATCCAGTGTGTCTCTGCGGAGTTTAACAAATGATAACCGTGGCTGGGAAACTAGGATATTGGGAAGGTCAGCTAGTTCCAGTAATTAGCAAAGGTGGGGGAGACTAGGGGGTGGTGGTGGTGGTGGTGGTGGTGATGGTCGTGGTGGTGGTGGTGGGAGAGTAGAGAGTGAAACCTGGAGGGTGAAAAAAAGGAGGAAAAGACTCCACTTTCCAAAGGGGTAATGAATCACTCTCGGACTGCCTTCCCTGACAGGGTTGTGGCTATTTCTGTTCCTGTGTGAGGCTGAATGAAATAAAAAAAAAAAAAAAAAGAAATCAAAGGCACACTGCAGTCATGTGGAGAGAATGCTGCTGTATATGTTGTGTCAGTAGACAACACACATTGTGAATATTTCATCCCTGCCTCTCTTTCATTTTGCAACGCCCCTGGCTCCTAGGATAGCACAGTGGTAGCCCTATAGTTGGCCACCCCACTTCCACCACACACACGACACACACACACACACACACACACACACACACACACACACACACACACACACACACACACACACACACAGGCTAGCAGCCACCCCACACAGCTGGTACTTTGATTCATTCATGATATCCATTAAGCACTCCCTCCTCATTCCACTCCATTCAGTTGTCATCCCATGTTGTTCTGGTTATTTATTGCAATGCAAATGAATCACCTCCTGACCGGCCATGCGACGCCGCCCTGCCAAGAAAAATGCTAATTTTGTCGGTGTGCGCTTGTAAGGGCCACAGTTCACATTCCCGCCGAGTCCCGTCTGCGGCCTGTTTGTATTTCAGTGTGTCATCGTGGACTCACTGCAAAAGGAAAAACGTGTGAAGTGTGTGGTGTGGGGGTGGAGAGACTGAGACTGAGACAGAGACATCCGTTTTAAGTAGTAGGCCGGGGGAAAAAGAAGTCCTTTCCAGTCCTTTGGTGCGTCATATAAATACATTTGGTTGGTGGGTCAGGTATTTTTTTTTAAAGAAGGGCTGAGTGAATTTTTAATTTCCTTAGGGTTACCTTTTGTGAACTTCATTAAGCAAGGGGTCATGGTACGTGACAGATGGTGCCTCGCCACCTCACTGGTCTCTCAGTAGAGGCGAGCGGCCTGTCTGGTAAAAATCTGGTAATTTATGGTAGTAGACTGAGGAGATTCTGTTTAGGTTTAGGTCACAGAGTAAAGGTCTCCTCTCTGCCGATTTTGATTTGTGATTTATCTCTCAGGATGTGTTTGCCCTACTTTACAGCTGTCACATTTATCATACAGAGAATAAAGAAGGGGGAGAAAGTTGTTTTTTTCCCCACAAGCACATGAGACAGGGTAAGACTTGCCAAGAGCAAACCCCTTGTGACAAGCAGGTAGCAAACAATTAAGATGGCAGCAGCAGCCTTAGAGTCGTCTTCAGTTGATATGTGGTTGTATGCCAGCATTGCACTATAGTCACACTGGTTTTACCAAATTATACTGGTACTTCTCTCGGTTTCCTATTGAAGTATGTCATTACTGAAGGAATTGTTCTGTGGTGAGGAACCTAGCTGAGAGTCAGTGCATGTGGCATATGTAATTTTCTTGTCAGTAGAACATTAACAGACAGAAGTGACTTGCCATTTTAGTACACTGAACTTCCTTCCCTTCATGTGATCCGTACTCATGATAATTTTATAACAGAGCAGGCGCAATCCATTAGCTAAAATATTGAGAATTCTGCCATGCACAAACATCACATGGGACGTTTTTTTTTCCCGCCCTCTTCAGCTTGTTATCGCTCCCTCCACATCTTACTCCGAAAAAGCAAACTCTTGCAGACCCCTAAAGCAGTGCTGGTGACCCATGCAGTCAGTTCCCACTACCATCAGCCTGGGTGTGTGTATCTGTGTGTGTGTGTGTGTGTGTGTGTGTGTGTGTGTCTGTGTGGCAGTTTGCTCTAAAAAAACACTGGGCTACAAGGTCATCTCCAGAAATCACAAATCAGAGGGCTGCACATCAGCCCCCCAGTGACTTTCCCTGCAACAGCGCTCCATTTTTTTAGGTATGGCACGGCGGCTTGGCCTACTTTTCACAACATTTACATACAAAATCCTTCTAGATTTCTTACACAGGAAAAAAAAGCCTTCCTTGCTCGCTCAAATGTTTTTTTTTTATTCTCTTATTTGTGTACCTTCTCACTTCATCTGGAAGTTGAGTTTAGAGGAAGAGTGAAATTCACTACCACACACACACACACCCACACACACACACACACACACACACACACACACACACACACACATACACCTGCAGGGCTTTTCTCAGGCCCTCGGGCGTTCCTCAGCTAGGCTCTCTCCCAATCTCAGCACGTCAGGTGCCATAATTGATCCTCTATTAGTGCAGCCGACAGGAGGCGATTGCCCTTATCCTTCCCCCAACCCCGGCCCAGGCAGCAGGGCTTATCGGCAAGCCGTCCCTGCTCTCGAGGAGACATGGGCTTTGCCAGGAAGGGAGAAGGGTGAGTAGGTTTTGTTTCATGGCTTGTATTGGGGTTACTGTGAGGTTAGTGTGGGATGTAGACTGTCACTGAGGCTTGTGCATTTACATTTCATCAGAAGGGGAAATTATGTAGACTGTAGCAGTCATGATTTTTTAAAAAACAAAACAGGCCAGCAAAAATGTGAGAATTAATCGTACATGGCTGTGTGAAATAGCATGGCAGCTGTTTGTAAGTGTGTGTCTGTGTATGTGGGTTTTTTTTTTTAAAGCTGAAGCAATTAATGGAGGCTGCTTGTCTGGAGTGGTGCTGCGCGCTGTGGATATTTAACATAGCCTATCTGTAGAGACAGGTCTTGAAAGTGCTGAAATGCAAATACAGAGACGTGTTATGCATTCATATTAGAGACTGCCAGCTAGGATCAAAGCCTCAGACACACTATTAGAAGTTCTGAGCACAGCAAGTAGAATGCGGTTATAAGCTAGTAATTTGTAAAAATGTATGTTTATTAAACATCAGAGCCCCGTGGCCCCTCGCAGGCACGTCTGTTGTCTGCACAGGACGGCTCTGGCTCAGTGACAGCTGGGAAACATTAGGGCACCTCTAATCCTTTCAGCAGTGACACCAGAGTGTGAGGGAGGAAACTCACACCAGCAGATCCTGATACCGGCGGAGAAACTGAGAGAGGGCCAGCGTCATACGTCTCCGTATGCTAAAGCGGATTTTCGGTGGAGCAGAACCAGCTCAGTGCGTGCCTGCTAGGGGGATAGGCGACATTTTCACTCAGTGTGGCTAAAAATAAATAAAGCTCTGCAACAGCATCAGTGCTTACTCTCTCGTTTGAGAATAAGGTAGCGTTTAATGTGATCAGAGACATTAGCATTAAATGCTGACCAGTCATGCTGGTTTCCAATCTGCCCCCCCACCACCACCACCCCCTCCACACCCCCCCCCACCTTACCCTAGCCTAGGTGTTACCATCTGGAGTAACATTACGAGGATGAGAAGTTCCATTAGCAGAAGTGCGTTGCTATTTAAACTTTCATGACCCGTCCCTGGATAAAAAGGGGATATGTTGTAATCGGAACTGGTGCACCAGCCTTTCCCCTCGGCTTTCATCAGCGTGCCGCGGAGGAGATTGAGAGATGATTTCATCCCTGGAATCACTTCCATTCTCTGAGGGTGGCTCTGGTGTCCAATGGAGCGCCGTTATGTTGCGTTACATTACTCCCCTGCACAACTGCTCGACACGGCCGTGACGATCCTCATCTGTCATCTGGTGCTTGTCTCATCCCTCCCCTGGGCATTGTACTGAGCTAACATTGCCCACAAATATTTATGTTCAAGTTAGGAGACAGTGTCCCCAAAGCAGTTGACTGAATCTGTGAATGAATCACTATTTTCTGTAGGCTCCTGTGTAATACCTTTGAAGTGCTCCATATAAATAATACAAATTTAATTTCATACAGTCAAACTACTACTAGGGCCTGTCGATGTGAGCTCTAGCTGTAACTCCTGTAGAGGTTATTTCAGGAAAACTTCTGCAGCTGCTTGCTTCAATATTTTTCTTGGTGTCTACTCACACCATGATTTTAAGTATAATCTGATAGCATTCAGGTACAAGTTGTAGCACAAAGGGCTGTGCAAGTAGGTTAATGTGCACGGCCGAGCATTGTGAACCCTGTCTCTCAGACGATTGGTCCATGACAGATTACTAACTGAGAGATATTAACGAGGTTAAATCCAAATCCTGAATGCGTAACAGCTGCAGACAAACATGCCCCCCCTTTTTAAGGCCATGTTATGATATTGAAAATAATTCCCCCCGGGCAGCATCTTATGTGGTGCGACATATCACCGTCAACCTGTAATCCATTTCCCTATTCTGTACACAAATATCAGCAGTATTACATCCATATTTCTGATTGGTTAGCCTGCACCCGACCTTGACACCCATGTCTATGGCATGGAATAAAATGGAATAAAAAAAATAAACACCTGATAGCTGACTGCGGCTTTGTGTGATCCGGCCTGAGGGATTGGGTATTTCATTGAGAGCACACGGTTGTGGATGCTGTTGAAAAGTTAGTCCCAGGTCTTTAGAGTAAGTGCATGTGTATTTTGCTCTGTGGTTCTGTGGGTCAGCTGTAAGAGCACAGTTCTACAAAGGGCACAGGTCAGCTCTCAGAGAGGGGAGCCACTGACAGAATGCATGCCTTTTTTTACCTTTAAGCCACCGTAGATGAATGCATGTACCATGTACCGTAAATATCCATGCAAGCATCAACATTACCTTAAGGTAAAGCGACACATGTTGAAACTGTTTTGATTGCTAAAAAGAGTCTCTCTAAAGTGTCAGTTATTTCTAACAATATGTTTGCGTCTGCATATTGGTCATCACTTACTTTGATCCTGTCAACAGTGGGTTGTCACAAAAATGAAATTTTAATAGATGATTGATGAAGCGTTAACACAAAGTAGAAGCAGTTTCATGTTGCTTGACTACAAAATTTGCTAAGTACATTTTGAGTGACACTGTTTCTTTTGAGACTCAGTTGGTCTACTACATCATGCATATGGATGAGATAGGTCTTATTTACAAGCAATTTCCCACTCCCCAATGCAAAAGGTAATGGCCCATCAGTCACCAGTGTCACTGAGGCCCTCTGCTCTCCCTACAGAATCATTTAGCTAAGCGTGAATTGTAAAATTGAAAAAAAAAATAGAGGGATTACAACTCATTATAAAAACACTGAAGTCCAAATCTAAACATGCAATGGATCAGCACACTGTATTAAAGATGCAGTCTAATTGCATTCCTGGAATAATAAAATATTCACTAAATTAAATGAACAATAAAGGTCGTCAGTCCATGGCATGGGATTTATTATCTGGATAATGTGAAGAGAAACATATTTATAAGAAGCAGGCACACACTTACAATATTCCAGGTTCAGTGGTATATTGGTTCTTTGGCTGAATACAACTATTGATGTTGGAACTAGGAACATATTAATCTAAATAATCTGAAAGTTTGCTGTTAGACCTTGTAAACAAAAATACCATGGAACAGGGTTTAATACACATAACAGTTGAAATAGCCCGTTGTATGTCCATTTATGGCTACATATGAAGACATCACTGACAATGACATATAATAATCAAAATAAAATAGATTACTGTCATTAAAGCAGGCCAGAGTCCTTCAGTCCTGTCATCCCCAGCCTCAGCTCCTCACTGGAAGGAGACAAGCCTGTGCACGCTGGCCTCATCTGGCATAAGGAAGCAAACACTTCGAATCATTATGCAAAACGGCTGCCATCAGTGCAAATAATTGCAATCGGGGCAATTATGTAATAATTGTGACAGGCCTTGTCAAGACTACGAGTCTCGGAGTGATATTTGCACCAGCTTAATTGATTTAAAAACCCTCCCTGTCGCTTCCTGGAGCATCATAAATGATTCATCCTTCCTCTCTTTTTACAGCACCCAGTGTTGGTGGAAGTAGGCCAGGTTAATTAAGATGTCCCACGACAAGGTCGTTCTAACCTTAAGACACCACGCCAAAAAAAAGAAAAAAGAAAAAAAAAAGAAAACCTGTCTCCCTGCGTGCTTCTCTAACAGGGTACTGTTATTGGACAGATCGTCATCGTGCCCCTCCACCCACCCACACCCACACCCACACCCACACCCGTCTTGCCCCTCTCCAAAAACTCCCACCCCCCCTCCCCTCGGTCCATGCTGTTACCATCTGAGACGTGTTCTGTCACCCGCGCGCGTCGCCTCGGAGAGCGCCCCGGCTCACTTCCACCCCCCGCCTCGCCTCGCCGAGCGAATCTGTCTTGTGTCGTGCGAATGGAACACCTCTGCGATTGACGATGGCTCCTCCGGTTCGCCCGTCCTCGTCTTTCACGCAGCCAGCCCTCCTCTCTTGCATCTCTCGTCCCTCCCGTCCCTTGTTTCTCTTCTCTTCTCTTCTCTTCTCTTCTCTTCTCTTCTCTTCTCTTCTCTTCTCTTCTCTCCCCCCCCACCCTCACGCGATGTGACAGGCGGTGCTGCTCACACGCCTGCCAGGCCCCTGACTTTGAGAAAACCTCCAGAGGGACCGCAGTCATGTTACGGAATGAGAGCGAGCGGGGGAGTTTTCATTGTGCTGCGGGGTGAATAGAGATGTGTGTGCATGCGTGTTTCAGTGTGTGTGTGTGTGTGTGTTTGTGCGTGTGTGTGTTTCTATTTGTGCATGTGTGTGTGTGTGTGCCTCTATGTGTATGTTTGGGTGTGCATGTGTGCGTGTGTATGTGTTTTGTTGTGTGTGTGTGTGTGTGTGTGTGTCTGCATTTGTGTGTGTTTATGCCTCTTCTTAGTTTCTTTGTAGTGTGCAGCAGACAGGCAGAACATATCCATAGATGAGCCCTCCCTGGTTTCCTGGTGGCCAAGGCAAGCCTCCTCCGGTGTGTGTGTGTGTGTATATCAGTACTGGTGTCACATTGGACTCCCTTCTGGGAAAAAGCCGTAAGGGTTTGGTGCTTGATACCGTGACCTTGACCTCTTGGCACAGAGTGTTGTTGTGCTCTGGCGACTCCTTGAGCCACACTGACACAGGGACACCAGATGAAATGGGAGGTTTTCTCAGTGTCTCTTACCATCTCTTCATCTCCTTCTCTGTCTATCTGTGTCTCCATCAACCACCCCCGCCCACCACCAACACGCCCTGAACACACAAATACACATAAACACACATAAACACACACAAACACACATAGACACACACACACACACATACATACTCTTTGCATACACACACACACATATAAAGGCACTCACACTAACACACACACTGACACCCACACACATACACAAACACACACACATAAAAACAGACACATTTACACACACACTCACTTCCACAAAGACACCCTTAAGAGTGGCATCAGTGCAGCCTGACATACTATTTGCTATATATTTCCTGTGTGTTTCCGGGCTTACTGGAAAACAGACCAGCCTCTATTCCCAGACTTCAGACTCTATTCATACTCCCGCCCTGAGGCCCTACCACTACATATAATCCGCCATTAATGACCCTCTCCTCCATTGTTCCTAAACTAGGAGTGTAGGGCACCTCTCTCCCTCTCCACACCTCACACCTCATGTGTGTTTCACCTTGTGTTCCGTCCTGTATGTGGCTGCCCTAAATATTGCTCCACAGCATGACATCATCACACACACACACACACACACACACACACGCACACACACACACACACACACACACACACACACACATACAGACACACACACACACACACATGCACACACACACACACACACAGGCTCACACTCACACACACACACACACACACACACAGACACAGACTCACACACACACACATACGCCCACACATATACACACACACACACACACACACACACACACACACACACACAGGCTCACACACACACACACACAGGCTCACACACACACCCACACACACACACACACAGGCTCACACACACACCCACACACACCAACACGCACACACATACACTCACACACACACACACACACACACACACACACACACACACACACACACTCACACAGGCTCACATACACAAAATACATACACACACACACACACACACACACACAAGCTATCCTTAGCCCCCAAACAACTGAAAATAGTGCGCATGTATCGATGTGTGTGCAGGGCGGAGCGGATGCCTTTGTCCAAGGTGACTGCCAGCCTATGAAATGGAACTCATCGCACACATATATCATTACACGGGGCGGCGAGTCGAAAAGCAGCAGCAAGGGCGTCCGTGCCCACAACAGTGGGTCACGCTGCTGGACACACACACACACACACACGCACGTACGCACACACGCACGCACACACGCGCACGAGTGTGAGTGCACACACACACTCGCACACTCGCGCACACACACACGCACACACACACACACACACACATGCACGCACACACGCACACACACTCAGACACACACACTCAGACACACACACACTCAAACTCACACTCAAACTCACACTCACACATACACACACACAGCCACATTTTTCCACTGCCACACACACATAGACACACACACACACACACACACGCACACACACACTCATGTACACATTTGGCCTGAGTTGCACAGCAGCACCCTTGTGCCTCCCTTTACAGGCTTTGATGATGTAAAACAGCACATGACAGGACATGGCTCTCAGATCCTCTGACATGTTTGATCCCTTAACATGTCATCTTTCCTTTGTGCTTGCATACATTTTGGTGCAGAACTTTCTAGTCTTGAAAGTAACAAAAAAAAGGTGGCTTATATTTAGGATGATGATGTGGGTGGTCAGGAGATGGCCCTTTTCTTCCAAGAAGAATTTTAGCTGATAGTGCTGATTCAGCTCAGTTTGACGAGATGATATATATATATATATCGCAGTCCTGCTCTCCTTATGTTCACAAAGACAGCGTTACCCAAAGGCAGAAGGTGTGTGGGATAACGAGGTCTTCATCGCTATCTGATGTGCTATGATCAGCACTACTCTGTCACACAGCCATAGTATTCCACTGACTTTGAGGAGTGTTCATGAATAGCATGCCATGCTAAGTATGGCCCCTCGTCGTGTTCTGAATATAT
Organism: Setipinna tenuifilis; assembly: GCA_030347295.1. Taxonomy (NCBI): domain Eukaryota; kingdom Metazoa; phylum Chordata; class Actinopteri; order Clupeiformes; family Engraulidae; genus Setipinna; species Setipinna tenuifilis. Next base: position 17,963,736 of record CM059269.1, read on the forward strand.
TGAGGTAACTCGAAAACGCAAGCAAAGAGTTAGCGCACAAACTCACAAATTCATGTGGAACTTGGATAACTTGATAATAAGGCAGTTTGTGCTAATGGTATCACTTTCCATTTGCAGGGTAGTGGTTGTCTAGACCGGATTGAAGGGATAGAAGGTCATTAAGATCACCTCTATTGGCATTAGTCGTAACTCTATAAATAGCGGGGCTGTGTTGTTAGCTAAGCGTAGCTAATGTCACCTCATTATAAAGTACACTCATTCCCTCAAAAGACTGCGAATGATTCGTGAGTATGTGCGAAGTAAGGCTGCAACTAACAATTATTTTTTATTGCTAGTAAATTGGATAATTTAATAAACTGGGCTGCTAGCTCTAATGTTCAGACATACAGGCATTATACAGCATGACAGAATGAGGTGTGTATGATGGATATTGAGTGTCACATTTTTTTTATTTATTTCCATGCTAGGATTTTTTTATACCTGAGATAATGAATCTCACTTGATGGGAATAATTGTGACCATCAACCCCATCAAGTAGCAAAACTGGAAAAATGTAAGTGCAATATGGGGAGCTGAGAACTTCTCTGACTTTAAATTTTTTTGTCATCTCCTCCCAACTCTGTCTTACTGTGTTCTAAAAACTGAAACACGTACAATGGACTATATCTGTAATGTCTTAAAAAATGTATGACCATGCTGTGAATGTGTGTACGCTTGTCTATTTTCAGACTGTTTCAATGCAGATAGAGCTTTTCGTTTCATTTTTCATTTTTCATTTTCATAAATGCCTGCCTGAAGAGTGAAAAACCTCATTATTAGTCCACTGACACGTGAAGACCACTGCAGTAAGACTGCATTAATAAATGGGGTTAAAGTCAAGAGGACTCAAAGTGAGAAAGAGAAAAGACTTCTATCTCCCTCATGGCCCAGGCGTGCTCTAAAAATCCTCTGTGGAGTGTCACTTCATTATCTGACAACCTTTGCTAGGCTAATGAAAAATGACACCATTACAGCAAAAGATCACTTTCTAAACTTTTTTTTCCCCCCTCTTCTGGGCTATCCCTGACAGTCAGGTCAGCAGATGTACTAAAAGGCCAATCAGGCTCAGAAAGGCTTTAGGTATCGGAGTCCT
>CM059269.1:17967367-18024867 GCA_030347295.1 Setipinna tenuifilis
TTCAAAAGGAATCCTGTGAGTAAACGAGCATAGTCTCGAGCTAGAAACATTTTAGCAAAATAGCATTTACTTGCAAAATGAAATGAAAAATCGAACTCATAAATTACATTTTCTCAGTTTCTGCATTTTTGTGGCCATGCCTGTTTTTCCTGTGGATACCACCTCATATGTATGTGTGTGTGTGTGTGTGTGTGTGTGTGTGTATGTATGTGTGTGTGTATGTGTATGTGTGAGTGTGCCGTGCGTGTGTGTGGTAACTCACCGCCCTGCGAAATGGAGCGCTGGGGGTTATTAATAGCTGCAGAACATCCCTGTCCTCTGGTGTGCTGGCAAGGCCCAGCAAGCCTCGCCGGAGACATCTGTGATCACATTAAACAAGTGAAACACCCCAAACACCCACTCCCTTTCTCCCTCCCTCCATCCCTCTCTCCCTCCCTCCCTTTCTGTAGGTGGGTGGCAGGAGAAGGCAGAGGTGGAGGAGAAGGAGAAGGAGAATAGGGAGGGAGGGAGGAGAAGGGTTGTTTCGTTTCCCACCCAGACGTTAGCAAGTCTCCCCGGCTGGGCTTCCCAGATGTTTCGCATGTGAGAGAGCCACACAAAGACCCTCTCGCATGGAGACTCATAGCTATGGAGCAAGTGGAAAGTTGTCTCAGTGCGCTGGCCTCACTGTTTTCCTTACTGCTCAGAAACAGAACAGACAACACAGATGGGAAGAGAAGGAGAAGAAAGACACACACAGAGATAGAGAGAGCATTTGTGACTGGGTATATGAATGCCATTTTGTTATGATAGAGATTTGGTTGCTATTTTTAAGTGGGTATTGTGTGTCTGTGTGTGTCTGTGTGTGTGTCTGTGTGTGTGTCTGTGTGGTAAATGCAGGTGTTTGTGTTTCCGCATGTGAGTGGATGCGTGTGTAAGCGGGTCTGTATATGCTTATATTGATGTTTGTGGCTGCAGGTGGATGTGTGTGTGTGTATGTGTGTCTGTGTTTGTGGGCTTTTGTGTGTGCATGTGTGTGTGTGTGTGTGTGTGTGTGTGTGTGTGTGTGTGTGTGTGTGTGTGTGTGTGTGTGTGTGAGAGGGAGACGTGAATGGTCATGACAGAGACAGAAAAGAGATAGGATAAAGAAACTCCATTCCCTCACCACAGGCTGCCTTTGAAAGGCATTCTTTTCCTCTCCTGAAGTGAGCGCATCCGCTTCAACAAAGGAGCGGTTTCAACAGCTCTCCCATCTCTCCCATCTCTCCCCCTCTCTCTTTGCTCCTGCACACACAAACTATGCTTTGATGGCTTGATAGCTGGGTTCAGCAGGTGTTAAGTGAACAAATGGTGTTTGCAGTGGCTGATGACAGTCTGGCTTGGTCACATAGCCAAGCAGCCACTTACACCCCAGACAGACAGGGAACCCTGCTACACCAGCGCCACCTTGTAAAAGACCATGGCAGGAGGGGGAAAAAACACTGTGGCCTCACAGAGCAAGTTCCTCACAGCGAAAAAAAACAATGTCTACTCTTGGATGGATAGATGGAAATGTTTGTTAAAAAAGAAAAGAAAGAAAGATTAGATTGTTAGATACATGTTTCTGTCAGTATGAAGGAAGTCTGAAGGAACTGCATTGCCAATCGCGGCTCAATCCACCCAAATTCAATTTGGCCATGTTGCACCCTGGTGACCTCCTTCTGTCAGGCGCCATGTCGGCTCGGCGCGCTCTCTCCGCGTGTTGTTCACCTGTCATAGGCTGGGAGCGGCCAACTGTGAGAGGGTGATTAACATCCTGTTGCCTCACCTCTGATTCGATTTCCACCACTGATTGCACTTTGCCATGCCTGGGTGAGCAGATCCCCCCTTCACTAGAGTGGGCTGGAGAAGAGGGTGGGAGGGTAAAGCGAGGGTGGAGGATGGTGGAGGTGTAAGGAGAGAGAGAGGTCGAGTGTCAGGCAGGGTGAGGTTGATGGGTTAGGTGGTGGAGTAGGTGGGTGCGTGTGGTTAAGTGTTGGGGTGTAGAGGTTGAGTGGGGGGAAAAAAACATTTTCCCTGCTTGAGAAAATGCAAAAAAAAAGGAAGCATCACCCTGCACTCGGAGCGAGCCCCCACCCCACCCCAACCCACCTCCAGCCCTCCTCAGTCGTCAGGCAAGCAGCGGTTTGACATGATCAAAGACTGACACTTATCATATTCCGTTTGTGTAAAGCTGTTATCACCTGACCTTTAAGCAGAGCTGGCAATTTGTGGGCAAATGAATTCTGTGGGGAGCAAAGGCAAGGAGGGCTCTATTATTAATGTCATGGGGGGGGTGGTGTAGAGTAGGGTGGGGGCTGGTGGTGTGTCTGTGTGTGTGTGTGGGGGGATGGGAAACAGGTGCTACACGGGCAGCATGCTGAAGACGCGAGGCGAGGCGAGGCGGAGTAATGGCATGCGAATGAGCCGCCGGGTGATTAGCAGCGGCGGCAAGAGCCCTGACAGTTTGGGAACACTGTCAGGAGGAATCAGCGCTAAGACCCGTCGGCTTAAGAGCCTCTGTGTGAACCAACTTTTCATATAAAATAGGCACACACACACACACACACACACACGCACACACACACACACACACACACACACACACACACAAAGACACACACACACAAATCTATAGCCTTTCCCATGGTGATAATGACTCTACAGGTTCGCCGAATGCGGCTGTGTGCCTTAATTGTTCCTTTAAGTCGATAAGCATCTTGCTAATGCGAACGAAGGTAATGAAAATGTAAATGGTGTGTGAGAGTGAGGCCACTCCACTCTGTCTCTTCATCAGTGAGGAGGGGGGGGGGGGGGGTGGTGAAGAGCAGCCCCAAAGGTTTCTCCTATTCATTCTGCCACACGCTGATCATTTTGGGTCCCCCACCCCGTCTGTTATTGTGTGATGCAGGGGATGGGACTTGTCTGTCTGTCTATCTGTCTGTCTGTGCAGTGGTTGCTGTTATGGTGCTGAGAGCCTCTCGTTACAAAGCTTGGCAGCGTGAAGCACTGTGCACAGTAATGGCCTTCAGGGAAGAGTGGGACCAGTGGGAGGCCTCTCACTAACCCCCCCACCCCAACCCCACATCCCCCCTCAACCCCACATCCCCCCTCACAAAGTCAAGCAGTGTGGAGAACAAAAATGAAAGTATGTGGGGCGATGTGTACTGACTTTTCCCTGACACTCGAAAAAAAGCTGTTACAAAAGAGAAGTAAGATAAGTTGTGTGTTGTAAGTCGTTGTTTTTTCACTCACTTGTTCGTGTTGTTCTCAGGGTCTGGTTACCTCTGGTAGCTCTCTCTCTCATGGGAGTCCAGACGATTTTGTCACTTCATGACTTAAAGCAAGCGCCTGGGGATAGTGTGTATTATTTGTCTGGTCCCACGACGCTACATTAGCTGAGGTTAGGAGATTTGCTGAAGAAAGTGTTTTTACCCTTTCCGTTACCCCAACCCAACAACACCACCACCACCACCACCACCACCACCATCATACACTGAGGCACATACACACACACAAACATACACACACACACACACAAAGTAATAAAAAAAGTGCTGTAGTAGTTGCTTCTTGTTTTGAATCGATTGATCTGTGGTTCATGTCCAGTCCACACAACTTTCTCTCACATGGGTGGATACATTACAGCAGTAATATGTTGTTGGCCACTTACAAAACGCTACACAGTGAAAAACAACAAAAACAAAAGACGCACTGTCCTCCTGTTGGCCTGTGGCCCTATGGGGAGTCCAATTATGTTGGGACTTGCTCCGTGCTCCACAAGGTACTGAAAGCACTCCGGCATTTTTTTTTCCCTGGGCTCCGCACCAGTGCTGTCAAATTGGCTGCAAGTAGATATCGACCTCACTTGGCTGCCTCACTCCTCCTCACTCCTACCCTGCAGATTCTCAGCTCGGATTGACATTTTGGTGACTTGCTGTGGAGGATTTCGCTGCCGTGTCCGTGCTGAAGAAGATTTTGCTCGGAGTTGAGTTTTTTAGCTCAACCAGGCTGGCTGTCGTCTTTTTGCGGGGGTAAATCCCTTTCGCACCGACGTGCACAGATCTGTTGATGTAATGTACCTGATTAGCGGGCGGCTGCCTTCATGTTTTATGCATTACATAAAAAGTTGATCCATGTTCACTCCACGCTCGTGGAAGAAAAAAAAAAACACCATGCATTATGCATCGCTTGTATAACTTGTAGGTCGCTGCTCGCTGCTGGCGAGTCTATTATGAATGTAGAGTCCATCGAAGGGGTCGCTTCTTTTGTTGATGGCTTGGGCCTGGTCTCCTCCCGCGAGAGGCAGGAGGCAGTCAAGCAGAGATCATGGCCAAAGATCGTGGCCAAATTGTCTCAGAAGCTTTGAAATCCCTTTCGCCTCCTGTGGTTCTTTTCATCTACACTGATTGAAGTGGCTTTAACAAAGCGAAATCAATCGGAGATCATTTCAGGTCTAGGCCGCTTTGCTCACCTGTATCTCGGGTAGAGGGGGTGTTTGTAATGCCTGAGGCCTTTTACTGTATGGGAGTTTGTGTGTAATAGCCTCTAACCTCAATTATGGAATCTCCAAAGAGCATATGAGAGGCATTCCACTACCTCAAAGCATGCTGGGAAATATGGAGAGCCTGGCCTATTTTTTTAGCTCTATCTCCCTTTCTCTTAATCTCTCTCTCTCTCTCTCTCTCTCTCTCTTTTTCACTCTCTCTCTCTTTCTCTCTCTCTCTCTCTCTCTCTCTTTCTATCTCTCCCCGCTCTCTCTCAGTCAGAAGGGGAAGTTTAATATGTAAAAGGCAATTTCGCTGACCCTTTCATGGAAAACTAGTTTGATAACTAGTTTTTTTTACACTTAATACCACTTCAGATGGAGCGAGGTTGTACTTTTATGTGGAAAGATTCTCTCTCTCTCTTTCTCTCTCTCTCTCTCTTTTCTATTTCCCTCTTTCACTCTGTACTTGGGTTCTCAGAGGTCCAGTACCATGGTGGCCTCAGAACAGATAAATGTTTATGTGAGTGGGTGTGTTTTCAACAGCCCAATACCATGGTGGCCTGTAAAATCGTGTGTATGTTTGTGTGTGCGTGTGTGTGTTGTGTGTGTGTGTGTGTGTGTGTGTGTGTGTGTGTGTGTGTGTGTGGAGACATATCACACTGGACACGTATCAGCATCCGACTGGTCGAGTGCCAGCGTGCCCCCTGCCGCCCAGCAGTGCTCTGGTCTCCGCTCGTTCCTCTCCATTATTGAACTGCACCGGAGACACAGCACACACACACACACACACACACACACACACACACACACACACACACACACACACACACACACACACACACACACATACACACAAACACGTCTGCCTCCCCAGCCAGCCGTGCAGTATGCAGGTCAGCAGCGCTGTGCAGCAGGACTTCTGACTGTGTGTATGTGTGTGTGTGTGTGTGTGTGTCCTCCTTTCCAGTGCAGCACCAAACTAGGCCAAACTAGCAACTTTAGCACCCAGAGTAAGGGAGAGTGGGGAGAGTGGGGGAGATGAGTGGTGAGGGAGGGGGGAAAAAAAAGAAGAAAAAGCAGAAGAAGAAGAAGAAGAAGAAAAAAAAACGACCAGAAAAAGACTGTCACTTGTACCTTGCTTGCATTTTTTCTCTCCCTTTCCCCTTTCCCTTTCCCTTTTCTCTCGGCCCTCTGTCATTCTTTTTGTGCCTATAAGCAAAAGGGGATGCTGAGGCTGTGTTAGTGGGGGTGGGGCTGGGGCTGGGGCTGCTGGCGGTGTGTGTGAGGGTGGGGGAATAACTGAAAGCTGAATGGCCCAAGAGCTCTCGGGAGAGAAGTTTGGGGAAGTTTATCTGTGGGGATTAGGGTCTGCAGCTGCCCGGGGAGATTACGGTCTGTGTCAGAGGGATTACTGTCCAGAGAGGGACACACATGGCCGCAGAGCGAGCACTCTGCCTTTACGTTGGCACGCACACACACACACACACACACACACACACACACACACACACAGACGCATACACACACACATCCACACACATTCACAGAGTGAGATACAGAGACGAACCCACATGCCCACAGATACAGACACAGACACACAAGGAGACAAAGAGTTGTAGAGAGAGAGAGAGAGAGAGAAACACCCACACACATACATAGGAGATACAGATAGAGAGAGAAAGAAAAAAAAAGAGAGGAGGAGAGGGAGCACCACTGACACCCACACAGCTACACATGAAGACAGACAGAGAGACAAACTGCAGCATCCATAGACACATTGGAAAAACCCTAGAGACAAAGAGACAGAAAAAGACAGACACAGGAAAGAGAGACAGGAAAGAAAGAAAAGGAAGGAAGGAAGGGAGGGAGGGAGGTAGGTAGGTAGGGAGGGAGAGAGGAGCCATGCCTTGTTATATTAGCTTATTAGAAATCATATCCATACGGAGAGCCTCCCCCCATCCCATCTCCACCCCCACCCTCCCACCCCCCCATCCTGTGCTGTTCCAGGAGTGCGCGCTGACTCATCTGGTATATTTTCACACCGGCGATACTGCTGTCTCGGCGAGGCCACCTCCTCTCGCTCGTTGTTCTTCGCGCTCATTCCCAGACGGGCTGGGGGTCGAGGCGGCCCACAGATTTGCAGCGCCAGGCAAAAAAAAATAAAATACACACACACACACACAGACACTCACACAGATACACACACACACACACACACACACACACACACACACACATACACACACAGATTTATATATATATATATATATATATATATATATATAGCCCAGCTGAAAAAAAAACAAAGATGATATTAAAAGACTGCACACCAAGTTCTCCCAGTTCCCACAAGCTGGTTTCCTAGTCTCAGCTGAAACTATTCATTATGCCCAGGCACCCGGTGGACTCAAACAGTGTTATTTGTAAGTGGATAACTCACCGTAGAGCCACTGGTACGCTGGGGATGTGTGTATTAGGCACCATGCGGGTCATAGCCACTGACCAGGGGGCAGGAAGCTGTCCTGCTGGTGTGTGCGGGCTGCTGGTGTGTGTGTGTGTGTCTCCCATGGAATGTCAGCAGGACATGGCAATGCATTTGCCCTGTGTGTGTGTACTGTATGACAGCGAGAGAGTGTGTGTGAATTTGTGTGTGAATGTGCATGTGTGTGATTGTGTGTGACAGAGAGTGGATACCTCACCGTAGGGTGAGTGTGTGTGAATGTGTGTGTGTGTGTGTGTGTCTGAGTGAATGTGTGTGTTTGATATTGTGGCGTGTTGGGCGGATTGCGTAATGCCCATGAGTAGTCAGCATGTGCATTGGGCTCTTCATGAGGGCAACAGATGGGCACAGGAGGTCAGTCAGCAGTCATTTTCTCTCTCCCTCGCCGCCTCTCTGTCTCTCTCTCTCTCTCCCTCTCTCTCCCTCTCTCTCCTCTCTCTCTCTCTCTCTCTCTCTCAAATCCTTACTTCTTTCCACCTCTCTACAAGTTGCCCAAAGACACCATGCCACTCTGCGCCGCACCGCACCACACACTGCTTAGGGGTGGAGCTCTGGGCAGCTCAGAGGGACAGCAAGCTGACACCTGCTCAGTCCACGCCACGCTCAGCCCATGTCCACACACACTTCCTGAGCGAAATCCTGAAAATCTCTCCCTTCGAATGTGACAGGGGATTCTCGGGGATGTTTAGCATTAATCTGTCTGTCAAGGATAAAGCGATCATGTTGTACCAGGACTGTGAGTACTGTAAAAAAAGTGCCTGCATAGGCAGAAATGTTTTTTTTCCACTTCCACTGTTTAAGTATCATTGTTTAACCTTTGTTTTTTTTTCGTTTGTGTTTCTATTTCTATTCTGGTCTGGCAGGTATGAAGACGCCCCTGAGCCCTACGCACCTCTTTGAGAATGGGCGGCTGTGCTTCCCGTACGGGGCCTGCGTGGAGGTGAAGGAGGTGCACCCGGCCGAGGCGCCCACCGCGGACATGCAGCAGCAGCAGCTGCAGCAGGAGAAGAAGAAGCTGCTCTACTCGCTGTGCGAGGTCTGCAACATCCAGCTCAACTCGGCCGCGCAGGCCCAGGTTCACTACAACGGCAAGTCGCACCTGAAGCGCGTCAAGCAGCTGAATAATGGAGAGGTGCCGCCGGCCAGTACCACCGCGCCCCCCCTGCCCACCACGCTGACCACGCTGACCAGCAGCAGCAGCCTGAGTAGCCTCAGTAGCCTCAGCAGCATCAGCAGCGCACCGGCCATCGGCACCACAGGTAAGGCCAGAGGCTAGAGGCTAGCTGTGTCTGTCTGTCTGTCTGTCTGTCTGTCTGTCTGTTTGTCTGTTTGTTTGGCTCTCTTTCTCTTTGGCATTCACACACCGTACTGGTGCACATGCTTATACCACACTCACTTAAGGGTAAGGTCCAAATATCTCTCGCTGTCTTTTTTCATACATGTCTACACACACACACACACACACACATATATATATAAACACACATGTACCCAAACACACACATATGCATATCTACACACACACCCCTAAGGGTAGCATCGAAATGTCTACCACACTGTCATATATGCTTTCTCTCGTATAAATACTGTACAGTGACTGCTTATCATACAGTTAGTCATACAGTGACACATTCTCAGTTTCTCTCACACACTGTACTCTCACAGACTGTACATTTACATTTACATTTGTATATATGCACGGCATTTGTCTTGTGTTTTTAACCGCATAGTTTAGCAGACTTTGCTTGAATGTTCTGTGAGTTTATTTTGTTGGGAAACATGCTGAAAGCGAACACACACAGCAGCAGCAGCACAGGGAACATAGTCCATTTTTAATATGCATTTGCAGCGGGATGTAAAAAGAAAACATATAGGCAGCAAGGTTATACTCAGAGGCCTTGGTCTCAGCGAAGTTATTCCAGCTCAAATACTTAAGCAGGGGGCTCGGTGCAGTGAACCAATTCATAGCTGATGCTCGTTAATGGGTAAGAAACTCCACGAGACAAAACAAGCCTACACTGATGGGGGGAAAAATGGCCAGCTATTAATGCGCGCTTTTGCCTTGGGACGTGTCAAATGAAAGTTTTAAATTAAACCTGGAGCCTTACTGTAAATAAGGGAGTGTTCAGGGACTCCATTTGGCTCTGGAAGTTTCTCTCTCCAGCTAATCTGTGAATAGGGACTTCTTTTTTTCCGAATCCCAGAAGATTTTGTTTTGGAAAAAGCCATCCGTATCTGCACTCGAATCTGTCTTAATGACTCACTGGCACACAGGGCTACATCCAGTAGAGAGAGGGAGAGGGAGAGAGAGAGAGAGAGAGAGAGAGAGAGAGGACAGAAACCATCTGATTAACCTGCATGGCTTATTCCTCTAATGAAGGGTTGTCTCAGTGCTGCAGCGGTCGCCGGGCCAGGTTTTTGCGGCCGCCGTTAAAACAACTTGGCGCTTGTTTAGCCCCGTCGCCATGGAAATGTTGCGTTTACCCGCCGACAGGGTGTGCGAAGGAACAGCAAACGCTGTGCAGGCCAGCGGCAGAGTGTCGGGGGTGCCAGAGTCATGTCAAGGCTGTTACGCGGTGACTAAACTCCCATTACTACCATGGAAAAGTAGAGAGCAGGCGCAAGACACTAGGCAGACTCCTGGCCTAGGTCCCCATCCCCACCCCCACTTCACACACACACACACACACACACACACACACACACACACACACACACACACACACACACCAATACCCACACCAATACCCACACGCACCCACACACATAAACACACAAACACGCACACACACATGCCAATACGCACAGACACGCAACCATAATACAAACACAGACACAGCACACACAAACACACTCACAAACACAATTCAACCACACATACACATTCAATCATGGCTTGGGGAAATGGCACTGTTTGTTTTTAGCTTCATACGACTAACAAAACAAATCAAAACAGAAAAATAACAAAAGAAAACGAAAAAACAACAAGAAAAATCTGAAATTTAATCTTGTGGTTGAGATTGAGCGGGACAAAAACAAAATATGATGCCCTCCATAGCAGGCATGTCCCCACCACACTGAAGCAGGAATTCTGATGTGCCCCTAAAGTTTTTTTGTGTGTGTTTTTTTGTGGCGTGCCTTTGTTTTGTTTTTGTTGGGTTAGATCATCTGGTCTGGGAAATGGCGTGACCTTCTTTTCCACCCCCTTAACAAACAAACAAATAAATAAATAAAAAACAAAAACAAATGTGGCGGCCCTGGTGACCGTGGAGTGGTAGCAGCAGTCCATCAATCATGGCAGCCAGCTTATCTCTTCTTCCGCTGGGAAACAGGAGGGGAGCAGGCTGGGGGGGCTGGTGGTGAGGCTGGTGGTGGTAGTGGTGCTAGTGTGTGTGTGTGTGTTTATGTGTGTGTGTGTGTGTGTGTGTGTGTGTGGTTGGTGCTGGAGTTGGGTCGGGTGGGGTGTAAGGGTTTGTCTCCGGCATGGTCCCAACAGCTGCTGCTTCTACACAGACCTCGAGGGTTTTAAACTGTGTGTGCTTGTGTGCTTGTGTGTGTGTGTGTGTGTGTTTGTGTGTATGTATGTATGTATGTGTGTGTGTGTGTGTGTGTGTGTGCGTGTGTGTGCGCGCGTGTGTGTGTGTGCATGTGTGTGTGGGTGCATGTGCGTATGTGCAGCTGCATGTGTCCATGTGGTGATATGTGTGTGTTCTTGTGCTTGTGCTAAGATGCTTGGTATGCGTGTGTATGTGCATGGGGCCATGTGTCTGTATGTGTGTGCATGCATGCATTCATATTGTGTGTGTGTGCATGCATGCATGCATGTATGTTTGTATGTGTGTGTGTGTGTGTAAAAGACGGTTAGGACTGCGGTTACATCTCACGTGGCCTCCTCCTGCATCGGGTCGGTCCGGGCTGGGTCCAGCAGTGAAGGCCAGCCACCGTGGCCACAGTGGCCCTGGCTGGTCAGTGGCCCAGCCTCAGTAAACAGCAATTAGGGGAGCAGTAGCTCTGGGCGGCCTGTCAGCGTGCCGCTCATGCGCAAAAAGCCTTTCATGCTACAGCTATCACTTAATGCACTGCACACCCGTCACACACACAGCTCCACTCTATTGTACCATAGGGGTGTTGCTGTGTGTGTGTGTGTTTCTGTGTGTGTGTGTGTGTGTGTGTGTGTGTGTGTGTGTGTGTGTGTGTACGTGTATGCCTGTGTGTCTGTGTGCACATGCATGTGTGTTTGTGTGTGTGTGTGTGTGTGTGCGTGTGTGTGTGTGTGCGTGCCTGTGTGTCTGTGTGCACATGCATGTGTGTGTGCGTAAGAGCAAGTCTTTTTCTTTCATTTTCTCTCTCCCTCTCTCTCTTCTCTCTTTCTGTGTGTGCAAGTGTGTGTGAGAGAAAAAGTCCCTCAAGCCTCTCTCTCTCTCTCTCTCTCTCTCTCTCTCTCTCTCTCTCTCTCTCTCTCTACCAATGTGTGTGCACACGTGTGTGTGTGTGTCTTTTTGTGCTTGCATAAAAATGGAGGTATTATTCAGACCACCAACCATAGAATTGAAGGTCAGCCAGACTGAGTTGGTGAAGCGGATGGGAGGAGAGCGTATACATCAGCGGCGGCGTCACGGGAGCCTCATAATGCTGAGACAGATTGTCCCTCAGGTGGAGCCAGAGCTTTGCTTTGCAGCTTGGCACTCATGGACTCTCACATACTTTGTGGATGTAGTCTTAGCTCAGAATTTAAAGACAAATCATGTAGAATTCTACACACTACTCATACTAGCTTACTACGTAGTAAGCCAGAAGCGGTTTGTCAAAGCCAGTAGGATATCTGTACTACTCAGTAGGTAAACATGGTGGAGGCGTTTCCCACTATATGCACAGCCAAAGCTGTAGTTTTTTTGTTTTCACAGGTGTACTTAGAGTGCCCTCAGGGATGATGCCCCATCTTAGATGTCCTGAGGGTGTGGGTGGAGCTGGGGTTGGGTGGGGAGGGTGTTGGAGGTAGGTGTTGAGGGTGGATGCGGCTGGGTGGGTGGCATTTGTGATTAAACAGCACCGGCCGCCCGCTCGCTCATTTCAGGTGTGAGCCGCCACAGCTCCAAGGCCCCCGGTGTCCATTTTCACTGAAATTTTAACAAGGTCTTACTTGCCTTTTCTTTCTTTTTCTGTAGTCCGAGCTGGTCATATGTAATTACAGCTGACTCGGAAGGTGTTTAGTCAGGGAGGAAGAGAAGGCACATCGATTCCACTCTGTGCTCTCTTAACCTATTTAGGGGTCACCTGAGGATTGCAAAACAAAGCCCTTTTCTCCCTGTTTGCGTTATGTTACATCTGTTTAGGACACACAACCCCATATACCTACCTCGTGTGTGTTGCACATAGGTGTGTTAAGTGATTGCAGATTTTTCTATGTCCTGAGACTGCATGGCTTGGGACTATATACCGCTGCATGGTTCAGTGGCATTATTTTTGTTGGCTGTCTCTCAGCCACTAGATGGCAGTATTATCATCTATGAGAGGTGGAATTCTTCTCTGTGTTGTCATAGTACGAAAAGAAAAAAAAAAAAAGAGAAACCTGCTCAGGTGCCCTTGTGGTGAGGCCTGAGGTGTTTTATTTCCCTCCTTGTTGTGTATTTATAACGGCTGATGAGATTGTGTATCATGTCTGCCGATGTATTTTAAGGTAAATGAGTCAGTAATCCCTACATCTATCTTTCTCTGAGTCACTGGGGAGCTTAATGAAGTGTTGTTATTTATGTCAACAAGGAACAGAAACACTCACAGTGTTAACCTGTACAGTGTGTTGGAGCCGTTCTCTTAATCCCTCCATCTCTCTCTCTCTCTCCCCCTCTCTCCCTCTCTCTATCTCTGTCTCCCTCTCCTCTTACACTTAATTATAGAGCCAAAACTAACTTCCCTTTTTGCCAGAAGAGGCTTTACTTAAATTATTCAGGTTGTGTATTTGGTCCAACACTCTTACAGTTATGTGCTCGAATTCCCCAGGGGTTATTTTCGAAAGGTGTTCTTTGAGCGGCGCCAAACGGAAGCGTCTCTGCCGGCTTGGCATGATGACTGCAAATGGCGGTTGAAATCTCCAGAGTGATATTTTGATGCCGCCTGTTTAAAGTTTCAGATGATTGGCTGCAGAAGAGGCTCTTGCGTCGTCGTGAGCTGCCTGGTACGAGGCCGGCTACCCCGAGTGTAGCCACATTATCCTGAATATTTTACTCACTGCCGGCTCCTCTGCTGCTTCTCTCTGTCTGATTTTCTCTTTTTTTACTCTGTGTCTGTCTCTCTCTGTCTGTCTTTCTTTCTCTCTTTCTCCCTCCCCCTCTCTCCCCCCCTCCTCTCTCCCTAGCCACTAAGTCCTCAGGTTGAAGAACAAATCCCCACACTGTGAACACATCCATTTGGTTGACTGTCTTATTCCTTATAGACACAAACTCTTCTGCATGAGCAACAGAGAATTATGTAAATGTACACACATTCCATTTGCTGTCTGTGTGCAATGCTGCATGGGTTATTTGTCGTTCAAACTGCCTCAGAGTGATCGCTGGCAAGCAAGCGGCAGCAGTAGGGCTAAGGGTGGGGGTTTAGGCGTGGTGGTGATGGTGGTTGTGAGCTGAGGGTGGGGCTGGAAGGGGGGAGGCTGGGCGTCAGGGGTTTACTAGAGGTGCTTGTGCTGGTGGTTGTGGTGATGGTGATGGTTTGGAGGTGGAGGTGGAGGGTGGAGAGGGAAGGCGAAGGAGCTGAAGCTGAACACTGAAGGTGCCGCCCCTCGTGCCCTGTCGTTCGGCCCCGTCTGCACGCCTCGGGCAGAGATAATGGGCTTACTCCGCCGCACGCGTTCACGGGGGACAGGCTTTCTGTCACAAACACACACACACACACACGTGTGGAGATGGAGGAGGGGGGGGGTTGGGGGACAAGGTTGGCACGGAAGCTATGCCTGGGGACGAGGCGGCACGGTCGCCCCCCACCCCCTCCGTCATGTGGGCAAAAGAGCAATGCTGTGTGCCTCTGTCACGCTGTTTGTTTCTATTTACCTTCCTTCTTATCTTAATTTGCCTCAGCCTCACGACATTCTGCATTGTACCCAAATGGGGGGCTGGGAAAGGCACGCATGGATTATTTAATTTGGGTGAATGCGAATGTTGTCTTTGGCAAATGGTCCCTGTGTGTTTCGGGTTTATTTGCTGAATAATAACTCCCTGGGTTGCGCTTTTAATGTTGAAAAATGAATTTGGCGTGTGTGGGTTTGTGTGTGTGTGTGTGTGTTTGTGTGTGTATATGTGTACATCTAATGTGACAAAAAAAACGTGATAAGCCTGCCTGTATGTGTAAGCCTCTTGTAGGTCAAGGCCTGTGTCTTGTAGTACATTACAGCATAGTCCACACACTCTCGTAGGGTTAGACGACTACAAAGCCGCACATGTGCAGACAGTGGCTCAGCACGCCACAGAGAGACCAACATTTTGTTGATTCTCTAATACCTTGGCAGTGCTGCCACACTCTCTACTCTCTCTCTCTCCTTTTTTTCCCAGCCTTCCTCTGTGTCTGTCTCTCCTCTACTCTCTAATTCTTTCTTTCTCTCTCTCTATCTATCTCTCTATCCCTCCCTCCCTCCCTCCCCCTGCCCTCCCTTCCTTCCTACCTCCCTGAGTCTATATCCCTTTGCTTCTTCTGTCTTTGCTCTCCCTCTCTCTCTCACTCTCTCTCTCTCTATCTCTCTATCCCTCCCCCCTGCCCTCCTACCTCCCACCTCCCTTAGTATCCCTTTGTTTCTTCTCCTCTCCCTCTCTCTGCCTCCCTTATTCTCACTCTCTCATTCACCCCCCCTCTCTCATTCTCTCATTCTCTCATTCTCTCGTTCTCTCGTTCTCTCTTCCTTCCTACCTCCTTAGGTCTCTATTCCTTTGCTCTCCCTCTGTCCGCCACCCTCATTCTCTCTCTTATTCACCCCCCCCCTCTCTCATTCTCTCATTCTCTCGTTCTCTCGTTCTCTCGTTCTCTCTCCTGCCCTCATTAAGCAGCTTAAGGTTGGCATGGGCTGACTTCACTTCTTTCGCTGGCACTGAGTCCAGTCGTTTCGTCGTGCTTGCTGCCTAACTCCCCGTGACAGGCCGGCTTGACCTAGCTCAACGCCGGACCCGCTGCCGGCTGCCAAGACCCCAGTCACAACCGTCCACCATCAAACTGTCCGCCCGTACATATATCACCGCGCTCACGCTGCCAGCTAGCCGGCCATTTACCCAGCCTTTCTGTGGACCTGCACGACAGGCGTAATGTACGGGTAAAAACTTAAGATGAATGACTTTCTCGTTTTTTAAAGACTTAAAAGGAGAAACGATGGCTGGGAGAAATAAAAAGACCTATAGTCAGGGAAAAGAGCTAATTCCGGCACGTTGTTGAGAGGGGAAGAGAGGGTAAGAGAGAGAGAGAGAGAGTAGGAGACAGACAGAGAAAAAGACAGAGAGAGAGTAGGAGAGAGACAGAGAAAAAGAGAGAGAGAGAGAGAGAGAGAGACAGGGATGGAGCAGGGATTATGTTCCATAACAAATTCAGTTTAGCTTGGCATTGTGTGTGCGGTTTGTAATCAAGACCCCCCTCGGCCATCTTGATTGCATTTGCACGGGCTGAGCACATTGCTGCCTGGTATATGATTAGCCATGGGGGGGGTGGAGTGTAGTGAGGGGTGGGGGATGGGGGTGTGGGGGTTAGGTCAAGGGGGTGTTGGTGGATTGATGGCTGGATGTGTTGTGGGCCTGTTGGCCATGTTGGTCGGCGGATCTCTCTGCACACACGCGTGTCGTTGCCCATCAGCGTAACTCAGGCAGAGAGGATGAGGAGGTGCTCAGGCATCGCGTGAACGTGACATTTCATTAGTGGACGGTAGTCGGCTCCTGACGACTTTGCCACCGCCCGCCGCCGCCGCAGTGGGGCCTGTGTTTCGTCATGGCCCTGCGTGAGCAATCAGCCCGTGCGTCACACCTGCCTCCTCAAGACATATTTCCTTCTTAAATTGCCCGTTGCTTGGACGATGAATACGACGATGGTTGCCACAGTCCCCACATCCCTTAGCTCCACTGTTTCTGTTCTTATTTCTGGTCTTTGTAAAAAAAAAAAAAAACAACAACAATACTCTGCAAAAAATAGCTGTTTTATTTTTACTCATCTATATTCTTGGCACTGGTTTCCATTTCAATCTTGGCACTGAGATTTGGTTGAACCGTCATGCTGTGAGCATGGAAAGGTACCAAAGTCGCGGCCACCGGGGCGTGATAACGTGCAGGGCTGTGAGGAGTCTTAAATATCCCTTGCGGCTCTGTAAACAACCGGTGCAGAAAGGACAAGCAGGTGTCACCGCACCGCACCTTCAAAACGATGACTGGATGAAAATGTGATATCCGAGGGGGGGGGGGCGGTGGGGTGGGTAGGGGTGAGCTGGGGGGCAGGGGGGTGTTACTCCGCAGCTCCGAGCCACCACGTGGCCCAGGTCGAAATATTCGGTTACGCGGCGCAGGTATGTCGTTTGGCAGCTTTAATGGCTGCTTTCAGTGCCCCCCTGCGCTGGCGAGGTCTCCGGCAGATGACTTATGATCCCGCGCCCCTCTAATCCAGCATGCCCCATTCACTCATGAGTGTCAGCTAGCACAAGCCACTTTTCAGCTTATTCCATCAACTCTGATGGGCACCCTCATCTGCCGGATGTTACACCCCCTCTCCCCCACCCCATATATCTTTTTCTCTGGCGCCATGCTCTGCCCCTTCAATCTCTCTCTCTCTCTCTCTCTCTCTCTCTCTCTCTCCCACACACACACACACACACCCAAGCACATGCACACACACACACTCTCTCTCTCTTTCTCTCTGTCTTGCTCTCTCTGTCACACCCTCTCTCTTTCTCTCTCTTTCTCTCTCTCTTGCTCTCTCGCTCTCTCTCTATGTAAGTCCCTCTTTCTCCAAATTGCCAATCAAACGGATTTGCAACAGACCCCCTGTTAGATGAGCATAAGCCTGCCTTTTGAATGTGTCATCTCATTTGTATCCGTCATCAGTGTCTCCATGTTGCAGTGGCTGGGATTTGAAAAGGCAGCCTCGCTGTGTGCCGCCGGCCTCATGACAATGTAGCATGTGATTTTCCCGTGCGCGGCTGAGAGGCCAGTCATTTATCAAAATCCATTCTGGTGGCACAGTCCGTCCGTATAAGACAGGACGACAGAGGGACAAAGAAATGGAGACAGAGCCAGTGAAAAAGGGGGGAACAAGTGACTGAGAGGGAAAGGGAGAGAAAGAGAGAGAGACAGAGAGAGAGCGAGGAGTGAGACAGTGAAAGGAGGGAACAAGTGACGGAGAGGGAAAGGCACAGAGAGAGAGACAGAGAAAGAGAGAGGGAGGGAGAGAGAGAGAGAGAGGAGTGAGAGAAAAAGGAGGAGAGCAAGAGAGTAGTGAGAGAAAAAGGAGCAGACAGACAGGAGGAAAATTAGGCATTCCCCTCTTGTGTTCTCCCTCCTTGTCTTGCCAAATGTGTGGACATTACTTACAATGACTGTCAGAGACCATGAGTGAAGTTATTCTCCTAATTCTCTCCTTTTTCTCTCTCTGTCCCTCTCTGTCTGTTCCTTTATCCCCTGCTCTCTTTTTCTCATTTCTAGACCATCGCTTTTTTTTTTTTGACTCCCCCTCCCTCTCTGTCCCTCTCTCACTCACTCTCTCTCACTCACTCACTCACTCACTCACTCACTCACTCACTCACTCACTCAGTCTTATTCTCACTTTCTACCTCCCGCCCACCACCCTCCTTCTCTCTCCTCCTCCTCCTCCTCCTCCCTCCTCCTCTCCTCTCCTCCTCTCCTCCTCTCCTCCTCCTCTCCACTCAAATGGGTGCCTGCATGTGCCTGTCCTCTGCTAGAGCACTGCCAGAGTGTCAGGGATTTCCATTGAGGGAGGAAATGAGGCGGTGTGAGGGGAGCCTTGGAGGCACATTGATCCTAAAGTGTATTGTCACACCGATGATAAGGCACAAGGCTGAGCATCTCTAGCTCCCCGACGCCGTGAGCAAGAAAGCCGGACAGTAACAAGAAGAAGAAGAAGAAGAAGAAGAACGGACACCCCCTGGATTTTAGTCTTTCTCTTCTCTTCTCTTCTTTTCTTCTTTTTTTATTTCTATTTTGCCTGGACTTTTTTATATTTCCTTTCAAAAAAAAAAGAAGAAACAACAACAAAAAAAAAAACTCTGGTCTCTCTGGGGGGGACGGGACTGAAAAGATCTCCGTTTGTAAAAATGTGGACCAGCTTTGTCAGTGGAGGTGAGCAATTGTGCCTGTATGTCTGTCTCTGTCTGTGTGTGTGTGTGGCAGTGTTTATTCACGATTCAAGATCTTTATTTCCATTGTACCGTTGCCTGTTCAATGAAATTAAATGTGTTTATGTGTCTGTGTGTCTGCATGCCTGCGTTCATGTGTGATTATTTTTTTGTTTGCCTTGCCTCTGATTCACGCTTTCCTGCTGAGCTTGTTCGCAGTGCAACAGAGGGGCAGATCGCCTAACAGTTTGTTGTTGTTGCTGCTGCTTTTTTTTTTTGGCTGCTGCCGTGAGTAAGTAAGATAACACATACAGAAATGGTTCCCAGTTAAGCAGGTTGGCCAGGCAGAAGGAGTAAACACCAATAAACACAGGAGTAAATAAAACAAAAGCTGTAAACATGCATCGTTGCGTGACATGTGCCATGATCCGGCAGCTGTGTAATATGTTCCTTGCCGGTGAAGATGTATTTTGTGATGCTAACATAAATACACTATTGTCAAATACCTTTACTAGCGATTGGGTTGATGCAGGCTTGCCAAGGGACACATAAGTGGAGTGCATGCATGTATGTACACTGCACAGCGTGGGAGTCCAAAAACAAACAGGCAACCTGTCACAGGCAATTACATGTTTTGCTGCTTGAAATCAAGCTTGGCACCAGAAGTTGGTGCAGCTGTAGGACTCCTCGTGCATCTCCGTCTGTGATATTCCCAGCCAGCTGGTACGCTCCTATGTAGAGGAGCACAGCCGACTGAGAGATTTTCGATCCGGTGTGTGTGTGTGTGTGTGTTTGTGTGTGTGAGAGAGAGAGAGAGAGAGAGAGAGAGAGATTGTGCATGTGTGTGTGTGTGTATGTATGTGTGTGTGTGTGTGTTTTTGTCTGAGTCTGTGTCCGCAGGGCATAGCGGACGTCTGTAGCTGCTCCTGCCTCAATGGGGTTGTGCATGTGCATGTGTGTGTGTCTGTGTGTACGTGTGTGTGTGTGCATATGTGTGTGTGGTGCTGCTGTGCTGTGATGTGTGACGAGCGGAGTGTCCTCCAGTGATGATAGAGGGAGGGAGAGGTCCGGCGTAAGGCAGCGAACATGCTCTCAGGGACCACACAAACCCCCCCGGGGCCATGGCTGTGGCTCAGATGCCGGGCACAAGTGAGGGGGGAGGGGAGCGCCAGGGAGGCAGGGAGGGAGGGGACAGAGGGAGGGAGCATGTAGGGTAGAGGGTGAGAGGCTATTTTTTTAGACGTGTGGAGCTGCCCCAACATTGTGTCCATATTTTAGGATCCTCAGGGTGGGTGATGAGGGTTGTTTGTGTGTGTGTGTGTGTGTGTGTGTGTGTGTGTGTGTGTTAGTGTGTGTGTTTGTGTGTGTGTATGTGTGTGTGTGCATGCATGCGTGTAGAAGAGGTGGTGATAAATATGGGAGGGGTAGAGTGGAGAAGTGCGAGGCAGTGGAGGAGGGGTGGTAGGGGGTAGGGGGTAGGGGGGTGGGGCTGTTTTGGTATTGCTCTTTTGGGCGCTGAGTCAGGAAACTGTTTAAGCTGACAAAATTGACCTCACTGTTTATTCTTGTTTACCAACCCTTGATTTTGTTTATAAATATATATATTTTTTACTTTGTTCTTCTATTTTGTCCAAGGAAAAGTGTGTGAATGTGATTGTGAGTGTGATTGTTGCGGCAAGCTGCGCTTCCAGAAATAAAGAACCAAAAAACGAGTGCCACAATTGCAGGCGGTTGAGCTCATTGCTGGTTCTGTTGGGGCGCACATTGATAAAAAAAAAAAGCCCCAAAAAGGCTCTGCTCAGGCTCCGACTGCACCCGGTTCCACCACCACGGTGTCACTTGAAAGAACCCAGCTGCTTGGGCTGATCAGAGCAGAGCACTGCTCGCTTGTTGTACGCTCTTGTTTCTATTTAGAGTTGGCCGGCCGTGTGGCTTTTTAAAGCCATGAAATTAGGTTTGTACCTATCCACAAACTTGAATCGCCCCCACCCTCCGCCCACCCTCCCCCCAACACACACATACATACACACACACACACACAAACACGAACACACATCCTTTTGCGGCCCCCTTTTTATGGTAATGGTCAGCGTGCGGTGACAAGGGATGTGGTATCGGCCCAAGCCAAGGTGTCCCTTTGAGATAAAAAATCGTAATGACACCCCAGAGAGAAGAAGGACTAACCACTGAACTGAAACGCCAAGGGCATTGGCGCATTAATCCACGGGAGTCGCTGTCAAAGCTGGGAAATGCTCTCAATTTATTGCTCCCTCCTAATTCCATATAATGGGGCTTTTTAGCACTTTATAGGATATTGATTAAATTGTGTGTGTGTGTGTATGCGTGTGTGTGTGTGCCTGCGCATGTGCGTGTGTGTATGTCTCTGTGTGTGTGCGTGCCTGTGGGTGTGTGTGGTTGTGTGCATATGTGAGTGTGTGTATGTGTGTGTGTGTGTGTGTGTGCACGCATGCCTGTGCATGTGTGTGTGTGTAGATGCCTCTGTGTGTGTGTGTGCTTGCGGTCATGGCTGTTTGCATATTTGTTTGTCATTGAAACACAATGCTCAAGTGTGTGTGTGTGTGTGTGTGTTTATTTTGCTGGGCTGTTTTCTCACATGATCTGAATTTCTGCACATATGGTTCTTCGTCTTTGTGTGTGTGTGTGTGTGTGTGTGTGTGTCTGCCTGCATTTTTGTCATGGGACTGCAGCATATGTGGATGATTATGTCCTCTTCAGTAAACATATGCGTTTGGTATTTGTTTACATATTTGTGTGTGTCTGTGTGTCTTTGGATAAGACATACACTTGTGTGTGTGTGTGTGTATGTGTGTGTGTGTGTGTGTATGTAGATGTAGATGTGGATGTGTTTGTGGCATGCGGATGTGTGCGGATGTGTGAACTGCAGTCCTCCGTGCTGCTGCTCATGAAGTTTAACTACGCGGGCGGGTCGATATGTATTCCCTCCCAAAGCAGCCACATGTCAGCACTCCTGAGGTAGGGCCTCGGCTTTTAGACGCTGATTTTATTAGGCCCCTTCCAAATCGATTCCTTTTTCACCTTGCCCCAGCCACGTGCTATTACAAGGCAGTGATGTCAGCTACGCTTCGGCCTTGAGATGATGCTCTCTCAATAGGCCCCCCTTTTGTTTGAGGGAGAATACCGGCGACGCCATCTCGTTGTGTCCAGCACCACAACCTGGTCAAGGTGATAGTGGTGCCACCTCGCTATCTAGAACAACCCCCCCCCCCCATCCCCTGCGAACAAAAAAATCATGTCCTCAAAAGGAGGCACGCGTATGAGTTCCTCTTCTCCTCACCTACAGCATGGGAGTTTGACTTTGAAATAAATGGGGTTTGCAATTCCCATGGCTGGCAAGTTTTTTTTAGAGGTGATTTCTCTTAATGTCCTCAGCAGCACGGGAGATCTGGTTAAAGTCTCCTCGGAGTACGCGCGGCTAATTTTCAGGTTCACTGCGCTGGCAATGATGTTGTAACCGGTGGAAATGGACAACACCGGCAGAGCGAGCGGGAAAGAAAAAGCACTGACAGAAAAAACAGACAGAAAAATCTGCTCTCGCTGTGATTAAAAGTCTTTCCTGGTATTCTCGTCCCCCCTTAGGAGATATTAACGGCATTTAGAGAGTTGTTTTAGTGTGCCGGTTTCTTTCACGGAAAGAAAAGCTATGCTAATGACAGTGTTATTACCCTAATTTCATTTGTGAGTCCCCTCTTTTCACCTATGGCATGTCATATTGCTGTTTGGAGAGTGCATCTGCATTTTAAAAATGTTTACCAAGTCTTCTTGTTATTTGTGATAACTAGATTGTTTTGCCTGCTAGATTTTTCTCTTTGATTCTCCGTGGTGCAGGTACTCTGTTCTCCCTTCAGACTTAACAGCCGTGTGTGTGTGTGTATGCACATGTATGTGTGTGTGTGTCTCACTAAAGGGTGTCTCATGAGAGTCTTATCCCTCTGTGTGTATCTCTCTCTCTGCTTATCAGTCTTGGGCCCTACAGTGAGCAGATCTTAAACATCAGCCAGCACCAAGCCTTTCAATCTTTGTTCATGTAATTAAGATCATAGCGTCGATTGCAAGGGCCGCTGATACAGCCTCACAAATGTTTAGATTCCAAGGCTCAGCAACGGAGTTGAAAATAATGACTTCAAGGTGTTCGCCAACTGAGAAGTATGGTGGGATTCTGTTCAAAGCTAGATTATTCACAGCAGCAACTTTTTTTATCCATAACATAAACTGAGTTTCTTTCCAAATTGGCATTCCATAATCAGTTGGCTATGAAAAAAAAATCTAAAAATGGGTAATAGGTGATGTAAAATGCTGGATTTTGCTGCCCATGAAAGGCTTGGTATTTTGGTAAGTGTGTAGTCACTGCTGTACCAGTCTTACTCACTTTTAGTAGTCATTTCTTTTAATGTGCTATTAATAATCCCATAAACACAAAGTGCTGTTGTGCACAACACTAATTTCAGCCATTTTACAGATAATGGCATGTCTCCATTCTGGGTGTCATTAACTAGAAATATTATTCTAAAGATGTGCGACACAATAGAAATGTAGAAAATGCCAAAAAAAGCAAAGCAAATGTTGCATAACGAGGCTTTGAATAATTGAATAAATTTCTTGTTGTAGCGCGCACAGAATTTAATAGGATTTCTGGCCTTCTCCGGCAAGTGTAGAGTGATGGGAATGAAAAAGTTCCTCAGTAAGAAGCCCATGTTCTGTTTGGGCCTTTCCTGCCATGAGCAGATGAGCGCATTTGTTTTGAGTTCATCTAACCATCGCCTCGCACTGCAGGTTTGGATGAACACTTTGGACCATTGTCCTACAGGAATGTTCCTCTCCCCCCCAGTTAAGGTTGAGCTCCCTGGAAGCGCTGACCTAATCTCTGGCCAAAGCAGCCTATTACCTGGGTGAGCTCTACACAGTTTGCTCTTTCCCAAAACATGGGCCCCGGTAACGCCCAACTGCCGAAATCCAGTAAGAGGGATTTGTTTTTTTTTGTGTGAGATTTGTTTTTTCCTCCTCACAGTTTTCTTCTCACCCCTCCTCACTTCTGACAGCGAGCTGAAGCAGCTATGGGAACAATGCAGTCAAAATAAATCTCATCAAGCCCTCTCACGTGGAGCCTCCTCCTCATCCTGTTTGACAAAAATCCTCCTCCTATCAGAGCCATGAATACCACATGAGTTTCCCCAGAGCCTAGCATTAGCCATTCAGACATTTCATGCCGGCATGCAAGTTTGTCTAAGACTTAAGTCTTATGTGTGACTTTTTAAAATGCCATTTAAATGCATTTTTCTCCTCTGGGCCATGTGGGGCTCAGCTGATAGGATCGGATAGCGTAGCATTTATTTATTCACCTCCGTTGTTGAAAACATCATCACAGTGATTTTATCTCATCACAGTGGTTTCATCTCGTTATTTCATTCTTATTATCAAACTTGATGTGTGGCATCTGAAGTTTAGATTTCAACAGGATATTCGTACATCTCCTGAGCCTCTACAATTCATTGGCGATCACTGAAGAATGGAACTGTAAACATATTTAATCTACACAACAAGTACTGCAGAAAAGGCCTTAAAATAAAGGCAGTATTGCATTTGTTTTCAGTTCGTATTACCAGATATTTTTATGTTAAGTTATTTTATGCTGTAGATTACAATAATGTAATCCAAAATGTGTGTTTAGACTACACACCAGATGGCCGTGTTTTGATTGCAATGCATCACACATGTAGCTGATATTGAGAAATGAATTTAATTTTGTTTTGAGTTCTTTTGGACAGTCCAACTGAGTGCGCTGACTGTTCTTAAAGCCCAAGTCCACAGACTGTGTTGTGGTGATTTGAATAGTTTATCTCTGAGAGACCCTCATAGATAATTGGACCACGTTTGGAGTGTCATCCACAGAGACACTCTTGAGTCTGTTGATCTTGCAAATTAATTGACACACCTATGATATTCTGCTGCATATATTCAGAAATCAATGTGTGTACTGAAGCATAGCAAATTTTGTCTGCTCAGTTACTTACTAGACTCATATTAGTCATCATTTTAGGTTTTGTGAACAAATCATCTTGTGTCTGTGTGT
Source organism: Setipinna tenuifilis (assembly GCA_030347295.1). Lineage (NCBI taxonomy): Eukaryota > Metazoa > Chordata > Actinopteri > Clupeiformes > Engraulidae > Setipinna > Setipinna tenuifilis. Next base: position 17,991,762 of record CM059269.1, read on the forward strand.
GTCTGTGTGTGTGTGAGAGAGAGAGAGAGAGAGAGAGAGAGAGAGAGAGAAACTAAAATCAAAGGGTAGGAAATAACCCTTAAACATTTTATTACCTGACATGAGTTTTGATTAACGTTAAAAGTGGTAAAAATGAATCGGGAACCTGTAGCTGCGTGCAAAAAATAAATAAATAAAAATGAAGAAGCACTACACTTAACACAATTACTCAGAGAGCACAGCAGCCCTGAGGCGCGAAAGATCATGACCAAGACCCTCTCAGAAACGCAGGCAGTGGAACCCCTCTTCCCTTTTGTGATTCAGCAGCCAGCGTCCAAATTCATCTTCATAAATTAATCTTCATACAAGCACGATAAAAGCCAGATGAAAAGGGAGGTATATTCACATTCTCAAATGAAACACATTAAATTTGAAAGGCTTAATTAGAGTAGGAGATTTCTATAAATGATAATTTCTTTGTTGTGGGTGCTCCACAAAAGATTCGCCTACCTGCGTGGGTATTCTGATTAATGACATTTTCAGCTTCTCTGGATTGACAGCCCTTATCTCGTGGATATGTGAACCACAATAGAGTCTATTCATGAGACGTGCAGCTGCCTTAAATTTATAGCTACTTTTAATGGGGGGAATATCCACAGCAGTGAGAGGTCAGTTAGCATACCTTGCATTCGCAGTGGTATGTTGGAATGTATAACACATTAGGCTTGTGTCACATTGTATCAACATTATCAGCATTGTTTTGCACTTTACAGAGTGTCCTGTGAGTGAACCCATGGCAGCAATAGTAGAATCTGTTCCTAAATCTGGAAAAATTCGAGACAAAAAAGAGCAAATCAAAACAAATACCACTTAATAAGGAACAAATTGGGGACTTCAGTCTGAAACATGACCCAGGGGATGGCAAAGCTGGGGCCTTGGACTGCAGCACTGGAAACCCTAATAATGGCCTGTCATAATCAGGCTGGGAGAGCATAAAGGGCACATTGTTGCTCAGTCAGTCCGCACACATCACTTTTTTTATGCAGGAGGGACCCATTGTTTAGATGTCCCCGTTGTTGCCGCTAACCAAAAAGGGCCCATTCCATGAAAACAAGCTTGCAGCAGTCTTGTCTGGGCCAAGAGGCGTGCAGACTGTCAGAGCTCATCACCCAAACTCTGCACCTCCGAGAATCGCACTGAAGGGCTGGAGCAAAAGGGCTCACTGAGCCAAGCGCAGGCTGCTCCCAGTCAGCGTGTGTCTAGATTGGATAGTTCTGATACAAATCTGTCTCGAACAGCGCCAGATTTTTTTTTTCACAAGCATGTGTGTCTCTTCTGCATGAATGCGTCGGCTTTCGTTTCTACATCGCTGTTATTTTTTTATATAGTTTTTTTATCCTTGGGTAGGGGACGTCTGCTTCGTTAGAGCAAAGCAGAATGGATCCTCTGGGTGTGTACTTTAACAAAGGCATGAGGGGAAGAGGAAGTCAGGAGAGACAGAGGCCTTGGGATTGGGGGGTTGAGTGGGGGGAGGCAGAGGGGGGAGGGGGGGTTTAAAGGAGTGCCTTGCATCTCTGACATGCCAGAGTAGTTTAGGAAATTTTTTAATTTCAATTCTTTCTCGACTCCATTGGAATATGTCAATGGCTGCCGCTTTCCCTTCGAGCGCCCTCTCAAGGATTATCTGGAATCAATTTTCCGAATTTATGTTATTCGGGGGATGATGTCACGGTGCAAACCTGCAGCTTTCGTCCGTGAAGTTGGGGAGGATTGTAACTCTTGGCTCCGTAGCACATTTCCAAGCATTAAGTCCAAACTCATTTTCATCCCCCCACAAAGTGTAACACATGGAGAAGATTAGAGCTGGGAAAGGGACCGTAAGAGAAAAAATTGTAAAAAAAAAAAAAAAAAAGAAAAAGAAAGAAACGGAAAAAAGTTTCCCCGTGAAAGCCGAACCAATAGCAACACCTGCTTTCCATCTGATGGCACTTTGTCTTGAGGCGAACCCCCCTCTCTCTGACCTGCTGAGTTGAAGTGAAAGGCGATTAAAACCATAATAGTCTGCAACTGAACTGTTAACATCTCAAAGAAGTCCCCTTTTTCTTCACCTCTCTAGGGACTTGGTACAGCCGTTGTGGCAGGGGACTGAGATACTGTTTATTCGTGCTGCGGGAACATGATAAAGAAAACAGACGTGCTAAAACATGCCAGTTGTGTGAGGAATGTTTGCAGACAATGGGCTGCCGTGGCCAGCTGAGTTGTGCTGTACGGCTTTGAATGGTCACACGCAGCACAGTTAGAATCCCTTACTAGCAGCCATTGCCACACAGTCACAGCGTCTATTGATAGTATGAAATAAAACGGCCATATTCCATCTCGAGCTTTACCCATTTCTGAGGTTTATGTCAGGCCAGAGCGTCTGCCAGTCAGTCAGAAGGCTCTGTAAATTACAAAACAAGACACAGCAGTTTGTCTGTGGCCTTGCTTTTCCGTCTGGCGTGGCAAAAGTAATTGCATCTGAATTGCCTCATGTTTCACTCCCCGCAAACTCAAATGTCTCATCCTTCTCTCTGGCATCTGCTGTGACACATGACATGCTTAGGAGTCTGTAAGGTGCCTTCAGATAGGGAAATTTCTGGATGCTTCGATAAGAGACAGAACTTACCTGAATGATTCATTTTAGTGGAGAATATATAGGATATTGGGAATCTTATGAGCTGGAGATTTACTCTTGTGATATTACCTTCTATTTTCAACTAGCTCTGTTCTGTTCATAAAACATTGATGTATATGTTCAGGAATTAACATATACTGCATATAGCTTTATCTTTCAGGACTTGAGGTTCTAAACTACTTAAAAATCTGTACATGTCTGCTAAAGAAATACAGTTTTATTGTTGTGACACAGACCAGATCCTTCCCGTAGAGTGGCTGAGTGGAATTGATCTGGCCGGCATCCCTTCCAAAGTCTATGGCTATGCTCACATTTTCCAACCGAAGTACATCCACTTTAGGCAGCAAAGTATACGCTAACTTTAAGGTTGAAAGCATATGGCATGGCATTTGTGTTTAGTCACTTAGCAGATGCTTTTTTTAGGAAGTTGCTTAAAGTGTAGCGATGGCAGACATTTTTACTATCGGTACCGCTGCTCCCAGGGAGCTGACCCCGTGACCTTGGCATGGCTCGCACTTTGCTCTACGATCACAGCTGCTGCATTTACAGCAAGGCGGTCTCTTTGCCGCTGCAGCCCTCCCCTGGGGGGTATGTGGGATTGATGTGTGCCACACTACACCATGCTGTTGTTACTGGGCCTCTGAGGGGCTTCTGGCAGAGGGGGCCATTCGAGAGCACCACGCATGCAGGACAACTGGCAGCGCGGGATGACAGGAGGGGACTCCAGATGGGATGTGATGGCTTCGTTTGTCGGGCACATCGAGGCCAGCCCGAACCCCCCTCCACCCCCCATCCCCATCCCACGCCTCTTTCCCTGCATCACACTCTGCTTCAATACAATCGGACCCAACAAAACCTTTCAACTTTGACTCCCTCCTCAAATGCTCCTGAAGTTCCTTTCTGTCATGTAGTGCAACTATAGTGCGCTGCTGTGGATTGCAGCATGGTGAAACCTTAAAGCATCGGAGGCTAATGTTCAAAGCTGTGCGAAGTGACGACATGCACTTCACAAGGGATTCATGTCGAGTTGTAACCACAGAGCACTGTTCACAGCAGGGCCCCCACAGAGTGTCCACTCGTTTACTGTTCTCCATTAGTGTTCGAACTTGGGACTGTTTATTTACTGTGATCTGCTAGCGTCTGCACAGTTCCCTTTATTTTGGAGCGGCTTTATGAGAAGGGCTTCTGAAATCTATTTTTGATGAGGCGATGATGTTGCACGGCAGCCAACGCTGCTTAAACGGTGCATAGAATCCCGATCCCAAATCACCACTAACGCGCCAGCCAGAAAGCCGTGTTTATAGGTGTGATTTTGAGGACATTTTAAGAGCTAATTATAGGATGATGCGATTTTTTAGATGGCTAAATTACACAGAGTTACTGCTTGGCCTCTCCGCTTGGCTTAAATTGCCTTGCCGAGGCAGCTCTTCACGGGAGGTCTGTTCTGGTCGCACGGCTGTGGGGCTTATAATACCACAGATCATTTAACATGATAAGTGTTCTTTCTCTGTGAATGTTTGAAGGCCATGAGTGACCTGTGCTTGAAGCACTGGCATTTGGTATTTAACACGATTTATTTGCAGACGCATTATTATGACTTGATTTGTAACACGCTGTGCAGCTGTGGAAACACAAATGTATTTGACTTAGAACCCAGACCTTTCCATAAAAGATAACAGGAAATTTGAAGACATCTGACTTTAGCAGAAAGGCCATATTGAAAAAGACAGCAGCTGTGTAAGAGATGAAAGGAAGACTGAGATGGAGAGATAAAGTTCAAAGCTAGTCTTGTTGTTTCTCCGTCAGGTTGTCTGTTATCAATTCAGCCATCTCCGGTTCTTGTTTAGCCCTCCAGCAGTCTCTCTCTCCCTCTCTCTCTCTCTCTCTCTCCCTCCCTCCTTCTCTCTCTCCCACCCTCCCTCTCATTCACCCTTCTTTGCCATCTTTATGATGTTAGAGTTAGGGTAGGTGTAGTATTACATGTCAGGAGCCAACCGAAGGAAATCGCGGCAGGATTAAGCAGTTGTGCCACACCTGACACGGGTGATCATTCCAATCAACATAAAGCCCCAGGTCAGATGGCGATGACAAATTCCCATACCCCGCCAGTAATCTGAGCACATGGGGAGCTCAGTGCAGCAAGGAAGGTCCTGTGGCGGCATGTACTCCAGCTCTCCCGACAGACTCGCCCTATATGTTCTCAAGGCAAGGAGGTGTGAAAACTAGCTAGCAGCAAGGACAGGGAAAGGGAGAGAGGGAGAGAGGGAGAGAAGGAGGAAGAGGAGTGGGAGGGGGGGAGGGAGGTAGTGATACAGAAAAAGAAAGTGTAGCAGAAGGACAAGGAGACACCAAAGAGTAAAAGAGAGAGAGAGAGCGAGAAAGAGAGAGAGGGAGGGGGTGAGCTGGTTTGGAAGAGAGAGGAATCGAGCAGCAAGGCAAGGCGACAGGCGGTGCACATTCCCCTGTGTTTTGATCTCTAATGTACGGAAGAACCCTGTCGCTGCCAACAGTGGTGAGTGGTGTCGAGACTCTGCTCTCCCAGTGAGGTATAAAGACAAACAGCAAAACTGGGGGGGTTCATTAATGCAACTGCTATGCCAGGCTGAGCTGTAGCATACCAATTGATTTGATATTGTCTCGCATGTCTGAGGCAAATTACAGCAGGTTAGTGGAAATTTGCACCCAGGGATGGATGCCTTCTGGGAGGGCTCATTCCTGAGATGTAGAATGTCAGAAATGAAAAGTAGGCATGATTAAGTATATATAATTTATGACTGCCTGAGCTTTCGGAAGTTTATTTGAGTGCAGTGGAGACGCACATTTCCACCACCCCATGCTGCGGAACTGTATGACTTATTAATGTGCGTTTGCAAGGTGTGGGTGTTTTTTACATATCTTGAATATCAGGCAGTGTTGGTGCACATACTTTATCTCATAGCAGAGATCTGATTGACTTGTCCTGATTGCAGTGGTGTTGACTCTTGGGGCAGTGAGTCTCTTTTTTTTTTGCCTCTTTGCCTCGAATGCTTTCACGCATGACTTGTTTTCATGGGTAAGCACGGGGGCTGATTTTGATGTGTCACTTTGTGAAATTCAGACATGGACAATGTGATTAAGCAAAGTCAAATAGACACAAACAGACATTCAATTTTATCCCTGCCATTCTGTGTGGTGCAGGCCACACACTCTGCCCTTCCGTTCTGCAGTCAGTGATGGCTCTCTTAGCTACAGAAATGAAGCAGAACATGTGTGTTCAGCATGACCCTCAGACGTATGCACGGCATGTGTTTAAAACCAAGAAATATAAATGTGCTCAGGAAGTCATCACACATGCATTCGACCCCACCTCTCTCTGGTTCTGTTCATTGGCCTCTGGCTAAAGAACATTATCCTACTCGCAAATCTCGATAGCACCGGGAGTCCTGGCATGGCTCATTAGCACACAAAGCAAACTTCTTTCCACAGGCTGGTCACTGTTTGTATTTGGCACCGCCTACACTGCAAACATGTGATGCTGGCTGATATCTCCAGAAGCAAAGATAGTCAATAATAGTGTGCTTCACCTGGAGCTTTGTGTAGGTGTACTGGTGGCGGTGACATTGTGTTTGCTCCTTCACCCCATTTTGACATCTTTGATTTATTTCAGTTCTACTGTGTCTTTGTGAGAGTAGGTTTTGCCATTCAAAATAAAAACCATTCACTAGTCCTTTTTAGCTGCTGTTCAAGCTCATACAAGTGCGGAAAACAACAACCAGCAAAACAGAATCTTTTTGAAGAAAAGGAGTGGTGAACAAATTCCCTTGAATGTTTCCACTGCCATTTAAGTTTCAGGAAAGAAAATTATGTGAAAGTAGGAATTCATATTTCAACTGATGTGCTTGTTTTTTTGCACTAAAGCATATTTCATAATTTATGCACAACTGGATATTCAGGATGCTCATGAGGTTCTTAAAAATGCTTTTGGCATTTGAAATGTGTTTTTTTTTCCACATTAAATTTCCCAGATATAGCTTTTTTAGCTTTCGGTATTCCGAAACCGACATTAATCCCTGCCCGGCGGCACCTAAGAAATTCTAAATGGATATTATGGGAAAGATTATAAGCACCTGTTTTATCTTAATTACATCTGGCCACCTGACACTTGGGTAATTGACTCCGTGCAATAAGTCTGGAAAGGAGACACACGGCCCCGTGCTGCCTGTCTGTGTGCCCCGGTCTGTGGTCACTCTCCCGGATCCCGGGAATAAAGCAAGTTATTTATGACGCCCGTGATGGCCTCTGGGGTTGCTTATGGTGGCTGCAGTTATTAACTGTGATGCCGCTCTGTTAACACGTACTATATTATCCACGACAATGACAACGAGTTAAGCAAGTGCTTTCCTCAGCAGTGCTAAATTTAATGTCGGTTTGACATCAACAAGGTTGAATGATGCCATTAAAACACTGTTGTAGTTTCAACGTCACGGTGCATGGTCGAAGTGTCATAACATATGGCGACTTTCACACTCGCGATTGAAATAGGAGATGTCACGCTGTGCAGTTTGGGAATGTAAGGCAGCATAAATTGTATTGTCAGTGGAAAATATTCCCGATATGTACGATTATTTATAGGTACTCCTTAGCTTTGCATGTCGGTGTAAACAGAGAAAGGTTAGAGCGATATTGCCGACAGCAACACAGGCAATCTGCTAAGTGATCGGCCGTTGTAAAACTCACCCTTCCCAGCACCTGTAACCAGATCCACGGCCAGTCAGCAGCTGCTGAAACACAGCATACATACGGCAGTGTCCCCATGACATAAATCACATCAGCAGGTCAGGTTGGGGCAAGTGATAACCCTCGTAACCTTTCCAGTGCGCAACCCAATTTCCCCCCCGCCACTCTAGCCTACCCTACCCTACCCTACCCCGCCCCACCCCTCCAGCAAAAGCGGCAGCAATATTTAGTACGGTGACCAGGAGGACAGCACTTAGGGAATTGTTGAATCGCATTTCTCCGAACTCACTTTCCTGAAAAGATGGAGCAAAGCGTGGAGACATAAAAGAACCAGCTCAGGCTGCGGTAGAAGGTCGACACATTGTTGCCCTGACGGAATACTTAGCGGGGTGAGAGGCAGAGCCTACTAATATGACAAAGTCCTATCTTTGGCTCAGACTTTGGCTCAGATGAACTTCATTTGTTCCTTGAAGCACACTAAGCGCTCATTGACTTTCAGGAGATGAATAGCCAGCTATTAACGTGCCTGAAGGTAATTAATTTCCATTGTGAGACTTGGTGAGGTGTTTTGGCAGCCGTCAGGTGGCTGGTCCTCAGTACCCTTTGTGGGTGCTCCTCAGCTGGCATGCTGGTGTGTGGGGGCAAGATGAGTCGAGCAGGTCGGTCATACTCCTCCCAGCTCTAAGCTGTGGGGATTTACACACACACCATGTGCTGTTGTATTCTTGGACGCTGGACCCCCTTTGCTCCTGTCATGGGGGCCAAGAAAGTATTTTGTCAAGTAACCTGATCTTGGGAGCATTGTGTTTAATTTGTCCACAAATGTTCCCAGTGGAAACTCAACACCCACCCCCCCACCCCCCCACCCCCCCACCCCCGCGAAAGGTTTTGAACTCGACAAAAAAAAAAGCGACCATTTTAGAGAGGCGTGACCTCCACCGTCCTGTGTCTTTTAACCTGCAATGTTCGCTGACTGTAGGCCACTCTTAAGTGCTCCCCAGAGGTGGGCCTCGTGACAGGCCCAATGACTGCATGCGCTTTGCCCCAGAAATTGTTTTCGACAACCACTGAAGTCTCAGTTTGCCGTCGCTACTGTAATGTACTGTACTGGGCTATGTCGCTTGGCCAGTTGTTTTGTGAGACACGACAGTTAACTCGGCGCATATTTGCCCCCGCACATCTGATAGCGAGCGTTTCACATTACGGTCTGTCAGCAGGAGAGGCTGAACATGTATAGTTGGTTTATCGTACACCTCACACCTCCTGCAGACCTACGCCATGACTCAGTCCAACTTTCTGTTTGTTGTCTCAAACTCATGTTGACAGAGACATTCTCGGCTCACCCCACCCTACTCCACCCCCCAACTTTACTCTCTCCTCTTTTTACTCTGTACCCCACACCCCCCTCGTTTGTGTGTGTGTGTGTGTGTGTGTCTCGCTCCCTCCCTCTCCCTCCCTCTGTCTCTCTCTCTGTCTCTCTCTTCCCCTCTCTCTTCCTTTTCTCCTGTTACACCCTGACGCCCCACTCCTGTAACATTATTTCGCCGGCCGGACCCCTTTAGCTCACATGGACCACGCACAGTCAGGGGGCCTGGGCTGCTGTGTTTGATTTATGAGAGCCAGATTCCTCAGGGCTGAATCAGAGCCAGGTGTAGTGCACGTAAACGCTGATTGACTCGTATTCAATGTGTACTCCCAGTCGATAGCCCTGTGCTCTCTGTGCTCTGTGAATCTTTCGGTTCAGATAAAGATCTTTTTTTGTTTGTGTGTGTGTGTGTGCACCTCCCTTATATTCCTTGCCTGTAACGGCATCAGAATCACGTCGGAGTGACCTAGTTTTTCTTTTTTTTTTTCCTCCTCTCTCCTCCTCGTCAAGCGTGCCACGCTGCTCACTCGCTCACTCGCTCGCTCTCCGCAGCTGCCGACAGCCCTGTTCTCTCTCTCTCTCTCTTTCTCTGTGTCTCATGCGCACTCTCGATCGTTTTTTTTTTTTGACTGTGTGTGTGTGTGTGTGTGAGGGAGTCTCGCTTCCCTCTCTCTCTCTCTCTGCAGACTCATCTGCTCCCTGCAGGCTTCAGTCGCTGTATGCACGGTCTTCCCGCTCTGTCTCTATCTCTGTCTCTGTCTCTGTCTCTCCCTCTCCCTGCATTGGAGCTGAGCGAATCTGAGTGAACAGGTCAGCGGCAGAGCTTTGCTGAGGGTTTACTGAGGATATCTCTGCGCAGCTCTCTGAAAGCCCGGCTCACACCCCTTACATGGTCCAGTCATGCTTTTGGGTGAGTAGTGCTGAAGTGAAGAGGCATTGCTGTGTCTTTGGCTGGATTGCGCCTCTTGACTGCATATTTACCCCACAGTTAATGTGCACAGAGGCTGTGGCTGGTCGTGATAGTTGTCTCAATATGTGTTGTTATTGAGCGATGTAAAGATAGAACTGGCGAAGATCCAGGGGTAGATGTCTGGGGTTGTCAAAGCTTTTAAAAGGTTTGGTATCTATGCTCTTGATTGAACTTCACTTTGCTCAGAAGAAAAAAGCTGTGAATGGCATTTTGTGGTGTTACCTTAGAAAAAAATGTAGTCGTTTACTCACCACATCACTTTGTTGTGTTTATAGACAAAATGTCTGTGGGATGGTTTCTGAAATATTCACATTCTGGTGTAGCACAACACATTAAACTCTAATGACAGTTCTAAAATTTTGCTTTCTTGTAAATTTATCCATCCTGATTAGTCTGTCAGTCTGTTAATTTCCTCTATTTCTGCAGTAAGGAAAAGCAGCAATTCTACTTTTTATGTCCTCAGTTGTTGTAAAATGTCAAAATGTGTGTGCACACGCTCAGTCCAAACATTGCAGAGATTTTTTCAAAGATACTCAAGTTGTTTACCTTAGCTGGTTGTGCAAAGAATTCAGGTGTGTCACTGTTCCTACAAACCCTGAAAAAAAAAATACATGTTTGTCCATCTAAATACATCGACCCTATCATGAATTGTGGAGTATCCCACACTTTGTTTGTCTTTGTTTGAATGTGTGTGAACAGGGAAATACTCTGGGAAAAAACATTTACATCCCACCACACACTAATGCTCAAATATCCCCCCGAAGCATACAGGATTGGTGCGATCATCATTTGGGCTAATCCCGCCGTTTTTTTTGTGAGACAGCGCTGTTGTCATGTGGCGGTGTTAACTAATCTACCGGCTCTTAACTAGCATCAGTGTGATTAAATACCAAAAGTGTCAGCTTGGCATCCCCTCCAGGATTAGCTCATTGGATGAAATCATGACAGTACACCGTCCCTGTCAGCACACCGCCATCATAAGCCTGGGCTCGGAACACTTACGACACTGTGTAAATGAGCAGAAACGCCCCTGGGGAACAGTTTCAGTCACTGTCTTCTGAAAGGAGCCGACTGTAGCCCGGTGTTGTGCCAGTTCTAGCGGCCACACTCGCCCCATGTGCTCGGAGCACACACACGCCACCACCCCGAGACTCAGTTCCACCCAGTGACTTTGGGAACTTCATTAAGCTGCCAAGTCTCCCCCCTTGAGTGACTCCTTTGATAGCAGGGGCTTAGCTGGGGTTCGGCAGCATCCCCCGGGCCCTTTTTCTGTCTGGTCACTGAGGATGTCTAGGAGGTTATGAACTCAAGACTCTACATTTAACAGTGTTGCAAGGTAGTTTGGTGTTCATGAACAAAAAAAACAACACTAACAAGTTCCTGATAGTATTTTTGTCTTCTTGTTCTGTCCTTGGTGTCTGGTGAATAGCAAATAAGCTTTTGATGAGCATGTCGCACGCTACTCTGCTAAATTTAAACATTAATTGCTCGGCTTCTTTTGACTGTCTGCTGTGTATGCATCATTAAAGTTTAAAGGACGATTATACGCCTTTCCTTATTCCTTCAGGTAATGTGTTTCATTGATGGGTTATTTGCATAACCGGGTTTTCATGATCTGGTGTACATCTCATCAAATATTGAAGCTTTCTGGTAGAGTGTCTCTCTTTCGACGAGACAGGAGAAAAGAAATGTTTTATTTATAGATGGTATTTCTCGCTCTCTCCCTTTGGTCTCCGTGCTGTGTGCTGTTAGAGTCCTGAGAATAGAGAGGAGAAGAGATAGTGACAGTGTAAGATAAGCCTCCAAGCCCATAGTTTGGCTTTTTTCTAACGACTTGACAACACTCTTTGGAGACACTGTGTTTAGGTCACAGCCAATTCCTTCTTTATACAGCAAGGTTTCCAACAGACCTGATAATTTCTATTCTCAAAGCCATTTCATAAATTGAAACCCTGCGTATTTAGGGAGAGGGTTAAAATATAGCCTTCGCTTAAGACGCTTTGCTGCCCTGCTTGCAGGTCCAAGGCATTGGTCACGGCAACAGTCCGCATTCTGCGGTGGTACTTTGGCGTGCCGTTGCTGTTTGCACTGGAGCGAAACAGCTATTTAGTCTGACGAGTGTCTTAAGTTCAGTGCCGCTGGTGCTGTTGTGTAAGACTTGCTTTAATGAGAAAATACACAACTCATCAGCCTGGTCGTTCGTTTTTTTTTTTTCCTCTTTGTAATTACGGTCAAGCTGCCATTCTCGCTTGGCTGGAAGTAATAGTAATTGCAAACGTTTATATTAACAAACAACTCTGTCAGTAGTAACCGTGATAAATCTGACATCCATGAGCATTGACCCTTGGCAAATATTGAAGGTGGGGGAGTCACCCTGTTGGCATTTTATTGTTAATGTTTTAATATTTGCATATTAATATCGTGCATGAACCACAACTACATTACATTACACCCCCACCCCCCCTCCCCGCCCCAAACCCCTGGTATTAATGCAAGAGTACCTGATGTAAATCTAATATGTCAGACTCTGCCTCAAGCCAAGTAACAATACCCTGGCCTGGCTTATTTGCATGTACTTTTTTGCGTTTTACCTCTCTGAATATTAATGCCAATTAAGCTTTGATAAAGTAATAGCAGTCAGCACATTCGGGGGCGGATAATCACTAAGTGCATTGTCTGCCCACGTGAAATGGAAGCTGATGTGTTTCCAGTGATTTTTGAATCGCCTCTTGTGAAATTCTGCGCAGAAGAATTTTTCATGAAAACCCCGGGGGGGCCTTGGGTGGATCTGCGCCAGTGCTGAAGGCTGACTTTCAGCAAACATTAGCCTTTCTTAGGCAAACAGACATGGGGCTAAACGCCATATTAGCTAGAGGCTCTATGTTTATACTGAAGGATGGGTTTTGTGGGGGGTTGGGGTGGAGGTGAGTGTGGGTAGATGGGTGGAGGCGGGAGGGTGGTTCAGTAGGTGTGGTGAAGCGGAGGGGGGTGTTTTGGATTAACGTAGGCTTTAAACACATCACAAGTCTATCAAAGGAAGAGGTGGTGTGACAGCCACCACCACCACCACCTCTACCCCTCCCACTCCTGCTGTTCCTTGGTCTCCATGGCAACCACAGAGCTGAAACAACAAGTGCAGCCCTTGGTTAAAAAAAATACACTTTAGGAAAGTAGTTTGCACAAAGAGATGTATTCTGATATGTTAATAACTTGAATCATGAGCTGATGCGGTAGGGAAAGTTCATAGTTTAACCACCCAACACCTTTTTTTACCAAAAAATACAATGAACTTAAAAACCTTTTTCCCCGCATCTCGTAACCTATAAATCTTCACAATGGGAACACTAATTTATTTTATTTGTTTATTCATAAAAAGTAATTTGATACATGTTAGGATTGGCTAGTGTTTGCATACCAGGTTGCTGAGGTTTGTCATGTCATTAAACAAGGCTATTGTCTGCTGTTAGCCATGCTGGAAATACATGTGCCCTGCTGTGGACTGAAGAGAAATTCTGAGTGCTTTAATGATGTTGTTGTCTTGCTTTGAACACCAGATGTTGCAGATTTTACAAGTGACTGCATTCACTTATCTGCTTTCTTCACATTTTGTTTTTTCAGCCATTAATGAATTTTATGACCTCTGTTTTGACACACTGCACCTTAATCAGTTTTTTTGATAGCTCTATGAACATCAACAATATTCAATTTGCTGGTAGTGATGCAGGAGTCATGGTTGCTAGTCGCATTTGCTGCATTCTCAAGCGCATAGTATTGACAAGCTGTCAACAGAGCTCTTGTAGTGAAGATCCCTTTCATTGTCAAAGCCGCTATGCACCTTAGACAAAGCAGACAGCACGTCTTAGTAGAGCAACAGGATATGCTTGTGGCTACATTAACAAAAGTTATACAACGCCATCTGTCCAATTCTTGGTTTCACATATTTATCTAAAGCTTCCCATAGAGCTGTATCTGTGTGCGCTTGAGTGTGTGTGTGTGTGTGTGTGTGTGCGTGCGTGCGTGCGTGCGTGCGTGCTTGCGTGCGTGCGTGCGTATTATTAGTGTTCACTCTCCTTAGTGCAGAACTCCATTTGTCATCACGCTACGTTGTCTAGACACTGTAGCGTTTATGGTGCTGGGACTGAAGGAAGAAAACTCTTCACTAGTGCATGTAGACTAGTGCAGCATGACTCAGGATGATCACTAGTGATTGATTCATTGATTGTATTTGACCAACTCCATTTTCAAAACAAAACGATGCAGCTCTGTTACAGATTGCACCAGGTCCATTTAAAAAAAAAAGTCAGGATAACACAAAAAAAGACCTAAGGCTTATTTTTAGGAAGTGGTCCTTGGAAGAGAGGAAAAGAGATGTCTATGTAGACTGAAGCGTGACACGACCACAGAAGATCACTTGAGTATGTAGACTGTAATTCGACAGCACTGAGGATGATCACTTGAGTTTGTAGACCAATGTGACATGATTGAGGATGATCTCTAGTGTATGTAGACTGTAGTGAGACAGGACTGAGGGTGATCACTAGTGTATGTAGACTGTAGTGCAGCAAGGCTCAGGATGATGCAACATGTAACATGACGGGAGTGAGGTTGATTACGAGTGTTTATGGCCGGGTCAAATAATGCTGTTTTCAGATTGGCTGGCGGGTATGCATTAATTCCATCCAACTGTTCAACTATAGAAAGTAGTTTTAAAATTCTGGCATAAAGTTCAAGCACTGTTCCAATTTAACGTTTGCTTTTCTGCTCTACTTTTTAACAACAGATTGCAGACAATGATTGCTAATTGTAAAGAAATTACAGGATAATTGAAATATTCCGACATAATGTTTCCCAAATTGTCGAGTGTGGTAACCAGGCCATAAGTGGGATAACAGCCTTGCATTCGACGGGCATTCGACAGAATTAATCAACTTGGCGGAGCATAGTTCCGCTTCGCGTTGGGAAATTATTTGCCTTTGCCACCGTTGATTAATTTCGTCGAGCATATGCCTCGGCGGCAGTTACCCTTTACATGTACATTGTAGTGCGACAAAATGAGGATGATCACTACTGTATGTAGACTGTAGTGCGACTGCATGACTGGATGAGGACTGAGGATGAGGAGCTGTTGTACCAGAGACTTCTTTTGTCTCCTTGGCAGCACGTCGACGGTCCACGTGGCCGAGTGGGAGCCGCCACTCATGCTCCTGTTAGTAGTTTTGATGGGGAAGTGCCTCTGACGGAAACCGGAGTGCTTTTTTTTTGTTTCTCTGCATTGGACACGCACATTCCACCACAGCCAGCCTCTTGCTACAGCTCCCCCGGCGGCACCAGTCCCAACAGTTAGCCCCCAGGTGCAAAGGGGGGGGGGGGGGGGGGGGGGGGGGGGGGGGGGGGGGGGGGGGGGTTGTGATTGATTTCTTCAATGCTCTTCACGGCATTGTCTCACCGTTGCTCGCCTTCCCGCGAGACTCATAAGACTGCCATCAGTTAGGGGAGAGAGAGGGGGAGAAGAGTTAGGGGTAAAGGGAAGATATTTCCACTCGGCTCTGGATTCAGACACACTTGGTTTTGACAGCTGTGCGTGTGTGTGTGTGTGTGTGAGAGAGACAGAGACAGACAGAGAGAGAGAGACAGAAAGTGAGAGTGATAGGCTGATAGGATGGGGGGGGGGGGCGTAAAGTTCTGGCTGCAGTGCCGACTTTCCCCGCATCTCGTAAACATGTGAACACGTGCACTTGGCCCCCGATTTGCCCCTTGCTGATTCCCCCTCTTCCT
This sequence comes from Setipinna tenuifilis, assembly GCA_030347295.1. NCBI lineage: Eukaryota > Metazoa > Chordata > Actinopteri > Clupeiformes > Engraulidae > Setipinna > Setipinna tenuifilis. The sequence goes on from CM059269.1 coordinate 18,007,242, forward strand.
CTTCCTCCGTCTCCTCCCTCCTACACCTTATGCAGGTGGATTGAGTCACAATAGCTGTGAGTCACGCAAGCAAGCATACAGAAAGTAGTAGGAGTGAGAGAGGAGAAACACACACAGACAGAGTGAGAGAGAGAGAGGAAGAGAGAGAGGGAGAGAGCGAGCAGGAGAAAGAGAGATGTGTCACCCACTCCTCTGCTACAGCGTGCCGGAGAGGAGGGAACTGCCTCCGGTGGCACAGCTGCCTGAGATATATCTGTTCTTTCGGTGCCCCGCAAATGACACAACCATATGCTGCCTAGGCAGATTCTCACCTCATTCACGTACCCATTTTTGTGCATATACATGACAGACTGTCTTATAGACTATCTGATCTAACAGCAGTGGAATCAAAGAGTGATGTTCACGCGTGTCCACTGCACCGCACTGTGTAACCATCACTTTCTCAGATCAGTGCTGAAGGATTCCATGTAATTTTCTAATCTCTCTAAATGGCGTTGACTGACATGAATAGAGGGGTTCAGAGACATTATTGTCACATGGAGTGAAAGCATCAGTATGGAACAGTTCATAAATGCACAACTGTTTCCTGTGCAACTCGGACCTTTGGGAACCCCCCCAGCCTCCCCCAGCACCCCCCCCTCTGTGTTAAAAAAAAGTAAAGAGTTTCCATCTTGCAAAGATGCCTCCATGGTCACATGTGTTTGACATTAATGGGCCCTGAAAAACACAAATTGCTTACAGACAGCAGGATTCTCCACACTTGTTTAAGTAGGGATTATGCCAGCATGTGTTAAGGGCCTCCGAAGTTAAGTTTGGCCCCAGCCTGGCAGTGGGTTCATAAAGACTATCGTGATGGATGAAATGATAATGCATTCTGCACAAATGCTTCCTGGCTGTGTCTGATGTTGCCCAGATGGATTATCCTCCTCTATATGATCCGGCTGCATGTGACTTGCCGTGAGACTGGGAAAAAAAGCTGAGGCCACTGTTGCCCTAGATGAGTGGTTAGGCTCAAAGAAAAGAGGGCTCCATCTTTTTTCAGAGGGCCACTGTGTGTTAAATCCAAGCCTTGTGACCGGCCAGCGCTCCTGCTTAATTGTAACGGGCTCGTTGCATCACCTGTTCTGGAATTCAATCATTTTTTGTGTTTCATCTGTCTGACACAAGGACATGAACTTATTGAGCGGGCTCATTTCTTTTTTTTTTTTCTTCCTTCTCCCCCTGTCGCAGTTGTTGTCAGATGATTCTTATTAGAGGAGAACAAACTCTGTTAGCAAATTGTGTTTAAAAACACAGAGTGAGCCTGTTCTCCATCAGCCCAGGAGCAGCCGGAGAGCACCGGGAATCTGCATTTAAATTGAATTTGGAGACATTATTACATTTTCCTGAAATAGCGAGTGGCAATGCGTGTGATCGTGTGATGTCGTCTACGTATAGGCATGGTGGAAAGAAAAAAATACACGAAGAAGACCAACACTGTGGCGTCTGTGTCTGTGTGGCTAAATGGTCTCATACCTCTGCAATCATCACAATGCCTGAAGAGAACGGCCTGTCTCATTACCCTTGCAGTGAGCTTAGTGGGGACAGCTGATGTCATGTGTCGCAGGCCAAAAACCCAGGGAGAACGAACGTGTCCGCTCTGGGAACACCAATGAAGTCCCTCTGCTTCTTGTGGATAAAGCCGCTTTAAGCCCAACCCGGTATCATGGCTATTTTCAGAGAATCCAGAATTTCACAGTTTAGTCTGACTCTCGTTCCCTAAGGCCAGTCCCCGTTTCTAATTCTTTTTTTTTAATGCTTGAGATCACTGACCCTAAACAACCTTTGTGTATTAGCCGGTTCCCATGCTACCTTAACGTATCCATTGGGGGAAAATGGCCTAGAAAAGGACAACCTCTGTGCTGTGCAGTGTGGCTGATATCCTCTCACCACCAGTAAACAGATGCACATGCCTTTTCAAACAGTTTTAAATTAAGTATTTATACTTGGCCCCCAATTTTAAGCAGCTAATCAGACTACACACAAACCGAGTTGATAGAATCATGTAAAATAAATGAGGGAGGATAGAAGAACTAATAAGCCCTTGGCCTCCTTATTATTCCCCCCCACCAACCTCTTCCTGTTAACAGCTAGCTGGAACATTTTCCGAGGTTCCTGATAAGCGGCGTCTCCCACATGTTAAACAACGTGTCGTGTTGGAAAATGATGAACCCCGGCTCATTCTCATCAGTTCCTCCCTTCGCATAAACACACCTGCTCGGCTGATGAAGTTTCAAGTGTTGAATGACAGGGCGCTTGGAATAGCGGTGTTGTTAGGAGCCTGGCTGCATCACACGGTTCAATATGTCTCGCACTGTATTAATTCAGGCTATTCTTATCCCGGCCGTAACCCTTTGCGCTGTGTAGACACCGCTGGCACACACACAGATAGCTATGTTGAAACACTATCCCCCGCTCTCTAGTAGAAAGACTTTGTGTCAAAATTAGACGATGATGCTAACCGTTGAAATGAAGCCCTTCTGCTGCTGGTGACAGGACCTCATGCCAGGCTCTCTTGTCGCGTGTTCATCACTCCCAGTTTAGTGATGCAGATTTTTAAACCTACATAGTAACAGAGAGAGAGATAAAAATGTAGCTTAACCACACAGTGACATAATACAAACTGCAGTATTCTCTGTGGTGCTTTTTGTGTGTGTGTGTGTGTGTGTGTCTATGTCTATGTCTATGTGTGTGTGCGTGCGTGCGGGCATGTGTGTCTGCGTGCGTGCGAATGTTCAGCGCCGCAAGAAGGTAAAAGCTGAAATGAGTGTGCATCCTTGCAGAGAGGATTGAAAAACTACTATCCCGGGGCAGCTGTGTGCTCACTTAATCCGAAACATCTGAGGCCTTCTTTCGCCATAGGAAATTGTTCCCAATCTGTCAACGGGGGGAAATTTCTGGGAATTCAAAGGGTTTCTTCTTCTGTTGTTTAATTTCAGAAAAACGGCATCTTAGGGCAGAGATTTATTAAACACGGAGCAGTTAGCTTCTGCCGTACCAGTGATATTAATGGACAGTAAAAATATGTAGTCATGGCCACGGTGTCCTGCTCCCCTGTCTAAGGGGTAAAGAAACACAATATTGCAGGAATAACATGACCCAGCGGTGAGGCTGTTTTTCAAGATTTACGCCTAGGGCTTGGCTTGGGGTGACTTGACTGTAGGCACAAAAATATTTTTCTTGGGTCAAGTTAAGAAATTTTGGAAGGGGTTACTAATTTCCCACCTCCCCCCTTACCACCAGCCACTTGCTGAGTGAAATTGTTGTCATTGTTTCCAATTGTTAAAAAATGACTTTAAAAAGCTTTTTTTCTGGTATCCTAGAAACGTGTAATTAGCGTTGAAATGGCTGATACCATGAGAGCGCGGCCAGATGCTTTTCCATCTGTCGTCATCTTATAGTTTTCAAGAGCATTTAGCCATTAAATGGCTGAAGGCTGAGATTAGTCCTGAGAGGACACCTGAGCCTACGATGGCGTAACATTGGGCTCAGTAAGTGTGTGTGTGTGTGTGTGTGTGTGTGTGTGTGCGTGTGTGTGTGTGTGTGTGTGTGTGCGGGTGAGAGAGAGCGAGCGAGTGCGCATGTCTGTGTGTGCGCGTGCGTGTGTGTGTGTGCGCATGTGTTTTTTTTTTGTACATTTGTTTTTTCATCCTCCCACCAAGTGGTACAGTAGATGGATGGCAGGTGGATTAGAGACCAGCACCCTACTGAGTGACCAGAACAGGCATGCACTAACACACACACACACACACACACTCACACACACACACACACACACACACACTGGTGTGCACATATGCCACCCAGCTCCACCTGTGTGTGTGTTTCCAAAGCAGGGATTAGCACAACCAGGGGCCCACCTGGTTAATGCCGAATCTCAGTATTCAGAGCCCTACCCTTCCCACCATCATGACCACCCCCCAGTGTCTCTTCACCCTGTGCCCTCTACTGTTCTCCTCCTCCTCCTCCTCCTTCTTCTCCTCCTTCCTCCTCCCTCTGCACCTCCTGCCTGCCTGCCTGCCTGCCTGCCTGCCTGTGTGGGCTTGAGTGGAAACTTAGTGACGCCCCAGCTGAACTCCAGTCCCTCTTACACTCCCACCTGCCAAGCCTCTCTCTCTCTTTCTCTCTCTCTCTCTTTCTATTTCTCTCTCTCTCTATTTCTCTCTCCCTTGCTCGCTCTCTCTTTGTCTCCCTCTCTCTCTCTCTCTCTCTTTCTCTCCTCTCTCTCTCTCTCTCTCCCTCTCTCTCTCTCTCTCTCTATTTCTCTCTCTCTCTTGCTCACTCTGTCTTCCTCCTCCCCCCTTTTCAGTCACTGGCAGAGTCACAGTGTGTCTCCTTTACTCACGCAAGGCCTCCCCATTCCCTCCTCTGACAGATTTGTGGACAATGTAATGTGCTTCCAGTGGACACTCGGGCACATAAATGTTCCAAGAGGGAATAAAATAAAATTAAATTATATAAAAAAGTGTTCAAACGTCCAGTTTGTTACCACTTTTTCCACCCCGAGTTGTTCGAAGGCCAGATGTCGACACATACAATAGATTTGAGCTAGATAGGCCACAGTAGTAACTGTAAATTCTAATTTATCAACGAAAAATTGTCGTTTCTCAATTGCTAATGCTGCCAGATGGATTTATCTTATGTGGGGTATAAATTCAGACCTTCAACGATGACGCACAACCTGTCCTCTGCACTCTGCAGTGCTTTTTTTCATTGTTATTCTCCCTGCCACGTTTGCAGCACGACTTTTTGCAATTGCTCCCCTGCCCCTTCCTCTTGTGTCTAATTGATGGAGTGTTTTTGACCACCGAAAAAGTCGAGTGAAGGAGAATTCTTATTCATTCCCACATTAAATAGCTTCTGTGCCGCGTTGACTTTCTTTGCAGGGTTATGCAGTGCCATTCACTTTATCTTTTCTGTTGGTTTTCTGTGTTTTTTACCAGAGTTAGTCCTTCTTTTTGAAGTAGTTTGACCTTTCGTACATTTAGGAGATACCAAGCCTCGCTGCTTTGGATTAAAGTTCTCATCCATGATCTCTTTGTGAGCGCCTAATTAAGTGACCGAAGACTGCATAATATAAAATGATAAGCTGGCATTGATGTTGGAAATTTTTCTTCACTCCCGCCTCGTTTCCTCTTCCCTATTCTGCATTTCGTCCTTTTTCTCAGGGGTTAGTGTGGGAATTTTACTGAGTGTGGCATCTGATAAAGTGGGCAGTGGTCTGTGGGTGGGTGGGTGGAGATGTGCGCTGTTGGGTAACCTTTGCAAAGGGAGCAATTTCCTGCTGCACAGCATTTGATTTTGCATTGTTGTCTGCAATCAGCCCCGAGGAGGCGGAAGTGGCAAGGCGGCGGGGGTGAGCCAAAATGGGCCAGCCAGCCAGCCGGCCTCTCGCTTGCTCGCTCCGTTGGTGGCCGCCAGTGGGTCCGTGCCTTTCTGCGCTCACCAGAAATGTCATTTGTGCCGCCTCTACCGCTGCTACCAGAGCAATGTGCACCCACCGTCTCGTTAGACAAGCAGGCACAAAAAAAAGTTAGTCACCAAAGTAAAAACAGGGTCTCTTGAGTTGCCCACTTGAAGCGTTGTTTGCAACACACCATGCAAATTTGACCCCGAGCTGCCACAGTTCTCATAGTCCCCACGAGGGTAAAAAAAGGAGCAGGAGGAATATGGAACATGAGGGGTGAACCAGAGGAGCGGAGTGGCTAACGGCAGGGCGTATCTCATTTTCCAAAGCCGGGCCCCACAGGCCCCCGCTGACGAGATGATGAAATAAACGTGAAAGACATGCTGGAGGTCAGGCTAATTTGAATACTGTCCGTCTTCCACTGACTCAACAGTCTGCCTCTCTCTCTCTCTCTCTCTCTCTCTCCGACTCCCTCCTTCTCCCTCTGTCCCACCCCCTTTTCCATCTCACTCTCGCCTGCACACTGGTCTAAGAAGCAGCAATCGATTGCGGACATGTGTGCAATTCCTTACGAGTCGTATCACTGGGTTTTATAACAATAACAAATTTGATTACTCAACCCAAGCATACATTTAATGTGTATGTGTGTGCGTGTGTGTTTGAGAGAGTGTGTGTGTCCACATATCTTTATCCCAGGCTGGGAGGTTGTGTAACACCAACAGCTAATCACAGCAAATTGCGATCCAGTGATTTTGTAGCCTAGCATTCTGGATGTGGATTGACAGGAAAAAAAAAGAAGAAGAGGTTTCAGGCAGGGTAAGACCTTGCTTCATTCAAATGAGATGGAGCTCATCATGTGATCTCTAGAGCAGATGTCTGAGGCTGAATGTTTCAGCATGGAGCAGTTGTTTTTTATGGAAAACCAGTGACACATCCTACCATTGCACACCAATCTCAGCAGTCAAGCATAGAAGGGCCACAGCTATGCGGTCGGTACCAGTCTGCATGCAGTGGGAGACTGATTGGAAGCAAGGTATAGCGTGGGAGACTTCAGCCCTTCCATCGTGGGTATTGGTCCGACGTTGTTATTATGTTGTTACAACGTGCGTAAGGCTCTATTGGCTGCCTGTAGCAGATTGGAGGCTGTTTTGTTCGATGATGGTTTTCTTTTTTTCAAGAGGTTAATTACTATGACAGCCACATGGTGTTGCGGATAAATTAGAGGTTTGGTTGGCTTTCTTTCCTCGTCTCATCCTCACCCTGCCTTATGTGTCTAAACAAGCTCTCCTTTTTCATTTAGTAGTGGAATTGAAAAGGACCCAAACAAAGTAAACTATTTTTTCCCTTCCTATCTTCTCTCTCCTCCCTTGTGGTCTTGGCCAAGGTGACAACTACCATTTTCTCTGCTCTCAAAATTTGCCACAAGCAAATAATTTCTAATAGTTATAGACCTCCACACCTACCCTCAACCCACCTGACCTCCTCCATCAATGCCCTTGTTACCCAGGTAACCAGCATTACCTTAATCACACCTGCACCCTGAGTGGTGTTGCTAAGCACTTGCCTCTAACTGCAACTTCAACTGGCTGCCATTTGGAACAGCTACCTAGCCTTTCTCAAACACTGTGCCACGTAGGAACACTTTGACAGCACAATGAGAATTCTCTTAAGAGCTTTGAGAATGAGTGAGTGTGATAATTACTTTGAGCACAGCCAGTACTTCAAGTGCTGTAAGTACCAACTTGTTAGGCAGGAAGAGATGAATTAAAGCCTCGTCTCAAAGTCTGCACACATCTCGCATCAGCTCCTAGCATGGGTTGTGTAGTTATGCAAATAAACTGATATCATAGGATATAACAGGCTTCAAAAGCGCCAGCTTCACTGAGTGCCTGAAACGCTCTAATTTGAGTTATTTTATTGTAAACATGACATGTATGTGTTACCACTCTACAGATGTATGCATTCATTTACACGCAAGTAATCAACCCTATACACTCACTTATGTTTTTTTCTCTTATGGTTTGTCTCCAATTATCAACCCTGGCATGCAGGCAGTAGGCAGGTATCCAGCAGATCTTTGTTAAAGCCGGGTAGCCAGGATATAGAAGAGAGAGAGAGAGTGACCAGCTCCAGCCATTATGGCTAATAACCAACCCTGGACCGTAATCATCAGGGCTCTGCCATGTCCCTGATCACAGGACCTGTGTGCTCGCAGCCCGAAATTGGATTTCGCTTGCTGCTTGTAATAGTCTTGCCTTTGCAGTAATGGTCTTTGAGTATTGTCCCCTACAATTTGCCTGAGCATTTGAAGTAGAGCATGAAAGAGATGAGATACATAAATAAATAGGAGGGAGAGGGACACTTCGTGAGAGAGAAGCCCGCTCTGCTTCAGTCTTTTGATTTTCTAGCGTGCTGATGAGTAGCATGCCTCTTGTTGGGGGCTTTAATAGATTAGATTTCAAGGACTTCTACCACCGAAATGATTCAAACAACAATTCCTCCAGCACATTTGCGTGTGCTCAGATGTATAATATTTTCATTGCCAGCCATAATATGTTTGTGTCTTTTTCTCACAAAAAAAAAAAAAAAACTTGAAATACTGTCAGGTTTATAGAAACTGTGTGAGCGCCGTGTGCCGGTCGGTTTCTCTGGGTTTTTTGGTCATGCTCTCCAGCTGCAAATCACTGCTATGAATTTTGATGCCAGTTGGTTGGTTGGATGCTGCATGTGTTTCTCATTAAAAAGCACACGAACGTGAAAGTACAGCACTGCTCTCTCTCTCCCTCCCCCCGGAGATACAAAATGGTGCCTTTTTACTTGCCCCATGGACAGGGCCTGATTTTCATGCACCGTGGTGCCTCAGATGTTTGCTCTTGTACGCCTATAGGTTGATGAGGTGTGTAGGCATGGAGCGTGCAGCACAATAGCAGTCCAAACGCTGGCGAATATGCGAGTACTAGGGACTGAAGTGTTGCTGGGCTGCAGAGCAGAGCGGCTGCTACGTGAAATCGACTGTAGCAGCGCCGTGTTTACAGTGAAAAAGGAGCCGCTTGCTTGCAGGATTTGATTTTTTTTTCCTCCCCCCTTCTCGATATGTGTGTTTTATGTTTCATGGGCCTTCAAAGTTTTATGTCAGCCAATATTTTTTTTTTCCCCCTCTACAAGGCCTACATGTAATGAAGCATGTAAGGCCCTACTCAAGACGCCGTGCTTGGGCAGTGTTGAGCTGGTGGTGAACGCATTAACCACACCAGAGCACGTTGCTGGACGTACTTCATCGTGACAGCCGTGCGTTATTCATTTCTCACGTATTTGTCATGCTCCTCATATCTACTACGCACATGGCTGCTGTGTGTAAAAACGGCACCTTTTTGAAGACTACTTAAGTGCCCAAAAAAACAGTAGATAACAATGCACGCGAGCGTGTACACACACACACACAAAGATACACACTACACACTACACAAACACATGCAAACACACACATCGTTTTGATTATGTATCCTGCTTGACTTCATCAAGAGCAATCATGCTTTGCGACGGGAGGTCCTCAGTGTGATGAGCTTCTGCTATGCAGTCTGGTCCTCATTTCACAACGCTTTTTTGCGCTTTTATGTGGCTTTACCCAGTCACGATGTCTCTGATGGATGATCTCATTTATATGAAATTAACTGGAGAAATTCTCCTGCTGTGTCAGCGCAGATACCATACGTTCCCCCAGAGCTGTAAACAGCGTGATTTAGTAGTCAGGGCATTCTTCCCCTATTTCTTGTCTAAGCCCACCCCCCCCTCTCAACCTTCATCCTTTCTCTCTCTCTCTCTCTCTCTCTCTCTCTCTCTCTCTCTCTCTCTCTCTCTCTCTCTCTCTCTCTCTCTCTCTCTCTCTCTCTCTCTCTCTCTCTCTCTCTCTCTCCCCCTCTCGCTCCTACTCCCCTCTCCCTGGTTTGGAAGTTTTGACTGTGTGACAGGAATATTTGTGTCTTGTTGGAATACGTGTCGGATCTGTGGCGGAGGCTCTGGAAGCCACATGTGTTTGGGTTTAGTGCCGTCTTGGAGTGGCAGCAGCGATGGAGTCCCTCGTTTAAATCACATTCGCGTCAACTCATGGAGATATGCCTGCACAGGCGAGCATGCGTAAACCTCGCACACAAAAGCGCACACACAAAAGCACACTCACAAACACAAATACACACACACATCCCACACACTTTAAAAAACATTCAAAGGGAGAGTGACTTGGCAACCAGCAGAGGGAAAAGGAAAGAGACAGAGAGGAGTGTTTTTTTAATATAGCCACATAGCATGTCTCTTGCAGGTCTGTTTATGATGTTTCTCTGAAAGGATAGTGATTCGTAGATAAACTGTTGCCTTAAGCTTATATAAACGCAAGTATAAGCAGTTATGTGAACCTGCCATGACCTTCCCCGGTTAGTGGGAATACATATCATGATAAGGCTGACGGCAGGCCTAGCGTTGATGAATAACCGCAGTGTCTTTATCTGTGGGACGGCGGGACCCGTGTCAGGGTAGGTGTCTGTAATTGCATGCGACACTGCCTTCAATAATGATTAAAAGCCCTCTTGTCCACAAACGTCAAGGTGACAGAGGGATTCTGTCAACGCAGGGCTTTGCCCAACCAGAATAACTGAACGCCAGCTTCTTCTTCCTCATCCTCTTCCTTCTTTGCGGATTGTTGTTTTTTTTTTTTTTTCGTTTTTTTTTTGCCGACATCAAGCAATTCCCTGAGCTGCCACAGCCCTCTCTTTAGCCAGCATTCTTACCCATCTAAGTCTAATCCACACTCTCATACACACACACACACACACACTCTCCCTCTGTCATACACAAACACACACACACACACACACACACACACACAAATGCACACACACACTCTCCTTCTCTCTCACACACACTCTGTCACACACACACACACACACACACACTCTCCCTCTCTCACACACACACACACACACACACACACGCACACACACACACTGCAAGACGTCGCCAGCATACCTGGCAGGCAGGCTCACGTGCCACATGGCTCTCGCCTCCAAGAGAAGCTCTTGAGCGTGGAGATGTTCTGCCTCATTTCAGACATGATGAGTTACTTTCCACTGAACGCCCGCCTGCTTCCCCACAACACCCTCCATCACACCCCCCACAACACCCCCCATCACACCCCCCACCCCCGGCTCTCCCCACCGTCTGTGAAGGTGTTTGTGTGTGTAGGAGTATGTACATTTGTGTTCATACATACATGTTGAAGTGTGTGTGTATGTGTGAATATAAGTGTGTGTGTGTGTGTCTTTTTGTTTCTTTAAACTGTATATTTATGCACGCCAGGCGCTGGGAATAGATCTTTCATCTGTGATGCTAAATACGTTTTATTTCTAAATACGTCTTTTTTTCCCCTTCCTTCTTTTTTTTTTACTCTTTCTGCACACGAAACAGGAAGCTCCTGCCACAGCAACACACTTCCTGCGCTGGTGCGGACGCCGTCGCTGATGATGCAGTCCACGCTGGACATGAAGCCCTTCATGCCCTTTCCCGTGGACACCTCCTCGCCGGTCGGACTCTTCCCCAACTTCAACACGGTGAGCCCCCCCGCATGTTTACCCACTTTCGTCTCACCCTCCTACCCCCCCCCCCCCAACCTTCCCTGGAAAATCAATATGGGCTGCCTTCCCTTCTGAGGCGTCAGTCAGCTGTGTTTAAAGTCATGCCTCGACATCTTTGTGTTGGTGTCTGTGTCGGTGTTTATTTGTGTATATGTATATGTATGTACATGTGTGTTTGTGTGTGTGTGTGTGTGTGTGTGTGTGTGTGTGTGTGTGTGTGTGTGTGTGTGTGTGTGTGTGTGAGTGTGTGTGTTTGTGTTTTCTGACAGCTTGAACTCTGCCAGAGATTCTTGACATCTTGAGATACACTCTTTTAAACCAGTGACACTTGTAGCCGTTGTGTTGACCAAAGTGCGCCAAACTGAATACACTTTCCCTGATTTACATTCAATTTACTCTCATTTTGAACACGCTCCTAGCAGCCGAACAATAAACAGTCTTGGATGACGTCGTCTTTTTTCCAGAGAAACTGATTTGTTTTCCTCAACTGTGCTTTTTATTGTTTGAGAAGTGTTAAAAAAACATTTCAATTACAAAACAAACCTTTTCCCCCTTGTTTGTGCTGATAGTGCTGTTTGTTCTGCCACTTTGGACGCCGGTGTGCATGTGTGTTAACCACATGTATAACAGCTCTTTTTTCATAGTCCTGTTCACAGTACTCTTCACACAAAGAACAAAAGTTAACAACACAAATGTTTCACATGCGCCATCAGTGGATAGTTGGTGTTTTTGTGTGCTTGTTTAAAAGACAGTTTGTGTGTACTGTATTTTATGCAAAAACACAGTTGTTAGTTGAACAAAATTAGTTTAAGAGCATTGTTGGAATTAAACCACCATTCACAACATTAAACTACATAATTCATTAAGCAACTAAGATAAATGTTAACTGAGCCAAGGAAGTAAGTGCATAAAGAGAGGAGATGTAAGTAACATCAGTAGTGAAGAAGAAGCAGCGGTCCAGAGAGTAACGGCCACACAACAATGGCCAGTTGGCCACCAGGCCTCACACAACCCAGTATAAAAAAAGTATCCACAAAGTCAGACTGTCTTCTGTCTACCTCTCACACTCTCACTATCTCTCTCGCTCACTGTCACACACGCACACACTTTTAGCAGACTTCTACAGCCTCCCAGGTAGATAAAGTCAGGAGCTAAATTGATTAGGACGAAGAGGAATTGATGAAGCGATCTGAACAGACTGTGTGGTTATTTAAGAGACGGCGTGTGTGTGTGTGTGTGTGTGTGTGTGTGTGTGTGTGTGTGTGTGTGTGTGTGTGTGTGTGTGTGTGCTGTAGCTGTAGCTGTAGTGGTGCCAGCACACATTTTTTAAGGGGTTCAGCAGTTTTGCAAGAGTTGTGTTTCCTTTTTTTAAAAAGATGTAATACATTTTGTTCTTTTGATGTAGCGTTTTGTGGTTAGTGCATAGAAGATTGCAAACAACCTGAAGTGTCAAGATGCAGAGTGTCAAGAGTGCTTAAGCAATCGGAACAAAAACTGCAAAAAGGTGTTGAAAGAAAACAAAAGAATTGGCTTTTCTTTTGTGTGAGACTGAGCATAGGTTTCACATTCCTGACTGCCGTAGGCCTAAGGTGGGTGCTGAGTGTGCATTCACCACTGAAGTGCATGTCTCCTGCCTCTTATCTCTTGTCTCTGTGGTTGAGTAAGCAGGTGTGTGTGTTGACCTCCAGTATACATGTGTATACCTTGTATGTGCGAGTCTGTTTGTGCATATGTGTGATGCGTGACATGATGACATGTACTTATATACTCTGTGTATGAGTGCATGTTGATCTGTCACTGTGCACTTTGGATGAGTGTGTGTGTGTGTGTGTGTGTGTGTGTGTGTGTGTGTGTGTGTGTGTGTGTGTGTGTGTGTGTGTGTGTGTGTGTGTGTGTGTGTGTGTGTGTGTGTGTGTATGTGTGTGTGTGTGTGTGTGTGTGTGTATGCGCGTGTAGGCCTGTGTGTGTGTGTGTTGTGTGTTGTTCCCCCTGTCTCCATTTGATGGAAAGGCTGCAGAGGTGTCACCCTTCAGACATTGATTCCACCCCCCAGCACCAGCCTCCAAAACGAGGGGGAACAAAATCGATCTGTGCTTTTATCTCCCCAAAAACAGATTGCATGGTGACACTCCATGGAGGCAGTCTGGGGAGGGATGGCTGAGGTGGCAGGTGGTGGCTGGTGGAGAGTGAGGGGGGTGCTGGGAGAGAGACTCGATGTGACCTGAAAGAAAATTCAGAGACTCTAGGGGCTGCCTAGTGGTTGTTAACACATACGAACAATTCTTTCACTGTTAAAAATCCCCTCATACCTACCATATGTGTTACTTTTTTTTCTTTCACCATCAACATTCATATCCGTTAGTCCATTTCTGAGGGGATGTGGTCAGTGTGCAGGGTCATCACCACAGACACAGTGTTTTAAGTTGTTGGAGGATAATGTGCACGGCCATTACACCCAAAACCGTGTCTACATGTGTGTGTGTGTGTGTGTGTGTGTGTCTGTGTGTGTGTGTGTGTGTGTGTGTGTGTGTGTGTGTGTGTGTGTGTGTGAGTGTGTGTATATGTGTTTGTGTTTGTGTGTGTGTATGTGTGTGTGTGTGTGTGTGTCTTCTTGTCTGTACATGAACTGTGTTAAGTTAGGTGTGCCTGGTTAACTCTCTGTCTGCCAGCCAGCCATTATTCTTCTGCCCTGGTGTTCAGTGGCCCAGATTAAGTCCCTCTCCCCGGGCCACTAGCAGCTCTGGCGGGTGATTCACCGTCCATCCATGACCCAAGCATGACAGCACTCCTTAGGACAGTTAGTGGAGGCCTCTGCCCTTGGGTCACGCCAGCCTGTCAACATCACTCTCCCTCACAGATTTGTCTGCTGTCTAGTCCTGCGTGCTGCTATTTTCTCCTTTTAGCCTCCCCCCCCACCACCCCCCACCCTCACACACACCCCACCCTTTCCTATCCACCACCACCACCACCTAGTAAAACACTATCCAGCAGTATCTGCTATAATTGCCTGTGTTGCTGTCACCAGAAATCAGGTAGCGCTTCAATTTGCAATCATGGCACCGAACTGAAACATATACCAAGCTGAAGTGTAATCTCAGCAAAGCTAATACTTTCTGCACAGTAAGGTAATCACGACTCTTCTTGATGACATTTGGATGAATTGCCCTGAAGCTCAGAGCAAACCGTGTGATTTGCTGGCACTGTGAAGCGCCTCAATGACATTATCATTAACTGTTCTTCTGGCTCTCTTTCTGCTAACATTTGTCTGTGTTTGGGAGAGGCTGCTTTGTTTTTCTTGGCTTTTCTCTTGGTCCTCCTCCTTGACTGAATGCCAGTTTAGTAGATCAGATCACAGTGTGTATGTGGATATGTGTATGTGTATGTGTGTGTGAGGGGGGGGTTTTGGTATGTGTGTGTATGTGTTTAAGTGTGTGTTTATGTGTGTGTGTGTGTGTGTGCATGTGACAGTGTGTGTGTGTGTGTGTGTGTGTGTGTGTGACTGTGTGTGTGTCTGTACCTCCACGTGTGTGTGCCATATGTGTGCGAACTGACTTGACGCCTGTGGTTTTTTACGGAGGTGAACAAAAACGTTTCACTGTCATCATCTGCAGAGTCCACCTCACCTCGCATGTGGTTCATGTTGCTTTACATCGTTTTCCATCCTTAAGACAACCCCCCCCACCACACACACACCCACCCAGAAACACACACACACACACTGCAAAGGCCACGCAAATGCCAAGAACCCTGCACCATGCTCCTCCCTCCATCCCGGCATATGTCTGTCCTGGCATTTGGTCAGGGGCGAGTGTTTTTGTAGCGCCGTCGAGCAGGTGTCCTTATTTATTATTAGCCCCCACGCACACACGCACAGACACACACAGACACACACACACAGACATACACAGACTCACACCCTCCCCTGGCGTGGCGACCGGAGCGCACACACCAAATGACGAGGCTGCAACGCCCAAGAGCATGAGTAACCCAATACAGCCAAGCTGTCGTGGCAGGGGTCGAGGAGGGAGAGGGAGGGCAGTTAGGTTCAACAGTCATCCCCCCCCCCACACCTCCCTCCCTCCCCCCACCACCCTCCCCACCCCCTTATGGCCTGCTGTTTTAAAAACAGGCTACCTTATAAAACGCTTAATGCTTTTTCCCCCTTGCTGCAGACATAACAGCCCACCAGGGGAAAGAGAAAGATAGAGAAAGAGCGTGAGGGAGAAAGATAGAGGGAGTGAAGGAGGGAGGAAGGGAGGTGGGAGAGAAAGATAGAGAGGGAGAGAGGGGGAAAGCAGATAGAGCAGACGAGAGAGGGAGGGAGAGAGGGAGAGCTGGAAGGGAGACAGGGAGAGGAGGGGGAGAGCAGAGAGTAGGAATCTGGAATATCTGGAATCTGGCCCCTGCGGTGTCTTTTGACAAGTGTGTCGTGGACGTCTTCCCATTCCTGCGCGTACTTGGAGGACGTCTCGCTGGCCGGGCGTGTGTGGGGGCTGCGGGTAACGAAAGCCCATTCATCAGGGTGATTAGCGTTTTATGGACAGGGCAGGTCGGCTACCGCCTGTGCGAAATTATGTTCTTGCTTGATTGTGGTGTGCCTACGATTGATCTGTGGGATCAACTGTCTCATTCCCTCTCTCTCACTCTCACTCTCACTCTCGCTTTCTCTCTCTCTCTCTGTCTCTCGTCTCTCCGTCTGTCTGCGTGTGTGGAATCGATGCATGTGGAAACACAACAGCTCGAGCTCTATGTGCACTCCAGACAAGTGTTTTCAAACTGTGGAGGGGGAAAAAAATCTTTGGGAAAGAATCTAATCCATGACATAATCCATCTGCTGTGGTTACCGTGTTTCCAAACAGGGCAGAGATTAGGTCACGATTTCGGAGAGGTACTAATACCCCGACAAGTTTTCCATGTGTGCAGAAGCACCCGGTGCACAGTGCTAAGTAAATAAAACGCCCATTATGGTTTTCGTCTGTTTTGGGTTTCATGGTCCATTTTTCCCTTTCCCTTCCCCGACTTGTATTTGTTTAAGATGCTCCTAAAATAGGACACATTTGGGTTGCGGCATGAGGAAAACTTTTAAACAGTTAGTTAAAGGTCACCGAATGCAGTGAGCGCACTTTGCGTTCTGACATCCCATTTGCATGCATAGTGAAAGGGCCGCCATATCTGTTTGCTATCCGTTCCTCAAACGCTCTCTCTCTCTCTCTCTCTCTCTCTCCCTGTCTTCCACTCAGTTAAGCACACACCTCATTGTGTGCCATTATAATGCACTGCCTGCTTTACTCACTCACCTCGCTATTTGTCAATTCAGAAAGCTGGTCAGAGGAGTCAGGTGTTTATTTGTTTACTCGAATGGAATTTTAATTATTTCGTGCGGTGAAGGGAAGAGAGAGAGGGAGAGACAGAGAAGGAGACACAGACACAGAGAGAGAGAAAGAGAGGGAGATGGGGTTGGAGGGGTTTAGAGGGGGTCTGTAATTGAAATTCACTGGACAGTGACAGCACAGCTGAGATGCCGGCCTGCCAGCGTGGCTTATCAGCGAAGTGTAATTAACAATCCCCCGAATGACAGATAAAGTCACTTTCGAAAACGGAGCAGATTCACATCAGGAAAAAAAGTCGTGCAAATGTGACTTCACCGGGACCCCCATAGTGACACTAGTGGCCGTGGCCAGAACTACAACAACAAACAACAGAAGCGGCGTGAGTATTCACGAGCAGTGTAGCACGACCAGCCTCTAAATAACTTGTTTGCCTCTTAAGATCCATCAGCAGCGGCAGCAGTGCTCCTGTCCTCCTCCTCCCCTCCTTGAGTCATTAATTGTTTTGCCCTTTTTTTCTCCCCCCTGTGTGTGTGTGCTGAAAGTTGATGTGAGAGAGAGATTTTAATTACAGATTACACCAGCGCACTATCCTCAAGAGGCATTCGCATCTTGGAAGAAAAAAAAAAAAAAAGAAAGAAAGAAACATCTCCATGGCTGCTCACACGCATAAACTCACCCACCGCCTCTCAACCCCCTTTGTGGGGAGCAGCATCCCACCTCCCTTCCCTTGAACTGCACCGCGCACCGCACCACACCGCTCGCGTGATGCTCAGAGGCTGCTGCTCCACGTTAATAAAGTGAAGTGCTGCATTAGTGACCTGCAGAGGTCAGTCCTGCTGCTTTTTAAGGGGGGCTCCTCGCTGCTCCATCCTGATGTATTAGAGTGGACCCTGGAGTGTGTGCGGGTGTGTGCTGCTCCAATAGGGGAATAAAAATGCCCTCTCGATAAAGTGCAGGTGCTTATTGTGAAATTAAAAGCATTCTTATCTATCAAGAGAAAGGTGAGCCTCTGTGCTTCTGCTGCTGCTGCTGCTGCTTACTGCTTACTGCTTCCAATGATTGTGGTAGGGTGGTGACGGTGTTGGCGGTAAGCCACGCGGGCCTGTAAGTAATATCGGCTGTAAATTCTTAATGGACCAGGCCCCGGCCGCCCTGGTTGCGAGCAGCGTGCTGCACCACACCACACCGCACCACACAGGCGCGCAGCCGTCCCGCAGCTCTCCTGT
>CM059269.1:18652556-19117556 GCA_030347295.1 Setipinna tenuifilis
TGGTATTGACACAAGTATGAAAATGATTGTAAAAAGCTGTAATGTTCTGTGTACGTGAATATGGGGGCCGACTTGCAGCCCCCAAAAACATATTTTTTGTTTTTTTCATCCCCTGTAGCATGTTTGCAGGTTTTAGTGCAGTCCTTTTCTAAGTACTGAGCTGCAGCCACAACTGAAAACTCATGCTAGTGCCCCCATGGGACATTAAAGAGTATTTTTTAAAGACTTTACAACTTCATGTGTTATATTGCATTCATGGACTGTCACCATGGTTTGGCATGGCTATCACAGATACAAGTATACTGAAAATGCATGTGTACAATTACAGAGGTCTCTGCAATGACAAACAAGACTTAAAATATAATCACAGGCATGAAATGTGGCAAAATGATGTTGGATTTTGTGGTTCAAACAAAACATGAATGCTTAGATATTAAGCTTTTTGATACAGCATGTACCATTGGACATACTATTTACATCCTTCATTGCCTGTACAAGGGGGTGTCAAAACTACTCTATATATTTGTTTTATTAATTGTTACAAAAATAGTGTTTTAACTTATCAGACTTAAAATGTAGGTTTCACCATATTTCTCTTTTTTGAATAGTTTTTTTTAAACCAAATTGTAATGCAAAGACATACAAATCTCAAGGTGAGAACATTGACATCTTGACTGAAGACTCCATTTTGGCACTTATTTAATAGAAACAGGAAACAGTATTTCACAAAAAGAGTCTTCTTGGCATCAGCAGCAACCATCCAGTGGGTCTAAAGAAAAGACAGTGCCCTCTAGGGTTAGTCCCATTTTGAACCCCTCCTAAAATGGAAAGAAAAACACAGATATAAAATGTTGCCATTCCCACATCAAAAAGTCAAACAATAAAGTTAACTTTGTTGATAAAGATGTCATATCACATTTAACTGCTAGGGCATCTGGTTTTTCAATATTTGCATATACTGTCATGATGGGCTGATGTTTTTTGGCAGTACTGATTAGGCTGAGTTGACTTTTATGTTGTGTTCAAAATATTGGGTGTAGTGCACATATGGGAATGCTCTTTTTTAGCAGAGGGCTTATGAAAAACTAGTTGTCCTAGCCAAGCAAAATAAAAACAGTATGAAGTTAGGTACAGATACAAACCATCTTTGACGCTGGCAATGGAAGCAAAAGAGAGAGGAAAGTTAGTAAAGAAAAGAGGTTACTAAGATACAAACAGCTGAGCTGAAGACATACAAACAGTCCTTATGAGTCTGCATTATTAGTTTCTAGTAATACTTTCATTATCATAATTATTAACTAGGAATTAACTAGGTGCCTGCATTTTTTATTTCAACATATGTTAGATACTGCCTCATTATTGATACTGAAAAACAGAGAAAGGGTAGTGTTAAAATCTAAAAATGTAAATGAAAAGGAAATGTTTAAATTAGACAAAATCAGTGACACATGCATCGTCAAACAGAGACTGCTTCATCAAGTAATTTCACTGCCAAATTACATCAAGCATTAATAGCATTTTTCCCTGGCTAGCCCAGTCACCATGAGGCGAAATATCATTATCGTCGCCGCTCTCCTGGGTGCGCCAGCCACTCTCCGAATTACCCACCATCTGAGTTTGGCAGAGAGATTACCTGACGGAGCTCCAGCAGTGGTCACACAGGCGTGCATGCGGCCAAGCAAGCAGGGCTCTGAGAGGTATTGAGAGACATTAGAGCGACAGGCGGGGTGTGTGTGTGTGTGTGTGTATCTGTGTGGGTGTGTGTATGTCTGTTAGTGTATATATGCATGTGTTTGTGTGTGTGTGTGTGTGTGGTGTGTGTGTGTGTGTGTGTGTGTGTACGTAGTGATGGGGGCGGGGAGGTTGGTTTGGTGGCGGTGGTGGCAGTGAGAGGCGTCCACCTTGTCCGGTCACCGTGCCTACCGTCTGCTCCTGCAGCTGCTCACAGACATGCGTGGCCATGTGCTAATAATTCACAGACATGCAGTCACCTGCATCTCGTCCAGCTTGGACTGGATGTCCGGGGGGAAGTTGGCGGCCCCGCAGATGAATGGGTCGAACGGTTCGGCGCCAAAAAGATCTTTCCCTGTGGGGGACAGAGATAGAGAGATAGAGAGAGAGAGAGAGAGAGAGAGAGAGAGAGAGAGAGAGAGAGAGAGAGATGTGGAGGGCTGTTGCTACTGCTGTCTTGCTGCTCTGTGTGACACAGTGCAGGTGTCATGTTGGGAAGATGTCGGGGACATGAGGGGTAATGGATGGAGCTAAGTGGAACATTCATTTCTTTTCTCATTTCTGGAGGTCTCACCAAAGTGTCTCTGGGAATATGACCCTCAGGTGTGATTTGGAGAAACACATTTATTATACACGTGTGCACAAACACACACACACTTGCAGACATACACGCACACACACAAACATGCGCCTGTGCCCGCATGCACACACACATACACACACACACACACACACACACGCACACACAAACACACCAATGTACACAGGCACACACATGCACACAGGAAATAATAGAAAAAGTAGCATGTCTATGGATTCCCACTTGTCTACCTGTTATTCTGTTAACCAATGGATCCAATTTCTTTCTTTAAGCCAATGAATCAGAGATGCAATGAAAAACAAAATCTGTCCCATCTCCATTCAGTGGCAATCATCTCTACATAAACCACAAGTGTTGTGTGGTAAGGCTGAATGATGAGCAGGCCAGAGTAAGTGTAACTGACTACTTCTAAATGAGTTACAAACCACCTGTCTGTCTCAATAACATAGCATTTGTTCTGAGTTTAAACAGCACAGTTGCAGGAGATCTGGCAAGATATACCAGACATTCAATTCCTGATTTCCAGCTGTGCCTAAAGGCAAAGCCTTGTATCCTGTCTCACTTTGAAGATTGATAAACAAAAAACAAACAAACAAAAAAAACCAAGAAGACAGCTAGCAAGTCAGCAAGGCAAATAAAGTCCTCAAGCCAGAGTGAACCTGATGAAGCAGCTATAGGCGAAACGCGTCGTTCACAAATAAACTATTGAGCAAAGGATACCAGTGTGCGGCGATTTTACTCCTTTGGACTTCGAAAGTCCTCAAGCCCTTTTTAAGATTTATGTATGAATGCACAATGTTACAACTGTCTTCCTAAAAATTGCTCACGGGCAGAAAAATAATTCTTTCTTGTTAAATTCTAAACCAATACAGAAAACAATGTATTGTATTGTACAAAGGCTACCACATCAGGGAGATGCTGGTTATATTTTTCAGGTACATACAAACGCATCAACGCAGCTAAATACCTAGTTGTAAGGTTGGCTCAAAAGGTGCTTAGCATGTTCAAAAACTGAAATTGTGGCCAGTAATTATGACAATTGTTACAGAAACAAGTGTCATCTGTGCAAAAGAGGAGTCTTCTAGCCTGCTTACGTGCGTCTGTCGGTCGCGCTGGGGGAGGAGGTGGTGTTCCGTTGCTCGCCGGTAATGGAACGAGCGGCGCCACGGGGGAGAAGGGAATCATGTCGAAAACGTCTGTGGAAGTCGGTTTTGTGGAGATGCTGCCGGCCTGCAGGGAGCGAATGGCATTGGGCAAGGTCAGAAAAAACAGCTACCGCACAATGTTCAAAACAAGGTACAACAATGCACACGTCAGCTGTGTCAAGGAAGCTGACTCTTGTACAGAGGCGGACATCCCAGGTTCAGAAAGTGAAAGCCCTGCCACATATTTGTTCCAGCCAATTTACTAAACCAGCTGATCCTAGGTAGATGAGCTAATTAATGAAATCATCTGTGTTGAGAGAACAGGCAGAGGGAAAACATGGCAGGACTTTTGCTTTCTGAAGCCAGTGTGTCCACCTTTGGTCTTGTAACATCCAAACATTTCTTACTGAGCATAGTGTTATGTGACCAAATCAAACAGACAACAACAGGAAAACATGCTCTGTGTTTACTGATTAAAAAAATAAACGTTGAGGTAGTCACATGCAATTACTAATGCAGAAGATGGCCAGACAGACTCAAAGGATGCAAAATGAGATGAGAACTGGTTTTGAAGCCCAAAGCACATCAGACAAGACAGCAAAGAGAAGGAAAGGAAAGTTTTACACGCGGCCGCGGGATACTGAATCCGTTGGGGGGCTTTGGAAGCGCGGGCTTAGTGGGCGGAGGCGTGAGGAGGCCTGTGGAGAAGTTGGACTCGGGAGAGCTCATAGGCGTGAGAGTGACAGAGGAGATTTCTAGACACGAGAAGGAGGTGAGATTATGACACCAGAAGAGCGAAGAGGGCCTCTGCAGCATGTATGCTTCATTAGCCGAGTTTAAATGCAGCAGCTGTGGAAAGACGACAGAGCAGAGTTGAGGAGGAAGGAGGAATCTACTGAGCTCCTTGGACACCCACAAATCTACAGCACCACAGTGTAAGAGAAATAGAGAGAGGTGCAAGAGATATGAAACGACAGCAGGATAGAGCTCTAGGAACCTGAAGTTTAAGTTTTTTTTTTAAGTCACATAATCGGAGGCTGTTGCTCTTACTGGTGAAACTTTGGGACCCTTCAATTGCTCCTCTAAGTTCTGCAACTGTTTCTTCAATTCTGAATTTTCTGTTTCGAGTTCTTGGATCTGTAGAACACAAACCAGTGATAATAACTTTGATGTGTCAGATCAAACATTGCCACTGATAGGCTTCTTCATGTAGAGATGGTGGAAATGTCAGTTTTCTTACAGAACAAAAAAAAAGTATTCCTTTATCTTGATGGAGACACTACATGTACAGGAATAAACTCTTACTCTCTTTTGAAGGGATCCTATCTGTTTCCGTGTCTCTACATCTTTTCCTCCCGACTCCAGAAACTTTTTGTAGGCCAAGTCAAAGGCTTGACCAATAGTCAGAGTGATCTCTTCTGCCTGCAAAACAGGTTTGGTGAAACCTCAATGCATTGTGACTATCGAAACTGCATGGGTAATACATATATTTTTGTACAATTCTGTTTTACCATATCAGTACAATTTTATAATGAACATATCTTCATTTTTTAGTAACTGCATTGGTTATTGTGTGCTAAAAAGTATCTTACACATTTTTCACTGTCAAACACGTAGCAGAGATGTTTATTGGACTCTGAATCTTTGCAGATGAATGTAAATATCCTTTTGTCTGTTTTATCATCAGCACAGAAGGATATCCTGTGCAACTGACAATTGTGCAGCACATCCTGTCAAAAGAGCAGAAAAAAACATTGCACTGTATGAGAATATGAATACCATCCAAATGTTTTTGTCTCATTGACATAAATGTCAATATGCTTAATCAGTGCATATACTGTACCTTTGTCTTAGGATCTAATATCTTCACACCATAAATTGATATTTGCAATTCAACCTTTGGAACCTTCTGACCCTCTGATTTCTTGATGTGCCTTTGAAACTGAAAAAACAACAAAAGAAACAGACAAACACTATCCTGTGTTACTATCCTGTGAGAGTGTTGGATTTTCTTCCTCACAATTCTCATTCAAGCTGATCTACTGTAAACAAATGTATCTACAACAACAAGAACAACTCTGCCCGCTCCCCCTCTCTCTGTAGTGTAGAGTTTAGCTCAGCCAAGGAGAACCAGAAATGCCAAATCCTCTTAGTGTGGTTGTGCTTGAACTGCACACTTGCGCTATGCCAGCCATGGACAGAGGGTGGGAGGGCACAGCTGAGCACATGATGAAGGAGGCAAAGGCCTCACCAGATGGAACTGGGAGAGATGAGGTGCTATGTGTGACACTAATCTATGGGGAAATGACTGTGGCCGCACAAGCAGCAGATGGGAGATGATATGAAATAATGACTAACATTACCCTGTATCGACTACACTGACCTACGCTTGGACTTTATTCGATATTACACAATGTAATAATGATAAAATAATACAAAAAAATAATAAAGAGGGAAACACGGGGAGGAGCGCTGTGACTGGCAGTGAATAATGACATTAAGGTTATTCTTTTCCATTCCAGCTATGCCAAAGGAATATTTTATCCCACCATCTGCTTGTTGGCAGCTCAAACCAGCTTATAACTAGTCAATAACCCTGTGCAACAGCACTACATGATGGATATGTTCAACTATACAAATCACCGGCTGTAATAAACCTCTGCCAACACAAATAGGCAGATATAAAATTAATGGGTAGTAGTTGTACTTGTTAAACATGCTGGAGAATGTGGATCAATTCAGAAGTGAACTGGAACAAGAAGAAAAAATATTGTGTGTGATATGAAATATTACCTTAAGCTTTCTCACTGCATCTCTCACAATCTCTGTGCCTTTTGGTTGGTCAACCTCTGTGTTGCCAAGGAACTATAAGAAAGTATACAAAAGGCAAAGGGTAAATTGACTCATGTTTTTTTTTTTGCCTAAAATAAAAAAACAGCATGAATAACACATGCCACAACAACATAATTGTGCATTCTCAAACTATTTTATTTAAATGATTGCTACCAATCTGTAAAGTATGCAGAAATATGTTCAATACTAAGTAGGATTCATTTTGAAGATAGTCACCGAATGTCCTTCTACTTCTGATGAGAAGCCCGTCCTTTACTTTCTGAAAGCTGAGATGTTTTGAGTGCGAACAGGAGAGAGTTGGGCCCTACCGCCTGTATCCAACAGATGGCGCTATTAACCTTTGCCATGCCTCCATGTGGCTGTGCGTCTGGCCGTATACATGCTATGGCTAACGTCTCTCCTTTCTCTTTGTTGTATCTGTAAAAGCACCTTAAAGCTGTCTTTAGATAATCCACAAACAAAACTTTCAGAATCACTATGTGTGTATTGTACGTCTATTTCTTAGTTACTATCTACATTATGTAATAGTGACAATTTCTATGTGGTAGCATATGGAGAGACTTCTTCAAATGTACCGAACATGGTACACAGTAACTGTATACAAACAGCATGAATGCCATTCACTGAATTTAAATATCGTAACTACCCAACAGTATTGCTTAAGATCAAAGATTTTAGATGTAGCAGAGATCAATGTATTAATGTTTTTATGTAGTTGGACAGACAAAAATGAGTCGGCATCACTTGATTCTTGATATGTCTAACAACCTTACTGACAACATCCTGTAATATCAATGTGTAGCAGATCTCTCTCTCTCATTATGCTTTCAGCCTTTTAAAATTGTGAGTAACAATTAGGCTTATTGATATTACTAACATAGGCTATTGAAAACATTGATAGTAACTCCAGACTTAGACTCATACTTCAGTGATCTAAACCCCATGTCCTGACTGTTTTTATGGCCCTGTTTCATGACAGTGACTGCCCATGGTCAAGGGCGAGCCAGAGTGTGGCAAGGGAGCAGAAGTGAAGCAGCGATGACAGATACACAAGGTGAACCACATCTCCTTTCCAATCACTGCACCACAACCTGCTGCACTGCGATGAGAAGCTTTTTGCCCCATAAGCCCTGTCGGTGCTCATCCATCAGCTGGTCTGCTTGGCAAAGTCCTATTCCTCACCCCTCACCTTTCCACCAACTACTTAGTCACTTTATTTTACTCTCTCGCTCTCTCTCTTTTTTGCTCTCGCTCTCTCCCTCTCCCCTGCTCTCTCTCTCTTATGTGCTCGTCAGTAAGGGGTTGGAGATTCTTCAACAACTTCCTAGGCTTAATACCCACCTTAACACCCACTTCCTAGTTCTCTATAGCTTAGTAAGACATCTGCGAGAGTCTGAATGGAGGCTGGCAAACTTTTATCTCCACACAGGAGCCCAGGTGATGGGAAAGCAGTGCAAAAAACAACTCTACCAGGAAGTGAGCCAGTAAACGAGTGAACAAGCAAGCAAGCAAGAGATTGTCTTTTGGACGTGTTTACTGACAAAAACAAAGGAATAAGACACAAACAAATTCTTTCTGCAATGGTTCATGTTCTGCAGTCAAAATCTATTTGCATTGATCTGTCCATTCATGCCATTTCTAGGTTTTTGTGTTCTCAACTTGACAATGGTGTATTGACGAGTTTTGAGAATGGCACTTTGAGGGAAAAAAACGCTTATTGCTTTTATTGATTTATTTACTAATTTATTTTTTGCTTCAGATAAAAACATATTGAAAATAAAAATGGACAAAAAACATCAGGTACCTACAGTGATGTTGGACGTAAGGGTGCTGATGGATCAGCATTCTTCTATTATACTAGAAAGTGTAGAGCTACTTCAAGCTTTTTTAATGGGTTACAATATGCATTCCGATACTGCCCCAATTACTACCATTGTGAGCCTTTTCGACACAAACGGTAAAAATAGTAAATTTTGAAATGTAATGGGCTATCGTAGTTTTGCTCCTCAGCAAACATACCAACTCGTTATCATGCTTTAACATAGTTAATGTTACACCTGAGTTCTCCTTTAAATGTTGGTAGCCCATTAAAATGGCAAATTTAGCCTACATCTGAAACTTTGCAAGCTGCAAATGACAGCGGATTAAATTTGAGTTTGGCTTTTTGAACATAAACCTTTATAGTCTGTTATTTACGTACCTTGGCATTGTAGGCAATGAAGTGTTTGGCAAGTGCCTCTGGTGTGTGCATCCATGACTTATCTGGAACATAAACAGGTCAACAGGTGAGCAAAGAAGCAACAGACTAGACAGACTTTTTTTTTTTTTTTTTTTACAAAAATTACAGACAGGAGACTGTATGTTATTTTTTTCCTTAACAACTGCAACCACTGAGCATTCAATGTGTCTGCCTGGCATAGCAAACCCTGAGCAGCTGCTGCAGCACTGTCACAATTAGGGCACAAAAAAATGAAACCTGTGGGGGAACAGAGACCCTTCTGTGTCTTCCTTACAAAAAAATAATAACTTCTTTATAATGATGTTCAAACTGGGAGCAAAAACAAACAGGAGATGATGAAAAAAAGTGCACAGCTCCTCTTTGTTTTGTGTTGGTGCTCTGTAATAAAGATATTTGGTTTCATAAAGCGCATTGTGAGTGTGTGTACAGAAGAAGAAGACAAACAAGATGACAGGCCATGACTACGCTTCAGACCTAAATCCGCTGAGGGAAAGCGAGCCAGCTGTTGCTCAATGTGTTTTCCAGTGAGATCACAAGGCATCAGTGCACATTACCCTAACACTGAACAGGAGGACAAATCTCTGTCTACAAATAAGCAAAGTCTTGTACACTGTCAAAAGTGCCACCAACAACCAACTTGAAACTACTTTAAAAAAAAAAAGAAAAATATTAAGGCAATGTGCTGCATGGCTCTTTTTACATTTCATTACCTTGCACTAATCATGAAAAAAGTCCGAGAAAAATAACCAACATAAAAAGACCTATGCAGCACATTGCCTTTATTTTAGAAGTTGGTTCTAAGCAGCACTTTTTCACAGTGCAAGTAACAAACCTGAGCAAACAAAATGGCACACATCTGTAAACATTTAAATAGCCATAGAGAAACATATGGAAAACAGCAATGGAAGTTATGACATTGAGGAGAAAGAGCAGAAACACTGAGGCACCCTCAGGTTAAATATAGTCTGAGCAACAGGTGAGGTAGTGTCACGATAACTGATTTAATAGCATTATCATAAAACTCTTAGTGGCTGTTTTTTGTCTGAGGCAGCTTGACAAGTGCTTCATCAAACACCAGCAATTCTGCTGCGGTGGTCGGTCAGAGTAATACTGATGCATCTGCAAGCAGCACTGGGAGCCAGGCAGGGCCGGCGAGCAACAGCTGGATGGATAGCAATGCGGGGGGCGTAAATCTGGCAAAGGACCTCATGAAAGACCCAGCAGAAGAAATGAATCTCCTCGGGGGGCGCTCCTGGGGGCAAAGGGAGATGCTGCCCCCACAAACCTCTCACCCCTCCCCAACCTTAACATACACACATACACACACACACACACATGCACACAAACAGACATGTGCTCGCAAGCATGCATGTGTATACACACACACACACACACACACACACACACACACACACACACACACACACACACACACACACACACACACTCACACTCACACTCACACTCTCTGCCCTACCATCCTGAGGGACAGCTTGAGGGAACGGTAAATTCTAACTATGATAGATGAGCTGCAGGAATCACCCCGGTCAGGCAGGTACTTGTGCACTTTTTCTTTGTGTCAGCAGACTGGGCTGATTAATAGAGGGGGCCACTCCTTGTTTCCACCTTCAGAAAAAACAGGGGAGGGGGAAAAAGAGAGACAAGCTCTTTTTAAAAACAAGATGACACCCAAGGAATGGGTTGCTGGAACCCGAACTTCAGCGCGAGGAAGGGTCTGAGCGCTGAAGGTCAGATCACAACATCTCTCTCTTGTTCTTACTTGGTTTCCGGTTTTCTGTCTCCCACATACGCATGTGTATCAACCCCCACCACTGCCACACACACACATGCACACACACACACACACACACACACACACACACACACACACACACACACACACACACACACACACACACACACACACACACACAGGCAGGCAGGCACAGGCAGGCAGGCATGCATGCACGCCTGCGTTGGACTTATAGAAAAGTGTGACAGGTTCAATTCCCCACACCGACAGGTGGGTGGGGGGAGTGAATGACCAGTGCTCTCCTCCATCCTCCCTTGTGACTGAGGTACCCTTAAAATGGTAGCACCCTTATACACTGCTCCCTTGGGCTCCTGTCAGACTGCTCCCTGCCTCACATGTGTGATGAGTTAAATGAATTCCATTGTGTGCATTGGTGTGCTGTGTGTTCACAATGACAAAATGGGAATCACTTCACACACACTACACAATGATGAGATTAAGAGCTTTAATAACGCATGTGATGTTTGAAATTTTCAACATTACTGGGCATTGATATCTAACACAGTATCTAACCATTATCAATTGTTTTTATGTCTGTCCATTAATAATTTATGCAGTAATAGTTAAAGATGACAGCTTATTGATGAGATGGAAACGCATCTCTAAAAAGTATAGTGGAACATACAGTCGTGTTCCAAGGTACTCTAGGAGAGAATGAATGGATATTTCCCATGGTAGAGAAAAGAACCATATGCAATGATAAATCAATTGATGGACTGCAGCAGAAGTGTATAGGGCAAAAGTGACAATGCTACTTGGCAATGATAATGACTCGTCAAACTGATTAGTGTGTTTTTTTTTCTCTGAATATGGAACACGGTTAATGTTTATAGGACAACAAGATTTACAACACAACATCTTATTGGACAGCAGCCGCTGATAACCTTGGCCATCCAGGAAAACGATAGTCTATTAATCTCTAATTTGGCCCGAGGAAGAAAATCCAGTGGATCGAATAACAGGTCCCTGTGGATTAACATTTAGGAGACCTCTGTCAATAAGCACAACCTTAAGTGCTTGATTCTAATTACACTGAGTTCCCAGCAATTAATAAAGGTTCATTAGGCAGGAAAACCTCATAGATTGTCCTCTCGTTGGAGATGAATCGCTCCTTCTGTTAATCAAGAAGAAAAAACAAAACAAAAAAAAAGGTATAATGCCCATGGTGATGCCACGTTACAGAGGTTGATGAAAACATTAAGCCACAGACTGGTAGGCTGACAGCTCTGTGTAATGCCAAAGGGGTCCATCTAGTTATTGACTGTTTCGGGCCAGCAAAACCATTTGCAGAAACAAAACCCGGAACAAATAAACAAACACTCATCGCATGAATGGCTTCACAGCCCAGAGTATGGGTCAATTCACTTTCCTGTCTCTGGTCTGCCTTGGCGCTGACAAGGTCAGGTGAGGATCCAGCATAAACAGAAAACATCAGACGTTAGGCCGGCATCATGTCAGCTACAAACAACACATATTTTACTTTTTTAACTTAATTGGTTTTCTGTATACACACATTGCTCTTCTCATACACAGAATAAAGCATTACAGTATATCTATATAGAATACTATCCATGGCATACTAGTTGGAATACTAGCTCTGTGGTGATGTCTGTACAAAAGAACATGAAGGCTGAGGTAAGGTTCTAAAACACAAAAAGATGAACAGACAGTGAAGTGAGTGAAAAGTGAAAAAGAAAAGGACAGAAGTCTAAGAAAAGTGTTCTACCTTAATTCATTCACGGAATGCATGGGACATTTAATATAACTCCAGAATTAGCATACATATAGCCTTTTTCTCTCTTGTTGGCCTTTTTATTTCATGAATGAGTTAGCAGTGGGTTTTTACAGGAGGTAGTCGTTTGAAACATGAAATTGTGCCACAAAGGTAATGATAATGATAAAATAATGACAGGATGTACACAGTAGCATTTATTATGCCAGAAAATAAACAACTCCTGAGTGCCTTCATATACTGTTTGTAGAAAGTCTACACATTTCCCAAGACGTTGTGACATTACGTGGACTGAAACAAGATTGCCTTCTTCTTTTAGGAATTGGTACAGGCCCCCCCACATCCATATACTGTATGTGTCATGTGACATTCAAACTCTGACCTTTGAAGATAGAGGTAGAGGTGGAGGGCCAGTAATGTAAGGTATTTTAAATTCAACTCATAAATATAACACATATTCTGACACTGGAACCCTTTTGAGCCTAAAAAGAAGTTGGCACCATGAAATCATTCCCTCGAGAAAGCAGTGCACTGGGTTGCATTTTGTTGTGTCACTCAAAGCTAACATGGTTGAAAGAAATAAAAGAGGTTCCATAACCTCAGTATCTCATTTTCTACTTGGCTGGTTTTAGATGTTGAACTCCAAATGATATACAGAGGGCATTAAAAAGCGATGCAGTAACATTGTAAAAGAAACAAATCCTTACGCTGTCACGAGGGCAAACAAATCTGTTCCATTATGACTTATTATCATGGCTCTTATTAGCTTGAGCTATCCACACTGCCCTTATACGTTAATGCCCCACTGCCATCGCTGCCACTTGTTAGGCCACAAAGTGCCACTGAGCCGAGATGGGAGCAAGTCGACTGGCGTCAGTAGTGAAACATGAGCAGTGGTGCCACAGAGAGAGCGTGTGAGGGAGAAAAATGGAAATGCTCAGGCACTGAAGCATCCAAATCACTATGATTGCATACAATTACTCTGGGCTGCCAGTACAGCAACAGTGAGGGAGATGGGGTGAAGGTAGATATGTGTGTGTGGTGGTGGTGGTGATGGGGGGGTAAAGCGGTGCTCGGAGAGAGGGGCTGGCATAGATTAAGACAGACATGCCAGGGCTCCAGTGAAGCATTAGAGAGAAAAATGATGCGAGGGGCTCCTCGACTCTCAGCCTCACCCACTCATGATTAGTCAGTGTTCATAGCCTGGCATCCATATGATGAAGTAAAACTGTCTGCCCATATTACATCATTACATTACATCTGTGAGTGGCATGGAAGATTAGAACTCCACAGCTCTATGGATCATCTACGAGCTACAAGTGAAAGGGGGCGATTTGCTTAATTAACAAAGTCCATTGCATTCAAACCCACATGTCACATGGACACGTTTTTTTAATCTTTTAAGCATTTTTCAAACTTGTGAGAGAAAGTTTAGACCTCATTTATATGCAGAATGTTACAGTAATTAGCTGATAAAGGGTCAGTTAGAATTCGCCTTATGTGGTCCTTGCTTTGATTGTGCCATGCTCTAATCACACACAATGCTCTCATTTAGTGCTGGGTAATTGGATGCACATATTTGGCAAGCAATTGACAGGAAAGATTTTGCACTGACGTACTTCTTTGTCATCGCATGCACACAGGCTTGCGCTTGTGTGTCTGGTCCTTGCAGATAAAAGGATCATCCACTGTGCCTGTAAACAAGTGCGCGTTGGACTTGTTGAGCCACAGGCACATCCAATAACCTGTCCTCAGTGAGAGAGATCAACAAGATCTCGGCACAATCACCTATTTTCTCTGCCTTTTTGATAGGTTTGGCAGCGTTGCTCAGCACAGCGAGATATCATCATGCTACAAAGCTGATTCCTATCAGCAATCAGTGCTTATGTTGAAATGGGGGTGGGGGGCAACTAAAGCTGACAGATATATTTCAGATGTTACCTTTAGTCTTCCATGTTTAATGCAAGACCTTAGATCTCAGCTCCTTAGTATTCACCATTCAGCTGTGTGTGGCAATAACAGCCATGTCTGCCCCTGGTAATATGAGACTGCAAAAACAACTAAGCATAGCAACTGGCTTGGTTAAATACTGTTCTTGTTTGAGCGAGCATCACTTATTATCTTCGACAAAAACAATGTCAACTAATGAATGCCCCCAACCCACAATCCTCCACCCCACCCCCACCCCCCTCTCCCCTTTTTGCTGAAATGTCAGTTGTGCGCATGAAGGGCTTGCATGGACCTTTGTCCTGGAGTGAAAGGGTTTAAAGCCGTCTTTATGCCAGATGGCTGCATGTGCCTTTGTAGTTTCCCCTGCTGTCCAACAACACAGGCCTCTGTGCACGTATGAAGCCCGTTTGAAGCTGCACATTGGGCACATCGGGGCAAGGCGGGCGGTGGTAATTGGGCTGAGGCCTGAGTAGTGTCTTTTGAGTACTGTACAGTATTTGTCAGCTGGATGACAGAACATAATCTACTGGTCTGAATGTCCCTAGGCTTGACTGACTTGCAGAACCGAAAACAATGTCCAACTGAGAAATGCGTTTACTTTTGCCTCATTAGTCAGGAAATCTCAATGGCAAGAAAAATCAACACACAAAAGTATTACTTATTAAGATTATTCATAATGCCATAAAAAAGAACTGTGGCTCTGATCCTGCAAAACAGACAATCTGCCATTGCTGATCACTACTTTTATACTTTCAACAAGTGCCAGGCGAGCCAATAGGGAATTCTAATGCAGAAGCACGGTTATAAGCTGCTGTTCATAAGGGATGCTGTGGTTTTTCATATCAACAATCCATTAATTCACATGGGAGTGTGTGGGAGAGACAGGAGGTGGTAAATATGTCAGGTAGAAAGGAAAGCAAATGAACCACTGGAGTCCAACAGCCTGCCCTGCCTGAGGCCATGGACGCACACAGTTTTGAGAGACAGCTGGCTTTGAGAGGGGGCAAAAGCCTCCTGTGAACCAGAGAAGCTGCCTCTGAACCAATTTGATAGAAGGCTGATTCCAGCACCACCATCAAGACTTGAATCCCATTACAAAGAAGTATGTGTGTGGTGTGTGTGTGTGTGTGTGTGTCTGTGTGTGTGTGTGTGTGTGTGTGTGTGTGTGTGTGTGTGTGTGTGTGTGTGTATGTGTGGGTGGGTGTGAAAGAGAGAGAGAGAGAAAGAGAGACAGAGACAGAGAGAGTGTGTGAGAGAGAAGGGGAGAGAGAGTGAGAGATAGATTGACACAGAGAGAGGAAGATGAAGAGACAGAGAGGAAGAGAGATAGAGTGGCAAAGACAGAAAGAGAGACAAGGTCAAATGTACAAAGATGGCCACAGCACTGCACACTACACACCTCTTTTCCTGTTAAATGCCCGGTTCATGCTGGAGCAAGACCTGTCTGTGCTTATCCTCCCAGAACGTTACCACTTCCACCTGAAAAGAGGGAGGGAAACAAAGGAAAACGTCAGGACATGTTAGCATTTCCAAACTCTCCCGAGACAAAATGAAAGAAGTACATTTCACCATTACACCATCTTCTCTGAGAGTGCGCTAATTGTTAGTGACGTGTTCTCTGATGGGGTGACAGAAGCGAACTGTCCAATAACACCATGTTTCATCAGTCAAAGGAAATTTATGAACCTATCAAAGGATTACAATGACATAAAAAATATAAAACTGACTAGGTATATGAACCACAGAAGCCTATTTTTAATAGCAGGGTCACATGAATGTAAGCTAAAAGCATTCCAATAGCATTATCATCTGGATACAACTTGTCACAAAATGTCTCCATCACTACTGTCACATTTTCATTTATGTTATGTGTGTCAGAACAGGAAGCCATGGCAGTGTCTGCCACATTTACCATATACATGGCATACTGTGCCTGAGTATATTTCACACTGTTGCTTCTCCAAGGGACCTCCTCAGGGCCTGACTGAGCAACAAAACACACAAACACTGCCAGCAAAATAAAATCAAGAGACAGCCATGGTGTCTGACTGGCCAATAATGTGATGACACTGTGTAAGACAGTACATTTCTTTTTATGAACCTTTATTTCATTTCATGAATCTTACATTTTAGCCAATAACAGACAAAGTGAGTTTCAAATTCAATTTGTTTTTCTTTCACATTTGTCTGGAAAAATAAACACTGGTGAAAGAGCCAAGTACCAACATTTGCTGTACTCTAAATCCCCAGTTTATATTACATCCACAACTTTAAGCCATCATACTTCAAAGCTGACAAACACTTACAAATGTTGTAGACATTTTTGTTTGTTTTTTAAATGCGCAAGGCTAAGAATAAGGAACATATATTTGTGAGGGTTAACATTTATTCACCGCTGTAAGCCTACACGAATCATTACTTACCAGACAACCATGAAAAATTACACTGGGCTAACTTGTCTCTTCATCAGAGCAAGTACTGTACCAGCTACCTTGGCAGGGGATGGTGCGTGACTTTGAAAGAACACATAAGACTGCTAATGTTTATGTAGATGTGTAAAACTGTTAACTGAATGAATCTGAAGCAATATAATAGGATGGTAAAATGCCATTTTTTCCTGAAAGTTTAAGTCAGGTTACAAGGTGTATTATGCATGTCGTTATTTCCTAACCATTAGTTTTTACAGCATTTCAAATAGCTGTAAAACTTGGTTTGTTCACAGAGCAGGGTTGGTGCTTTTTATTGCATTAAAATGAAACAAAAGGTGTGCAAACAGAACTCTGAACAACAGCATACTGGGACTGCCGTGTAGCTTACTGGCTTCAGCCTATATAAGCCTCAACAAAGTGTTTGTGATGCCCAAAATACCAATGACGGTGAAAAGTACACATGTAAACAAATGATAAGATGACACTGCATGTGTAATAACCAGCACTAATCATAAGCAAACAATTAAAACATTTCACAGAAAAACGTAATAATACACAAGTCCCTGGGTATTTTAAATATCATATTTCACTATTTCATTAATGTGGATAACTGTAGTTCATATCAGGGATTTTGACACACTGTCAATTATAGAAATGATGACAAAGTTTCTTTTTTTGAGGAAAGAAAGCAATTTCAGGAACCCATTTTGTGACATAATTCAAGCCACCAGTAGATGGGCGACTATGTGGATAGTGGTGGGTGTAAATGGGCTTTTCAATCATTTATTTTTTCCTTTAATAGAAATTTGGCTGGTGCCAAAAAGACAGAGGAAACTGTGTGGAACTGGAGGGCATAAGAACCATCTGAGCTCATCGACACACTGCCCCTGGCAATAACAACTTCACTCTTCATCACTGTCCAAATAGATATCGATCCTTGCTCCTAATGGCCATTTCTTAAATACATTTAAGAGTGAACCACATGGGACTGCACACACTGTCGAGGGTAAGCTTACTTTGTCTCTCATCTTGCCCCCCACAGCTCTGCATAAATATTAAACCCTGGACACGGGGGGAAAAAAACAAACATTGTTTTGACAGATTAAATTTGCATTAAAATACCCCCTGAAAAAAAAGAAAACAGAAACACCCCAAGGGCATTTCGGCACACTTTGATTGAAGCTTTAATTAAAAAATGATTTGATTCAATCCCTCTTCACAATCCTCCTGGCCAGCTCTGAGGCCAAGACGACAAAGCTGCCCATTCATGCACTAGATGAAACAGAGCCCAGTAGACAGACAGTATTATTTCAGGTGAAACGCCTTTTACAACTCACAAAATAAAGATGTCTCCTAAATTAAACTAATCGTTTAACAGGAAGTATGGTTTAATTAAAGTCAAGATGGTCTTTTCATGAAGGTGTGGTGCTTCACTTTGTCTCTGTTATGCCTGTGCTCAGATCCAATATATAGATAAAAGTCTTTCAACTTGATTAATAAAATTGTGGCCACTAAAGCTAGGTGGGGATGAAGTGCATCTCTCATTGATTGGAAGAGGACATTGTGAAGTGCAGCTGAATTAATGGAGAAGACAAGAGCACTCAGAAGTCTTTTATCAGAGCAGAATGTGTCTCTAATTCCAGCTCATCACAGGGGCTTAAAAGCACCGCTTGACAATGTCGACAATACTCTTGATGCCCAACTACACCTTTTGTGGTACTTTTATCTTTTGTAGCGTCTGTGACTGCTGCTAGAATATTGATGCTTGCTTCAACCATGGTGCACAAATGTGGATGACATCTTATTGTGGTATACAAAATAACTTTACTGGATCAAAAGAAATGACATGAAACATAATATTCAATAAGCAGCACTTGTGAGAACCAGTGAATTTTTGTGGTTTTGGGGTTGAAACAGATTACAATCAAATTCAAAGAAGTCAAATAGTAAATGAAGTCATGGCTGTCTTGGCAACCCACACAAACAGCCATCTCATCATTCCTTCACACCTTGGCCTGTATTCAACCCAACCACTTCACATGGTAAATCTCATGGTCTAGGTACACACAATGAAACTCTACAATTTACCGAAACTAACATATACTCGAAAGCTACACTAATGTTATGTTGTAGCAGAACGCTGCCAAAAATTCCTGCGACACACTGGCTTAACTATCATGTGGGGAGGCAAAGTCCATGATTTGAGGGATCGTTTTCAAGAGGGTGTGGTGCGAGACAGTAGGGCACAACACAGACATGGAATGGTCTTTCCCGTGAGAGAAGACAATGAGAAAAAAATGCACATCAACTGCAGAAATGAACGAGTCTGTTATCATGCTGTTATCATGCAACAGGGTATAAATACTACAAGTGTATTGTAAAAAGTGAAGCATATAACCAACTTAAAAATGTAAAGTGAACATGCTGCAGAGATATTTTTATGTTGGTTTTACTTGCACTTTTTACATGGCATTTACATGGCAATGCCAGACTTGAGCTGTTTGGCAACATGCTGTACAATGTATGGCAACAACTGGTTCTGGTAACACTCTTTCAGCTATGTTTTCCGTACAGGGAAAATGAAACAGAGATATTCTATCTGATCGTTCAACTTAAAAAAGAAGGTCAAACGGAACAAACAACTCTGTGGAGACTTCAAAGGCCAGAAACCAGCGACAAAGAATAGTTCAACAAAGAATAGTTCAAGCAGTGTGCACATGTTTCCTATTTCCAGCCAATTGGACTGTCACAGAGAGCAATGCACAGGCAAATGCAAACTGGCAGAAGGCATCTATGCTTGTGTCACAGAGGAGCAATGATTTAGGGGAGAGAGGCATGTTTTCATGTGCGCTTTCAGGAAGGGACAGGGACAAGGCCATAGGATTGCACTATTCTAAATGCCACGTCAAAGTGCAGGCAATCACAGCATCAGTTCAAAAATCTTCAAAAATGTGTGACTGTCTAAGAGGCAAAAAAGAAGATGCAAATGCCAAGACTGCTCTTTACACTGACAAAGTGACAAAGCTCATTAATCATGGGGACATTTCAAGGACACAGAGTGGTTGTGTATCAGATAAGGGTGGCCTGGAGTAGTATTATGTCCAGGAAAAAAGATTACCATTGGTTTATCTGCTACTGCAAGTGTCAAAACACAGGTATCTTGTAAGCTTGATGGGGTTACTTAAAAAGTAAAGGGCATGACTCTAAAAATAACATGGATTTAGCAAGTCGTACTATCTCACAGTTCTTGAAACCTGGTTCAACCATCTGAATGATTCAATTGATTTTCATGGAATTTAATTCTGTGTTTTAACATGTTCACTAAGGCACAGTGTTGGGAGAAAAGTCTATTTGAAACATCATGTAGTAGCTCTTACTAACAATTCATTTCTCAAACTTCACATATAACTACATACTGTGCTAAATGCTTTTAAACAATTATAGTTTGGTTTGGTGAAATATGTTGAATAGGTTGCTGATATATTGTGCCACTTCAACTGTTGTCTGAATAAATTTGTATACATATGAATAAATATATGTACAGTCTCTTTAAGCTACAGCAAAGTTTCATTCCCTTACAAAATACTGCTGACCGTTTACATTTCATCCTTCAGTTTCAAATTAAACAGGCCACAGTCTCCCCTGACACCATTAACTGCACAATGCTGTCTAGGTTCATAGGACACCTCAACACCTCCTCGTCTTTCTTTCACCTCTTTCTTTATCTTTCTGACATTCCCCTGGCCCAGACAGCACCCGAACCCAAATAAGCTCACTGGGAGTGCTTTGTTCACTTACCAATAACATACTTCATCTGTGTTTTTCGTTCCACACTGTCTGGACAGCATTACGTGGCTGACATTAATCATGAAATGTTTCGCATTTGGAAGAAATACGTCAATTGTGTCCATAGTCCAAAATGGTTTTGTTTTGCCATTTTGGAAGAAATTGTTTTTTATCTGTGTCCTTTTCTGTGAAATTGCAGATAATTTGGTTAGTATATAGTAATTACATACAGGGGGATAGCAAGTGTTGGTGATAGCACTCAAGGGTAATGTTGTTGGTCCAACTACAGAGCTATGTGAAGTATGAACTAGGGTCTCACACTACAACTTCCTACTACGTGTGCATGCATGAAAACCTAAAGCAGCTCTTAAAAGCTGCTTAAAGCAGCAATCAGACATCTTTAATTGCATGCAGAAAAAGTGCATTCGTTGTGCTTTTGGTTGGGTAATTCCCACAGTGTCATGTTAACATGAAAGTAGTCGTTACCACTGAATGCATTAATACTTTCAGGATGAATTCTCAGGAACCTTGAAAGTAAACAAACACCACCAAGGACAGAAAGTGTGCCATTGATTCCAAAGCATTAACATTGTCAACAAACACCATGTGGATGCCTTTGTTCTCACTTTTGTCTGAATGTAATGTTAAATCATGTTATTATGCATGTTAAGGAAAATTATAGGATTTCCAGAAATTCTGATCTGACTATTTGCCCTAAACAGGACATGAACATCTTTACTACAAAACTATAGTGGGCATTTCTCTTTAATCACCATAAGCTTCCATAGATATTATACATACATACATAAAGTGCTTCTTCATAGAAACAATTTGGTAGCCAGTGAGGAACAGGAGCCAATGCGGGCCACACTGCACAATCTCTTCTCCCTCTTTCCTATCCTGTCAAGTTCCACAACCCTTTTAATGTCTGTGTGTACCCTTTGAATATGCTCCTCCGGGTCCATTTTAATTTGTGCAAATAAAGTCTTTACAAACTCCAATGGATCAATGCAAAATGCATGCCTACCTCACACTTTCTTTCTTTATTATCCGAGTAGCCCTGCTCTGTTTAACCAAATGTTGCACTAATTAGTTTGACAAACAAAGACCATAACTTAAATATAAAGAGCTGAATTGAAACACCAGTAATCCCAACATGGTTCTATAGGTGAACATCATCAGAATTCAACTTGTTAAAGGGCACAGCATTTTTTGTTATTCTCATATGTAAAAGGATTTTAGCATTCTAGTAGTGTTCTTCTGGACCCAAAATGTCTCTAACATTTGTCCTCAAGACTTGCTGAAATCAATTTTCCTTTAATAGCAGAGGGCCAACTTTATATATATATATATATTACAACAAAGAGACCAGTGTTAGGAAATGGTGCCTCAGCCCTTTATTCCAGCGGATGAACTTGCAGATGTCTCAACTCTACGCCTCCATTGTCACGTAGGCTGCCAGAATAGTGGGGTTCAGTTTGAGTTCTGAACTTTCCGCTTCCGCCCCAACTGGCTACATCCATATTTATCCCCTTTGCCCAGGTCAAAGCCAAGCTAAAGTCCAGAGCTGTGTAAAGTTCTGTAAGTCATCCTTCGTCCTTGCTTACGCTGACTGTAAGGAGGTGCCATTGGTTTGTTTTCTTCTATCGCACAATTGGGTGCCTCTACCTGGCAGTATTTGCCACAGACACAGCTGTCGTGGGTTGCAAGCCCAAAGCAGGCCCACTGAGGTGTACTAGCATCCCAGCCAGTCTTTCCAAGCCATTACACAGTCTGTCACTTGTTGTCAGTTGCCCTATTCACAGCAG
The DNA here is from genome assembly GCA_030347295.1 of Setipinna tenuifilis. Classification (NCBI taxonomy): domain Eukaryota; kingdom Metazoa; phylum Chordata; class Actinopteri; order Clupeiformes; family Engraulidae; genus Setipinna; species Setipinna tenuifilis. Next base: position 18,674,644 of record CM059269.1, read on the forward strand.
TTGCTAAATGCTCAAGATGGGTACTTTGTGTTATGAACAAAAAAAACAAATGATGTTAAGTATCTTCCTCATTTCATAAAGGATTTACCAAAGTGCCCAATGTAACATGCACATATTCATAACCATCAAATCTGCTAAGTATCATAGCACAACAGGGTGGACTACAATTAGCATACTGAGGTAAGGTCATATCCACAGCAACCCTGTGGTGTATCAAAATGAAACCTTTCATATGGACATAGGATGCCTTTTTCCAAAGCACAAAAAATAGTGAATGCTCACTAGATACAGCGCTGATCTGTCATTGTAGATGTATCAGATGTAGAGCCCAGGGATAAAAAAGACAATATATAAAAATCGGGCCAACTTTATCGGGCCAATTTCATTTAATCCAATGACTGTATACCAAAACAGTATCAACCTTGTCGAATACTCACTATTTCTGGCACAAATGATTTTGAAATAAATCTTTAAGCCTCAAAAGTTAATAGACAGTCTGTTTTGATAGCCATTTGTGACCACTAAATGTGGTGCCAAGACCACCAAACAGGAACTGAGATGATATCTCAGTCAATTTTTGGTCAATTAACATAAATCTTACAGAGAATGCCCAAGGCTATGTCCTTGACACAGTGACATCAGGTATTTGAGGTACTGAAATTACATCTTATACCCCATTTATCTGACCTATTTCTGATTTTTTTTTTGGGCTCAGTGAATCTTACATCTCATCATACCAGGGAATTATAATAAATGGAGAATTATCACTGGTTGGAAATGAGTGAGAATAACATTTAATATTTTTTGACTATATATTCTATTTTAAATAAAAAAATAATTAAAATAGAATATAAATGTATTAATTCATATATTCAAACATATTAAAATGTTGTGTGTTAATAAGAGCTGGGAGTAAGAGTTGCTGTGGAGCACAGAAGATTTTCAGATTTTAAATCAGACCTTGAGTTTAGGCCAGAAAGTTACAATGGCAGCTTGATTTTTAGGTCTGCATGCTTTAACACCAATTAACCAATATTTTTCTATTCCAAAACCCTGATGGTTGTTGACATAAGTGGATCTCCATCTAGCATAGCTAACATTCAAAACACAACAACATGGCCAACTTGTTAAACTGAAGCATTGCAGGGAAAGCAAAAAAACAGTATATTAAAATTTAAAAGTTGGTGCTGGCTTTGCGAGTTGCTCTGATTGACAGCAGCTGTGTTTGCCTGTTCTTTAAAGGTTCCCCTCAGCTGAGTCAACCATACCAGGAAGAGCCATAAGCCGGTCTTTACACGGAGCTTAGCACTGCCCACTGGTGTGTACAATCCTGTGTGTGCACCCAGTCAGATGTTTGACAACACGCCTCATAATATACTGCTTCCCAGACCAGCACAACAGCTATAAAAACAGATGCATGTGTGGAAGCAGGCAGCCTCCAGTGCGAGATTGGAAGACCATGGATTGGCCCAGAGGGATCATGGGAATGTTGTTTACTATTGTGCTCACATGACCACATACATCATTGCTGGTGCTTTGATAGTATGCCAACACTACAGGTCAAACACATACACTAGAAACACTTGGACAGCCCAGCACTTTTTTATATTTCTCGTAAAACACACCAAATTACAGTAATCAAGAACTATGAACTTCAAAGCCATAATTTCTGTCCCATTATAACGAATATGAGACAGACCTGCTAAAATAACCCTATGGAACATTTTTATAGCAAGTGCTACAGGCAAACAACTAATGAGATTCGTACACCAAAAGCCAGAGTAAAATTCCAAGGCAGCACATAATTTAAATTCCTTGCTCCATATGTGAAATTCCAGTGAAAAGAAAAACTGTTTTTAAAAAGATGACCTACTTTGACCCCTTGAAGTTTCCCCTCATAGAGGAAAAAAAAGTCCATTGGTAGAATCTGATCATTTACAAAAACAAGGCACAGCAAGACAAATGTGTCCTGATTTAAATAAACATGTAATAACAATATAAACAAGGGTAAGAGATGGCGAAATATTTTTAAAGCCCTATTGAAATTCACTGATCAACGCCATATGTGCAACAATGCTGGCAGAATTAAACATAGTCCAAAAACACAGTTTTACAGTCCGAGCAAAAGAAGCCACAGAAAAACAAAACAATGACAGTGCTTTGTTCTTATGGTCAGACTCACCATCACCCTGGAATGCTGCTTACTGAGTGTTTGCATTCAACCTCACACACACACACACACACACGCACACACACACGCACAAAACAATCTATTAATTTACAGCATGGCATTCAAGCCAGGATCAGCTGTGCCCTCCAGCTCTAGGCTCAGTCATACTCTAACTAGTGTCTCTCTCTCTTTCTCTCTTTCCATCTCTCTTTTTCTCTCCCCTCTCTCTCCCCTCTCTATCACTCTCTAAGACCCAGAGACATAAAACACACTTACCAACACCAAGGGTAGTTTCACCAAGTCACGAGCTGATGCCCGATGCCAAGCCGAACTATGAGAAAAATCAGGCAGGGAGCAGCTTTCATGGAAAAATGCAGAATAGAGGGAGACTACCCCGCACCAGAGTGGAGGACTTTACGAGTCGCTTGCTGGGAGCCGGAGTGGAATACTAGAGGAGGAAGTTCCAACAGTGCCTAATGGTTTTCAGCTGGGAGCCAGATGAAAAGGCATGGTGTGCTGTGGTAGAGAGGGCTGATGACTTAGCAAACTAAGGAGGATGTTTGTGCAGTGACAGAGTTTTCAGATCTTTAAAAGCCTGAGACATTTATTCCGATTTGGTTTTACCATTTAAAACTGCAAAGGCAGCTCTTCTGTTAGTGGGCACATGAGTGTGTGAATAATAATAATAACAAAACACATCCGTGTTCATAAGTGCGCACAAATTTTAACTCTTGTTGGAATTCAATTGTGGCGTTTAACCACTTCAAAACCACATTGGTCAAAAACAGCATATTGTGGAACGCCTAAAGCTTCCCAGTAGCAATAACAATGATTGTTTAAGAAGTGAAAATACAAGTCTCTCAGACTGGAGTGGTGCTGAGAATTGTAACAAGAAAATATGGAGGTGTACGTTTCCACAGAGGATAAGCAGTTTCCATTGCAGCTGCAAAACTACTTGAATTTAAGGCAGAGGAGTCTGGCAGCAAACAGTGTTATGCCTTAGTGAAATTTGACACCTGTGGTTTCTTTCAGAGCTTCACAATGAACTGCTACAGATGGCTTTACAAGGGGGGGGGGGAACATCAGAATTGTGAAAAGTACAACTTCTGTTTACAAACACAGTGGACCTCTCCTTGCCGTATTACCTCCCCCTACTTCTGGTCAGCAAGACCAGTTTTATAATGGGCGGTGCTATATTAGTTTTGGCTTAGGAGAGAGGGTTTGATTTCATGAGATTCTAGTCTGTGTTTTGCTTTCCATCATGTCGTGTTTCAGTCTTGTGTATACAGCTGTGGGGTGGGGACAGAAAGGTGTTTAAAGGCTCACCAAGATGTTTTCCATTTGTAAAAGGTAAGGCTCTGCAATGTGCCGGCGACCATGAAGGGGAATAAAATTAGCACTAGTACATACATCTGGAGAACATTGCTATGGTATGTGCTTAATATGACTTTTGGAGAAACACCTCATGTCTGGAGACAGTTTCCGATGTTTTCATCCAAAAATCAAGGCTCAGCAACAGCATCCAAAGAAATACTTTCCATTTGACTTCTTTCCCACCTCTCCCTACTCCCCACCATGCTCTTGAATTCTCCACATTAGGTTTCACTGAGAATCCATGATAATATTTTAAAGACAAACAAAACACAATAGTCCAACCATTTGGCTGCAGGATGCCATTGATACTTCATCAGGTTTATCAAAAACAAAGTGATTCATTGCACTGAGAGAGTTATTTCCATGTGACTACATTTTTCACCACTGTTTCTAGAGAAACACAACAACAGTCAACAGGAATGGAAGAATGAAAGCCCACGGCATTTCAGCAGGTCAAGCCCTGACATTTCCAGCTTGCGCAACAAGCCAAGCTCTCCAATTAAAGTGAATGAAGAAGATTTCATTGTCAAACAACAAGGTGAAATCATTCTAATAATTGGAGGGCCTCACTTAATTCAGTAAAACTATGAAATATAGCTTGACAGCTTAAAAGGCTAGTCTTGGCATTTGTAAGACTATCATAGTTTTAATTTACGTGGTCTGTGTTAAGAAGCCTGTCAGAGCATACACCAAGTTAAATTATAATGCCACTCAATCTGAAACCCAATAAATATAGTAATTTGAGTCCATTATTCCCATCACAAAGAACACACCTAGTTTAGCCATTTTTGGCTCAGGGTCCACATTGCTAATGCAAGCATTATTACTCCAACAAAAAAGTAACTTTCCAATTAAGCCAACATTAAATGAAGTCATAATGGATCTGTGCTACTGAGCTAAAAGTAAGAATGGGATTGTGCATGTTATCCTGAAAAGTGGGACAGCAGACATTGTAGTTTTCACAGACGGTGCATATCATTTCCTGGCATGATCAGCACGCCACTATAAGGACTAGGTGGTCTGTACTGACTTCAGTGACCTTGAGGTGTTTATTGTCAACATGGAAACATTTGTAAACATGCAGCTGGCAAACTCCATGTCTACATGTCCTAACAAGCTTCCATTAAAGGACCACAGCATGAGATGAAGGGACACTGGTTCCAAAAACCGCACAGGAAGTGCAGTGGTGCCAGTGGAGGCGGAGCAGTCCCCATCCTATTCCACCACCACAGGTCACTCCGCCGCAATTGACCGTTTAGCTGATTATGTGGCTGTCCTAATTTAAGTTGGCAAATTAGTTTCCTATATCTGGGGCATGCCACAGGGTGTTACTTTCTGTTATACTATGATTACCACTGGTCGCGTGATCTGAAGAAAAAAGTTAATTTGTCTGCAACAAAATACTTATTTATTGTACAGCATTTTTCTAGTATCAATACCTGAAAACAGTAAAATATTTTTGTCAGTTATGCATTTGTTTAACTGGTAATGACAAGTATTATAGCTTCATGCTACTGCTATATTTAATAGTGCTATGGAATGCATGCAGTTAAAGAGCTCTTAATACATGATAGGTTAAGTGACTTCATTTGAGGTGAAAAATTGCAGTTTAGGCGAACCAACTGCATGTCCTACTTTACCCAGTATCTCTATGCACGTGACAAATAAATATCCTTGTATCCTTATACCCTTGTAAAATGCCCATATATGGTTTTACATGCCAATTTATAACTCTATGATTTGGCACTAAAATGAAAAAGTGGCTCTCTGTTTTTGGGGGGCTCATTAATCAGTTGATATGCATCAGTCTGATTGGCTACTTTCCAGCAAGGTACTGCACCAGCTTGCCAATGGGCAATATCCACATGATAAATAGATCACTGTGATCTTTCTATGAGAGGTGAAATATAGAGCATTAGGATGCACTCAAGTGTGTGTGTTTATGACTGTTGAGGCACTAAAATCTACATATTTTATCCTACATATAACAATAGCTAGGACGGTATTGCCAGAACCTCTTAAATCACAAGCAAGGGTGCTGGGGGTCAAATCATGTTTTGGTTTGTGTGCCCATGGGTGTCATGATTCAAGTCCAACCTGTGTTCATTTCCTGATGCCACCTCATCTATCTCACCTAGTTGCTTCTTGTCAAGCTTCACTGGCCTATCTAGGGAAAAAAGCCAAAAAAGTATGCCCCCCAAAGATTCATTACAGACCCATCAGATTTTTACCATTTTGAATAGTTGAGTAGGTGGTTGGATAAGACATGGCTTACTAAATACAACATATCTGCAGTGTTTTTCTTTTTAAAATCACACCAAGGGCAACAAACTCTGCAAGCTCAGCGAGAAATACAGGTTTGGTACTATTATGCTACTATGGTTACACAGTTCTTTGGTAATCCAATGTTTAATAAATGAAATGTAGGGTGAGAAAAGAGGAACGGAGTCAGATGAGACAATCAACATGATTCCAAGTGCGGGTAACCAAGGTAATTTTCTCACAGACCAGGGTAATTTCCCTGAAAACATGTTAATGCTAATGTGAAAAGGTAAATCCTTTAAACTGGCTAATGTAAGCCAAAGGGTCCCTTTCCTGTCACTAGCAATAGCAGCTTTTCAGCACATTATTATAGGCTAACGTCTCTCACTAAAGCTGGCATCAAATTGCTATGCAGCTGGTTTTGCTTCTCTTGAGTCTTGTTGGTTTTTTGCCAATTGTCAAGCTCCCTCCTAAAACAATGCCTGAGTAAATAGATTTAGAGAATGGAAGCATGTCTCCTCCCAAACTGCCGTGCATTAATCTACCCATATGCATCTTGGTGCATGCTGCGTGGTTTGCGAGTGGTAGAAACTCTGTGGTACAATGGATGCTGATAGGGAGAGGGATGTTTGTATTGTGACTAACTTTTGGAGCAGGTGTTAGAGGGCACGGTGAATGTTACACTAACCTTAGCTTTATGCGACATGACATTTAGTAAACATCAAGAGTCCATTAGGCAGGAAAACTCAGGAAACTTGTCCATCATTGAAATGTCGGCCCACTATGACTCTGTCCTGAAAGTACCGACAAGTCCAGCCGAGGGATCAGCTGAATATCTGACACATGGCATTCAGGTAGAGATCATTTATATATTATCTTAGATTTAGGCTTTGCTTGCACTCAAGCTCACTATGAATGTAGAAGGCAGAATATTGAACTGAATTGAAGGAAATGGGTAAGAGCTCTTCAAATGCTGTGGACAGGGTTATGATTTTGGTACTGAACCATGTTGTTAAAAACATCAAAGGGGTGTGACATTTTATAATGTTACTGAAATGCTGCTCTTTTGCTCAGTCTGTTGAAAAATGGGTACCACTTGATGAGTATCATGCCTCTGCCCAGCCTGCAAGTCCTCCCACTGGTCTCAAAGATAATGCAGGACATAAGCATGGACTCCAAGTATTATTAGGGAAGGTTGAAAGGAAAGCATTTTCATGAAGCAAAGTCCACACTGGTGTTGGCCATGAAATGACAGTCAAACATAGTCTGAAGTCGTGAACTGAAACACCACTTTGATGACCTTGGGGAAGATGATCTCCACAATAGTATTTGGTGAATGTGTTCTGTGCTTGCCTTGATGTAATCATTCAGCAGCTGTCCTTAAGGTCTGTCAGTTTAAATAGGACTGCTCATCTCTTTGAGGTTATCCACCCCAATTCACTTCAACATGCCACAGATGACTAACTACACTGCCAAGAAGTGCCTACATTGACACAAGACCAACATGGCCTTGAAACAACTGCACAACATTCCTTCATCTTTTTCATGACTGAAAGGAGTTACTTCATTTTCTGTGACAACAAATACCACCAACATAGTTATGTGGAAATAATATTTTAACTGAGCTGCACTACCTGCTTTAAGCTGGCTAGTCGATATTTATAGGGCTACCAAATGGCGATTGACAATGTCCCTCTCATTTCAGTGAAATGCTGATGCCAAGTGCCTGCTTGATATCCAAGGTTAGAGCAAACTTCCTGAGTAAAATCTACAGAGCAAAGTGTATTATGTGTATTATGGTGATCTGGGTTCATATTACATATGGACATTGTCGATATCAAACATCCATTTCACAACTTAGAACAGCTAAGAAAGTCTGCTAATTTTAATTGATATGTATACTGTTTACATGATTACAGTTAAGCTGTGCAGGCAGTAATCTTCCCCTAAGTGAAAATACACATCAGTGTATGTAAATATAAGAGGCAAACAGGATTTGATTTTAAAGTATAAGGCAACAGTGGATCATTTTCATGGTATCACAAGTTCATGTAATGAGCTATCTTTATCCAGCTATGGCAAGGTAAGTAGTTGCCAATTCTAATGCAACTTTAATGAACCAAAGTTAATTAAAATATGATGTGGTATATGTGTGATGTGAATATTTCAACATTTATCCCACTTGAATATTGTAAAATGCTATTTACACACATGGAAAATCAATTTACAAAAAAACTAAAAATTCACATGGTCTGGCGTGATACCTGACTAACTGCTTTTATGACTTAATGAACACACTCACAAGTTTAAAGCAGCAACATAAAACCATTCAGCTGGGTGATACAGGCCTAATTAGTTTTCTGTATCACAGAAAATTAAAATTAGTAGTCTTGAGTGGGGGTCTTCTGTAAAATTAGGTCAGGTTATGAACCATTATCTTTGGGGGCCAAGCAGCAAAGCTGCAAAGGCACCCATTGTGTTTCTAGCTTTTCTTATGTCTTCTTTTTCTTCTTCTGCTATGGGAGTCTATGTCAGCCCCTAGAGCCATAGGCAGGAAAATGTTGAACATTTTCCCACTAACTAAGGTCAGCCCCAAGATACATTTCAGCAAGTTTCATGTAAGTGGGGCACATTTTCTAGCAACAACAACAGGTTTGGACATGTGTTCATGTGCATAACTTTTGATCTGTACATCTGTTTTCAAAATCATGGTATCAGTGGAATCCTTGGATCAAGCCGAGTTCAACGAACGCTATGATGTCAATTTTCATATGCCAAACTTTCTTGCAACTTTGATAACTGAGTTTCACTTTCAATATTTTTCACAAATTACAAATTTTGTCCAATTTTTACAAAACTTGGCAGATATAATCTCAAAAGCTTCATAAAGGCAATTTGATAAGTGAAAGCGTTTGTGTGTCACAGCCAATCGAATTGGGCGACAAAGCCACCAAACAGGAAGTTAGGTCATATCTCAGCAAGATTTTGATGTAGGCTAACCAAACTTGACAAGGGCACTTGGGACCAAATAAGGGGAAAGTATACCAAAAACAGCACCATTTGGCCATTAGGGTCAAATTCCATATGGAAAAAAATGTTTAGAAACTCTGGTGTGCTTTATTAAAACAGAATTCTTGATTATTGAGTAGGTTAATGAAGCAAAGGGTCTCAAGACCAAAACATGCAAATTCATTGAAGTGAAAAAAAATAAATAAATTTGCACAGGTCTGTTGGTCAATTATTATGAAACATGCAATTCATATTGGTCTCACCTGACAGCAAACAGTGATATATATATGCACAAGCTGTTTTCACCATCCATTTCCCTTTTCTAAACAGAGTCTCTGTGTTGCACACATCAGACACATACACACTGTGGTCTAAGGATGCAAAAGGCTTTGATTCATCTCTCTGCTAACCACCCACCTAATCCAAAAAAAGCTTGCCTTTTCCTGAAAATCGCAACAGCATCATTCTGCCAAAGCCCCAGCTGTTTTTGCTTAAGAGCAAAGCACATGTTTTCAAACACTTGTGGGTAAAGGACAGGAAACAGAGAGCTGGGACTCAGCACATCAGTAACGCTAATAAAGGTGACAGGAAGTGAAGAGTGAATCTGCTATATAATATTACTACCTCACTGGCTAGCCTCCCAGCAGGGGACATGCTTAATGTTCACTATAGAATTAACACTAGCAGTACGTATGGTTTTGACAACAAAATATCACAAATCTGACACCATAACCCAACAAGGGATACTTCTTACAGTTTCTGGCACTGGGGGGGGGGGGGGGTTGTTGGTCTTGGGTATGAAACTTTGACTGATCCCTCTGGCCAGAAAATTTCAATCTGACTGCCATCCAAAACAACAACCATCTGATCAAATGTACAGCATAATATATTGCTTTCTTATGCTGTCAACCACATCATTTTAATAGGACGGTTCAGCTGTCGAGGCAACCTGTCTGCTGCATCTCACCACCAATAAAGCCTGTGCCTGACAGCCATTGAAAAACAGTCCACCATAACTACCACCCCACCTTCTATTCTTACCAAGGTCAAAAGACTGTCAGGACAAAAGCACTCTCCCATAGCAAATAATGAATTATGACAAGTGTACCTCATTTTCCTCTGCACATCATGGCTCTGCCAAATGCCTAATACCCCAAATGTCCTAAATACCAGTCTCTGTTGCATTCAGTGAGAGAACATATTGAGTCAAAGGTTCTCAGCTGCAGGCATTAAATGGGTGAGGTCGTTTGTGTCTGGATGGAATAATTTGTGGACTCGTTGCTCAGAGAGATGGGATGTAATGAGTGGCGCGCTACACAAACTGTAAACACTGTGTGGAGGAAAAAATGTAATTGGCAATTAGCTGCAGTTTGGTGGGGGACCCCTGACAGGAGCCATGGTGGGAAGAGAGACATATTCAGCAGTTGCTATTTTATTAGGTTTGATCATCTTGCTTCCCTATAGTTGGCATTCAGTGGCTAGATGATGCACTAGCCTTTGGCACCGAAGCGCCTTTTGTTTTTATACAGCATCAGTGTGATGGGAATAAGTGACGCGAAATGCAAACAACCCTATGACTGCACAAGCCACAAGCCAGCCTTGCCATTTAGGAGAGGGCTTTATGCCATCTCATAGCCTTCTACTTAAGTGGACACTGATTAAATGGAATAACTGTGAGAGAGCAAAATGAGGTCGAAATCTGGAAGCATAACTGGTTTATTAAAGCAAAAATGTATTGTGGGATGTAATAAATAATAACTGTCCTTACACTGGGGGCTGAGGTAGACTGCAATAGGCGAGCCACATTGAAATAGTAAAAGTGGGCCTGAAAAGCAATGGAAAAATTTGATGTGTAGAACCATGAAGTAGCATCAAAACAGTTTTCATAGCTCCAAATAACTTTTGACAATGATAGTCTCTTGCACTCAATGGCATTGCCAAATGCAGCAATCCATTGAGAAAACAGTTGCCATTGCTTAGAATTGCTCATAAAGATCATTGTTTAAGGCAAGTCACATTTTTGCTGAATGCACTAACTCATTTGGAAAAAGAAAAAAAAAACTTTTTAGACTATGCTGTGACATGGAATTCATTTTTTAAGATTAGACATATGCATTTGTTTTCTAATTGGTATTTTCAAACAACTGTTGATAGGAAATTCACACTGCATTAATTCATCAATAGCACTAATGACCTACATTACAACACAGCTGTGTCCATGCTGCATGATACATTACTGTCTGACCCCAGAGAGATGAGCCATGAGGACAATAATTTGCATAGTTGTAAAACCATCAATCATCAAATTTCATGCGCAAACTACTTAAAGGTACAGTATGTAGCATTTAGTGGCATCCAGTGGTAGGGGTGTAGACCGCAAAATATCTCTCCCTTCCCTTAACATCAAATCTAGAGGGTGCAGTGGCTTATGCATTCACGTCATAAAACTGGGAACCTGGGGTCAAGTCTGGGGTAACCTGGGGTATTTTCCAGCCCTGTCTCTCTTTCACTCTTTTCCTGTCATTCACTACTGTTCTATTCAATTATGGGCAAAAAGTATGCAAAACTAAGTAGACAAAGCTACGATGGCTATAAGGTGGAGTGAAGATTCTCTGAAGTGTCAGTGCTTTGGTTCTTCTTCTTCAAACTGCTGAAGAAACATGGCAGTGCAACATAGCAGACGTCTTTGAAGGTGTCCCACTTTGTGTGTGTATACAAAAGGCTCATCCTGAACTAAAAAATACAACAGTTCCAAGTTACAAGGAGCCATACACAAATATAAACACAATTACAAGTACTACGCTTTGTTTCCATAAATAGATAAGCATAAATCCTCCAAAATTGCCTGTTTAAGCACCAGCATGTATTCGTGGTGTACTGGGCATGCATGGGTCAGTCAAGGATGGCTTGAGCCAAATGGCTTAGACAAACACCGCTGCAGACTTTGCATCAAAATAACTTGGTGTCCTTCACAGAGACGTTACTCCTGAGACGATCTGCATGGCTCATTTGCCGAGCAGACCACAAGAATTAGCACAGATGTTACAGCCACCTCAGCAGAGAAGGCTTGTTATGTAGCACCCTTGCCACAGAACTCCCGGCCCTTATGGTTTGTGACAATGTGCCAGTGACACATTTATCCTGCCTAATAAAGCCGAAGGCAGGGAACATCAAAAAGCCTTTAGGACCTGTAAAGAGTCCCATCTTTTTACGAACATCTGTCATCAGCCTTTCACAAGTTGATATCATCTGCAGGTCCGTTACAACTTCATGACCTGAATGTGACCTCTAGTCTAAATCATACAACAGAACTGTGCGCTGACCGAAAATAAACCTCAGAACACGCCTGGATAACTAATTCCACATCCATTAATACCACTACGAGCACACAACAAAATGCAAAACCCATCAAAACAACTGTAAATCACCCCATCCTATCCACCCTGCTCTCGGGACACGCAACTCCCCCAAACATCTGCTCAGTGTCTGTGTGTGTGAAGTATGCACAACACGGGCTTCAAACACTCACAATGATTTCTGGCTATGGCAAAGGTCTTACTGCATACAGCAGTCCATTAAGTGTTCAAGATGGGCACCTACTATGTGTGACCAATGATTTTATACAACAAAATTATACAGCAGATTGCACAGCTAATTAGATTTATTTGTGATTTGGCCACAGGCCAAATTGTTTACCCAATGCTCTAAGTCTGCCAAAATATTAATAAAACTCTGCTGATTAATGGCACTTATTAAGGAGATTAGCATGTTCACTCTTAGTGGAAAAGTGGTGTTACCAAGCAGCCTTAAGACTTTTTGTTTGACCCCATAAGAAATGTCAAAATGGGTCTTTGAAAAAAAAAATCATGAACGCTGCACACAACTAATGATTGGGAATCACTCAATAAGTTTACATTTAACGTGTTTCAAAACTGTATAGCTTCCAAATGCAATCATATTATACACAGCAAATACAGTATACCTTTAAAAATATTGTCTAATCTAGGATAAATGTGACATGACCTCAGGGGTGCAGCCACCAACAACACCCACACATCCAGACAACAATGGGTGATTTGAGAACAGCTCAAGTGTATTTACATTAGTATTGTATTTACAAATAGTCAATGTTTACCAAAAAAGTCACAATGTAAGCACAGGCTGAATGTGTGGATACTGCCTACGGTACAAAATAAAATACAATCTTGAATATGTCGATGTTATAAACAACTAGATTAAAAATTCTTCAAGCATTTTAGCTCTGTGAGGTAGTGCAATAAGGACCACTGCAAATGCAGTACCATAAGATGAAAGGGCACTTCATTTTTCCTTCTTCCACACTTTAAGTGTGAAAAAGTAACAAAAGGAGGGAAATGAACTATTATAACCCATGGACCATTGAGATATCTATAGACTGCAACTGTGGCTTAGTGAATGGGGTCCTGAAGAAAGATGCGACTCTGCCAGCTATTACAGTAATGGCAGAAACATGATAAAGCAGGAACGACTGTTTGCTCAAAATGGCCTTATATCATCCAAAGAGAAGACTATGGTTAATTAAAGGTCATAAACAAATATGACCATGAAAATATAGAGCCGCAATCAATTGAGGCGGAGTACTCATTCATCACAACGACCTGTTTACATCTTTATGGCTCTCTAGCCTCCCACTGGGGACTGTCCCACTGTGATAAGGAGTTTTCCTCTAAATTGAACCTGCTCTTCAATTAAGTGTGCGAAAATTTACAAACGGTACTGAAAGTGTCTTTGTGTTTGCGCTTAGATTATTTGAATCATAAAAGTGCAATATATAATACAAGTTTGAGAAGACCATGTAGGGCCATTGGTCGCCATTTTTCAAAACTGTAACTCTGGCTGATGAAATTTCAGATGCAAAGGTGCAATAAAAAGTTGTAATTGAAATGCATCAGGCTCTTGAAGTCAGACCACTCTTTGTCACTCTCTAGGACACGCCTTAATTACTAGTGGAAGTAGGGCTGCACCTCTAATCAACAGTCACCGAGTGAATACCTGGAGTGATGGGGGCAGCACAAACAACACCCTACAGCCTGATATGTACCAGCATCACTGGAATAACCCCCGGGGATGCTGTACAAAGTGGAAGCGCCAATGTGCATTAGTATCACACGATGGCTTCATGACTTGAATGCCAAGTCTGCTGCCGCTGAGCCATCTGAGGCCATCTGATGAAACAGCACTGCTTCTGAAATGCTTCACAGATGGATTTCTTTCACAGAATACCTCAGCATATCCTTTGGAATAATCAATTTTGCGTGGTGTCTACCAAGCTCACCAAGCCTCAAGGTGAATGTCAAGTCTGACCCCATGTGGGTGGGCAATATTTCTGGGTACTATTCCAACTCCTCCCCAAGGCAACAAAGAATGGTTTAATAGCTACAGTCATTTCTAAAGAAAGGCAGAGTACAGAAACATTCTGACTGCTACATCTGGGAAACTAAGGGACACAAGAATCATTCTACTTATTTCCTGTGTCTTATTTGGAGAAATAAACAGAAGGGAACTCATTTAAACACAGAGGGAACTCATTTAAACACAGTTTCCCCTTATAAATGCATGTTTTGTAAAAGCTTTTTTGGCTTTTAACTTGCTTGGTTCATGCTGTCTTGTTTCAACATACCTGAGAATAAATTTCCTTTAATCCTCTTCCTCCCAGCATTTAAAAGCACAACCTCTGATTTGTGTGTGTGTGTACTGATCAATTAAAACACTGTCTTACTTAAAATGTGTTAATTAATGACCAAAATCCACAGGCTTTATCTTGTGCATTTAACTGCTGTGGCTTGTCATGTGTACCCTACAGAGACAGAGGAGAGGAAACACAGCGAATGTACAGACAAGCTACAGACAAGCGTAACATAAATCCATTGCCATAAATATCTGCAGGTACGAAAAAATAAGCAGGCAGATTTCATGTGAAGCATTATTCGTGGATGACAGGACGTTTAACCCAGATCATATTGAAAAACCTGACAAGTGTCGAGGCTGTAAGACATTGCAGGGGCTAGAATCCTCAGTTACTGTATGTGTGATGATAGTCGCTTTTGCCAGGAAATCCATTTGCATTTAGCTCACTTACCTAATGGCCCAGCCAACACTGCACATTACTGACTGGCACACACCATGACACACACTCCCCTCTGTAAGGGGATGGACAGACTGAGCTCTGACTAATTATTAACATGGGCCAAACAGAGTTTTAGTCTTCTGTGTTTGCATAATTTATGTTTATATTTATGATTCTTGGCGGACAAGTCTTTCCCCAAAGCCACAATATAACCAATATGAACAAGAATACAATTTCTAAAATATAATTAACATTTTGACATAATTTGAACAACATAATTTGAAAAGGCTAGTAATAATTCAAACATAATGAATGGACTCCAATGCACAATAATTATATAACTCACACAATAACTAAAACTTAATGCTCAAAAATAAATAGATAGGCAATTTCACTTGAGGACATGCAGTTGCAGGGAAACCTGACTGCTAAATATTTTCACACTTTACAAATGTTTTAAATGTTTTTTATTTTAACCATTCTTTTTACCTTTGTACTTATTGTAGGCCTACTTGGTTTATTACATTATTCTTTTTTTACATTCTGAATGTTATCACTAAAGTGGACATATTACAAAATATAAATTATCTCTCAGACTTACCTAAACTCTCATCAGTTAGACCATGTCTGGAGAGTGTTAATGTATGAGGAAACTATATAGGTCAATGTCAGTAAGAACCACCCACTGTCACTTACAACAATTTAAATCTAATGCCACACTTAATCTAATTCCATGTTGTAAATGTGCTTAGGAAAATCAATATAGCTTCATGCATTTGAATGTTACCCGTTCTGGGTAGTGTCATGATAAGCAACATTTCCAGTTGTGATAAGCCTCTTAGAATTTAAACTTGTGCACAGTTGTGATAAAGGTTGAATGGGCAGAGCCAAGGTTCCTACAATTTTAAGTCAAACATTTCCAATGAATTGTATCTGAATCTACAACATCCAAATATTTCCTCTCAAAAAATTAATCTTGTCAGAGTCAACATGTTTAAAGGGGGATTCAGCTCTAATCTGACACACACACGGCATCCAGTTAACATGCTGGCCCTCCACTACAGACACAATCGTAATGTTTAAGCTTGATAAAATAACTTTTTAATCCACCCTGGAAAATAACATAAATTGTGAAAGCTGTCATAGTCCTGAACCACACTGTAATAGAATACCTGAGATTTCTGAAAGTACAGACCTACATATTTGAGGTCTGCTAGGGGAATATGGCACAGTCTGAAAAGCATACAATAACACCTTTAGATTACATTCTTGTGCCGCTGCCACTCCATGAAGAATTCAGCAGGAGCAGCACCTGGGATGGGCTGCAAAGCCTGTCAAGATTATACTCCTTCATGTCAGCTTTAGGGGAGGATATGGGCAGTGGGGCAGGTAGTTCCTGTAGACTCAAACTAGCTCTAGAAATCTGCCACCACTAGTGACTCTCCACTCTCCACACAAGGTTCTTTTCACAGTCAACTGAAACACGTACTGTGCGGTAGCATCAACCAAGTCTCATCGAAGCAGTTCCACTTTTGGATTGTAATGGCATGGTGAAAGGGCGCCATGTCCAATGTAGAAATTTCTCTCACTGTTAATGAGACCATACAGCCAGTGAGGGCATGGTATACGTTCTTATGTAACGTATTTCAAGGTGTTTTCAAAGTGCATCATGTCAGATGTCACCACATGGATAAGCCAGTCTCATTACCATTAACTGAGTTTAATGCATTTCTGTTCTGGACACAGCATACTGGCAATGTCATAAGTAAACATATGGTAAAGAGACAAGCCCATTTAGAAGATGGGCATACTTGTTTAGCACTCAACAAAAGCAAATATTTTATCAGCCAACATGGTTATTTATACACCTCTATTCGAAATGCCCGTTGTCAATGAGTACACCTCTAAACATGTTGGTCTAGAAAACAAAACAAACAATACAAAAACACAGCCTTTTTCCTGAAAGACGTCTATTTTTCTCTATGCAAATGATGTCAGATAAGGGGACACCCCTCTGTCTTCCATGCCGCCTGTGCCACAGAGACAGTGCCAGCATGCTGCTGGGGGCAGATAAGGACCAAAACAGGACCTGACAGAGCCAGACCGGCAGGCTGTCAAGAGGAGCTGCTGGAGAGAGCAGCCGGGCGAAGCTTAGCACTGCCAGTTCCTCTGTGATGCCATAATTACCACCACAGCATGGGCCGTTATGTTATGACTATTTATATAAAGACATGACACTGTTTCGATGTGTACGTTTATGTATTATTTACAGTAAAGCTAATCGTATGAAAACGATAATGAAAATTGCATGAAAAAGACATGAACAGGTTGTTACATAAGAGCAGTTATATAAAAAGTTCTAAATCAGACCCATTGCAAATCTAATAAAGAAACAAAAGAGATTCCAACCCAAATTAGTCTCTCCTTATACCTCCCAGCACAGTTAACTTATCTAGCAATTATTTTTCCAGATTGGTGGACTCATGCAGAAAGGATCATTTAATTCTAACGATTTTTTTTTTCTGTGAAGTAAAGCAGTAGACCACTTAAAGGTAAAGGGTATTTAGCAGGCACTTTCATCCACAGAAACTTAAAGACTAAAGAGACTTAAAGAGACCTAAAGAGACTAAAAACTAAGGCGAAAATGTTTAAATCCTGAAGAGCCTTATCCTGCTGGTGGAGTGACGATGCTAGTCACAGCACCAGCACTAACGCTTAAGCAGAAATCAGCTTTGATTGATGTATAACAGATAACATATTATAAGAAATGGGCATGAGGACTCTTGCCTTATTGAAAGGGACAAGATTTGTGATTAGAAACATGACTGTGCAGGTACAATGTGACATATTCAAATTGTAAAATGGCATAAGTAATGGGAAAGTTTGCTGATTGGGAAAACAAGATAAGGGATGGAAACACAAATGCATTTGCATGCAAATGAGTTAGAGTGCAGCAACCGCACTGGCTCTATAGACATCAGCAAGACAGCACTTTCTCTAAAGACTGAATTAAAAAAAACATTGGTAGTTACATGAACAAAAATCTGTTTCTGTTCTCTGCCTGTGTAACAGCTTTCGCAGTCAGACTGACCTCCATCACTGTAAGTAACCTACAGCTGAGGTTACCATATGTAGGCCTGTCCAAAGGACTTTGTGAAGGATACTGGACTCTTAGTCTGACAATAGGACATAGGTGGTGTGCTAATGCATGAATTTAGCTTTTTAGCTCTTCTCACAATGACTAAGAGAGCCAGGTAGAGGGAGTGTAATGGAACAGAAAAACAATATAGAATAAAAGATTCCTAGCATACACTACATTTACATATATTCTATTTGTCATTTCAGGCAGGCAAAGAATAGACTATGGTAGGGTAATAGACACCTAGCCTTAAATAAAATATTAAAAAAGTGAAGTACTTGTCAGACCTTAGTGTAAGATGAGATACATTTGTGCAATCAGTGCAAGGATTTGATGCTCAATTTAACATGGTCATACTGAGATTTAAACCGTTATTCACATTGATGGACCATGCATAAACCAAATTAAATGTCCTTTGTCTATGATTCTGCACAATGATTAGATTATGTCAGGCTTAGAAATGAAAATAATCTACTATTATGTTTCAGGAGAAGATCAAAAACTAGGACTGCACGGGCCACTGAATGTTTGAAAAGCTAACACAAGGTCTGAGGCATAACTGTTTGATCAAAGCAAACACTGCCATAAAAATAAACTGCTGTCATTTAACTACATTCCACTGATGCTGCTCATTACATTGACCTCTTCAGTGAAGATTTCAAAGACTGACTATACTCAAATGAACTCCCCAGCACAAACACACACACACAGTCACATGCACACACACCAACTTGCACAAGCATGCACTTTTGAAAACACAAACACAAACACACACACACACACACACACACACACACACACACACACACACACACACACACACACACACACACACACACACACAATGGAAGTATATTTGATCATAATAAAGTTGCCATACTACTCTTGCCAATGACATGACAAATGTGCAGCTCAGTATGAATCAATTGAGTGTGTGACATGAGAAGTGGGAGCCGAAATCTCTCCCTCCCACTCTCTCTCTCTCCCTGTCTCTCTCTCCCTCTCTCTATCTCAGTCTAAAAAAAACTGAAGTCACTTGTTTGTGCAGAGGGACATGTGGGAATAGAGGATGTACTAGCACAGTCCTTTCCAATGCATGGGCTTGATGAAGCACAATGCCAAAGTATGCATGCAGCAAAAAGCTTCTCTTCTAAGCACACTGAGAGGAAGGGAAATAGTCTGGCTGGATGACACAAAAGAAACTGTTCAAAGTATTTGCTGACATGTAAAAACGGGCTTGTTTTACACTGAGAAAATGAGGACTCCATAGCCATTTGGCTGTCATTACTTTAACATGGCAGCAGCTTTTCATCATCGTACTGTTACTTACTGTTCCTTCTTCGGCAGACCAAGTCAGAGTTACCATTGTACGAATGTATTCTTTAAAGAGCTCTATGCAAACAGCAGATTCTTTAAGAGATCTTTTATATACAGGACAAGAGATGTGACACTGCAATGTTTTCAGACAAATGAAATCCCTCCGACAGGCCATGCAGAGGAATCATGTAGCCCGCTAAATGCATAATAGCAGTGTTGACAATGAATGGGAAGCTGTTGTGGTGTATGTGTTGTCTATGTGAGGGAGGAATGTATGTGACCCTTTACTGTGGGTGCTTCTACAAATCCCTGTCTGTCTGTCTGTATGGAAAGCAACGAGGACGTGAAATGCACAGCTAAAAATATGCCGTCAAATCTCTTTAGAAACAAAGCTCCTCTTTTAACCGCACTGAACACATCAAATATTGAGCCCCTCTTTCCATTGCTCTGGTATGGCTGGTTGGTGGCGTATTCATAAATCAGAGAATCGTAAAATCAGTTCAGTGACACTCAGTATTCACATTGTAAGGCAGCCTTCTTGAGCATCAATCAATCAAGCTTTGTGAGTGGACTCACAATGCCGGCTGCCATGATAGGAAACGTCTCAGTGTAATGTGAGGGGAGTGACACGGTTGAGAGATGCTGTCAAAGACTTCTTCCAGGAACCAAATGCCTACCTCTTTTTCAACGCTTATCAGCCTAGTGGAAAAATAAGTATTGGACCTTTTTGTAACTGTGGGTGAACTGAAGTCAATCAAGCAATTAAACAACTTGTACCTCCCTAAGATAAGGGTTAAGGACCACATACCTTTATCAGCAATGAAAGGCCACACAGCCCTAAGGAATAAGATGATTCTGTGACATTTGCACTACTACTAGAAAAATAACACCAACTAACAAACAAACAACTGCCACAAAACCCCCACACAAACAACAACCTTATATCTCCATTTAGCCCAGTAAATGTATAACCAGCCACAAATACTCACACATACATACACACACAAAGATACATACAGACACAGACACAGACACACAGAAAGAGGGGGAAAGGAAAACAGAGAGAGAGAAAGAGAGAGAGAGAGAGAGAGAAAGAGAGAGTTCATTCTGTTTATTAATTTGGGCTATATCCAGTCAGAGAAGTTAAACACAAAACCCACATGGCTGGAGGCCTATCTGACTTTTCTTGAGCCTTTTGAAAAACTGAATAAGGAGTTGCTTATCACGTTGTCCCAGGCCACTGTTGTCATCTGCTTCACACAAAATAAACACGTGAACATTTCACATGTGGTCCGGTCTAAGCTCTGCTTTAGTCAGCATCAAAATATTTGTCTTTGATTTCCTCATCCCGACCACAGGACTGCAGATGGGCCTGTCCAGGCCAAGGAAAATGTTGTTTGTGAGTCTCCATGCCTCCAAAACATCAGACACTCCCCCGGTTCCATTGGGACAAGCTGTTTTATCACTGGCAGAGGTGATGAAGAATCTAGCAGGGTTACCTAAGGTTCAGGCCCGAAGAACCTTATTTATCTTTCCATGTTTTTCACCCACTCACACAAGCTCAGGATTCAGTTTTCAAATCAAATTAAACTTAAGGCGTCAACAAATCTAGGTCCTGGAAATCCCTTTCCATGGGGCAGTTACATAAATCTAAAGTAAAAAAATGGCAAATGTGGTTTAAAATGAAAGCAGTCTGCCACCCGCAAAAAGAAGTTAAGTGTTTTTACAAAATGTTGTCCAGATAATGACCACACTTGCCCAGGGAGAAAGGCTATGCAATAAAATGTTTTTGCTTTCCGAACCCACAGTATTGTTTATGTTTATAATTCACAATAAAGTGACATCAGAGTTACTATTAGGGTGCCAAAGACAACACATAATAATGTGATTCACCTCAAATTATGTGTTTTTCAAGAAATTAAATTCCAGAAAAATAACAGAACTTTGCGGTTCACCAGCTCTGTCATCTGGGGGAATTCATGAACCCTGCGACACAAGTTTGGAATTGTCTGTTGGCCATATAAAGTAAAAAAATGACTTTTTTTCTCTTCAAAACACAAATTAACTTAATGGCGAACTTCAGCAGAGAAGCAGAGATATTCAAATGAGCTGGACCGTGCCAACGACCCTCAGGGAGATCCTCTTCTCAAGGCCACATGTGCAGAGTGATTAGAATCCATCACAGTGTGTTTCTCCCAACAGAGAGAGAGAGAGAGAGAGAGAGAGAGAGAGAGAGAGAGAGAAAGAGAGAGAGAAAGAGTAAGAAAGAGAGAGAAAGAAAGCCCTGACAGATGAAGGGGACAATAATGGGAGTCACAGAGTCATTGATGGCACCGGGGGAAAAGTCTGAGAAAAAAAAAACAGCTACCGAAATAGTGAGGAAGACAGAAGCACACTCACAAAGAACAAAAGGGAAAAGCTGAAATGTGTCACAGAAATGAAAGACTAACTGACATTTTTTTTTAGGAGTGCAATGAATACCAGGCTACTTTAGGTCAAGACATAGAAACTTTTAGACTCATAGGGGAGATATACTAAAAACTTTTCGGTGTCTGTGGTGACATGGTCATCTGTATTTATCGAAACATGTTGTGTGATTTCAGCTTTATTTCAGCAGTATGTAAGTGTAATCAACTTTATTCCAAGTCATAAGTTTTAACAGTAATGATTTTGAACACAATAAATCTTAGTATACAATAATGAACTGCTGTTACACCCTATGTTAATTTATTGGGTTTTCCTCTCTGAAGAGAGAATGTTCACTATACCTAAGCATGATCACGGCAATTACCTTCCTCACAGACACCTCCTGTATAATGAGATACAAAGCACAGCTGAGGTGTCACTCTCTATACACTGCCAGGCATGTGAGGGTGTAAATCAGCAGCAGCATGATTGTCCAAAACAAGGTCAGCTCCCTCAAGGCTAGAACCACCGGGCACAGCAGCTGGATGCCTGAGCGAGTTCCCCTTTTTACAAATAATGCAGGCCAGGGATGTCACTAGCCAGACATGGTCAGGGAGGTGGGCAGGAGGCTATATGTGCGTGGAGAACAAGTGAAGGACAGACAAACATGAGCACGGACAGCCTGGGCTGATACTGACAGATCTCTGCGGTGCGAGACCCCGGGGATGGTTATATCATTAGCGGTAGCGTATTCTGGCAGAATGTGGAGCACCTGCTGTGAGGTGTGCCGATGTGTTATTTAAGAAGACACACACACACAGCAGTCCCAGGAGCACTGACGGGGCCGCAGTTGGGAGTTAATCGTTGTGTGACCAGCTATTTCTACAGGGAGGCTTCACTATGGTCCCTCTAGACCTGTCACAGTTAGGGTCTTTGTAAACGTGTTGCAGGAATAAGGCAGGTGCACAAATGTTATCAAATGGTGTTTTTCATTAAATATAATATCTACTCACAGATACTCCAGGAGGTTGACCAACAGCAGAGCAAGTGAGGACAAAACACAGACATCACCACACTGAAAAGAGTAAAAGTATAACAGCTTTTTCTTTGTAAAGCACAAGGTGTTCAACGCACACCAGGCTATACAGAAACTGGTTACAGGGTGTAACTCCTGCTTGAAAATACATTCACTCCGGAAAGACAAATGATACTTAATGATACAGAACGAGAGAAAACAGATCTTGTAATGCAATCCAAATGCATCATTACACAGTACTAAAATGGCATCTGATGTTACAAGCTTAAGCCAATATTATGACTCAGGGTTGAACAACCAAGCATTTATTAAACATTTCAAAACAATCTGGCAATTCTTTTTAGCGCCAAGCACAAAATAAATGACAAAGACAACCCTCTGTGGGTGTGTTTTGTGGAGAATTAATTCAAGACTTGCAAATGATTTCCAGAAACTTTGCTCAGTTCTCCCAAAAACAACTCCTGATATACCATCTGACAACTGCAAAACACTGCAGATAAAAGCTGGATTTGTGTATGACATGATGCATGAGGCTACAGACTGGGATTAAAACAACACTGAGGATCAATCTGAGATATGAGCTGTCTGGTAGACAGTGGCGCTGCCAGGGGGGGTAGAGACAGGACTATTCTAAGGGCCCAGTATTGACAGGGGGCCCTTTCAGGACACTAATAAGATTATTATTAATGGGAGGGGTCCAAAATGTTATTTTTTCATAGGGAATCAATGCCCATGCCCCTTCTGGTAGAAATCCTCTCCTCAATAACATCTACCAGAAACAAAACCAGGCAAGTGCATTGCTGCATACGTGCAAACTTATGACAAAGTACTCGAATTTAGTTTACCTGCAGTTAGAAAAACTACATGGAGCTCCAGAAACAAGATGAGCCTTCAGTGACCCAAAGGGACCATATTTTGCACACAAGTTAATGAATGGTGTTTTGAGAGACATTGGTGATCAATAAAACTCAGACACACTCTAGTGGTCACAAACAGCATCTCCTCCTTGTCCTAAACACAAGCAGTCTTGACTGAATATTTCATGAAGGGGGGTACGAATTCTGTAATCTCACAGTGCAGTGAAGCAGTAAATGTTGATTGCGCATTCCTGAGAGGATGCAGAGCTCCCTACTCAAGGTGTTTTGCCAGATGTGCTTCAGACTGAAGCATCTAAAGCAGGGTGCATAGGCCTTCTGGTGTCAATAAACAGTACCCACTGTCTGTCCAGTTTCCTTCTTGGACTTAAGATGCAAACTTCTGCTACACTTTTATGACCTTCCTTTTCATTAAATTAGATTTAGTACTTCTGTCATACTTTTATCCAACCGGACCACCAGTTCCAGTATACATTGATGTTCTTTGGAAATAATATCCACAAAAACTGGCTCAGTTGGTGCAACCTTATGCAGTTCCAAATTGGCTGTAATATTAGAACAGTCTTTGGCATAGCTGACCTCAAACACTGTGCTTACAGCTCTCAGTCTCAATAATGCATCCTTCAGCAACCTATAATATTTTTATAGGCTACACTGTCCTGGCTTAATTGGAGCACAATAGTTTTTTTGACATGTTACTCGTCACTTAAAGGTAAAAAAAAAAAGTGCTGCTAACTTAGACTTTCTGCTTGGTCTACATTGTGTTAAGAACACCTAACTGGAGTGCTGACAATTCAAAAGTGACCGTAAACAACTGCATTATTTGGAGGGATTTCTTTATGAGCCTACGCTGAGAGGAAACTTGGCACAAGATGAATGGAGAACTCCCAGGAATAACTTTTATCAGGGATTATATTTGTACCATGGCCAAGAGCGATGAGAGTGTTTATTGCCCACGGACATCGCAGGACTGCTGTGATGAGATATATATGCTCACCCATGATGGCGTACATGGCCTGTTTCACCAAAGGCACTAAACAAATCAAACGAAGCACTTATAATTCAGGATTAATTAGCTGCCGTTAAAACTATAGACTAGGTAGAAAAAAAGGCCTCCTGCTGTATGTTAATTCATCTTTGGAAATGAGACTGGGGGAATATGATTGTGAATTAAAGCCAAGGAGAGAGTAATAAATGGCAATGAGCTGTAAGCGAAAGGCTAAAAATGAGACTCTGACAATTTTAAGTAATGCGAGGGGATAGGGAACAGACCGTACACTTGTCTGGAGAAATAGAGCCTCATTTCTTATGTGTCATAAAGATACACAGCCCTGGTTAAGAAACTGGTGCTGTATCACAAAAGACCACTGAAAAGTCAAGCCCTATATGATGCTGCAACAAACAAAAACTTAGTTTTTAATGATTATTGTTTTATTAACTGCACTTAATAGACCATTGGCCATGGTATGGAGAATACAGTTGTGAAAAAAATTACATTTTGACTTTATCTGTAAACTAGAAAAGCACTCAGAGAGCGCTGACCTCCGCCAAGCAGTTGAATTCCCCCCATTTAATATTATAATATATTGTAATATTATTATTCCCACATAAATTTTCCAGATTTTTTTGTGAGGTAACCAATGAATTTATTGTCACCAAAAAAGAATCACAGCGAGACTGCCAAAATACTGACATACTCTAAAAAGTTCAGAATGATACATTCATAACTTTTCATTTTATTTTGCTAACAAACAAACAAATAAGCGTGGGCAAAAACATAACCTCCTTGGCAGAGGTCATTAAGGTATTCTGGTCATATTTGTCAGCATTAGACCTAAATTACCTGATGTAACCCAATTAAAATGTCATAAGCATTCTCAGTTTTACTTGCTCAAAATGATTTATAATACAAAGGACTCCTTTGAGAAATGCAGAAGAAGCTTTGTGTAGGTGTATTATTTTTTAATTTACTTTCATATTACTTCATATCATATTCTAATATAACAATCATATTATTGTTATATTATAATCATATAATCATATCATCAACTCAGTTATGCATATTTGAGTCCAGTGAGTGAGGTGCTTTTGTGAGTGATAAAAAAACATCTACCATCTTATTGGTCTAATTTGCATAACAATTCAGTCTTTGTTTCCTCATCTGCTGAAAGAAACAAATTACAAAACACCTTCCCTACTTCCACTATTGTAGAGTTTAGATTTTTTTACATGAACTCAACAAAAAACACTAGAAAAAAGGGTGAAAAAAGAATCTAGTAAACTTTCAAACTGCACCACTGTGGCACACAACCTGCTGAGGACTGTCCTTAAGGAGTTATTCCACACCAGAACAACACACCACGCTTAAACATTACTGAACATCACCAGTGGGCCAGTGACATAATGAGATTTATCCCCCCAAAGGTGTACTTAATGCCTTTCAACGCGTGCTCAGACTGACTACTGCTCTTGGAAAATAAATTCCAAAGTCGTCTTTAGTTGCTAAGGTGAAGGATTCAATATAAATCTGCCGAGGCCCCATCATGTGTTAGGCTTTGCGAGTGCTTCCAGAGATACCTGGCTGGGTACACAGAGTGGATGGGCCAAACTGCTTGTAGCTGCTGTCACGAACAGAAAAGAAAGCTTTAATTTATTGTAAAAGGAGCAACCTCCTCCTCCTCTCTGCCTCCAAGCCACAGTAACCTGTCATCAAGGGTGAAAATCTGCAAAGCAGGTCCCTGGAGAATTATAGGCTGCTGATGTCTAGACCATGAGATAATACCATTTTTTTTACATCACTGTCAGAATGTTTTACCAGCGGTTTCAAGCAAAGATGAAAGGCAAGCCGTTGAGTGGGAATTTAAAATCAATTCATCTGGAAAACTACACTTAAAGAGCAGCGATTTCACACCGTTTCACCAGCACCACTGCTACTCAGCTGTGCACTTCCTGCAAAACTTAAAAGAGCCGGCTGACAGCACTTTCATGTCAGGTAGCATGTGCCAGCCAAGTCTGTCCCCTGCACTTCTCTGCTCTCATCTCATTAAGATGGCATCATTGACCATCAGACAAAAGGAGGACAAATCCTCTCACATCGACTCACAATGGCTGCCGCACACAGAGGAACAGTAAGACCTTGTCTGCACTCATCTGCTGCATGCAAGGACTGCATACATTACAGTATTTTCTCTGGACAAAGTTTCACATTCTCACTGCACATTCTCCCTACATGGCCTCTCCTGTTTGTAAAAGACTGTTCCTCTTTTTGGTATGTACACATCAAGCGGCTTGAAGGCAGACCTTTCGTCCTTATCTACACCAGGAACAACCCGGTATGCTGGAAATGTGAAAGGTCTTGATCTGCTGAAAAAAATGGACAGAACATGTACACATAAGGTCAAGCCGGCAGTGCCTAAATGCCATTCAAATGTTATCTGGCAGCACCACAGAGCTCAGGAGGATTCAGGAGCCACGATTCCTTAAGTTTATTGCTGATTACTGGGTAATGTAAGCAGACAGCCATGAAAGCAAACAGCACTCAGATTAGGTGTGTCTTCCCACTTGTTAGCCACTGTTAAAGCACTCATCTGCTTCTGCTCTAGACTCATGGCAGAGGTCCACACACACACACACACACACACACACACACACACACACACACACACACACACACACAATGAAATTCTCAGACACCTTACTCGCCCTCTCTCTCTCTCTCTCCCTCTCACAAACACGCACACCCAATTTCTTAGACACCTTGCTCAGAGCCTGTGTATTACCACGGTGACCGCTTCTCCTGAGCCCAGGGCAAGGTCTGTCACACTCCAGAGCCATGATTTTAGAGCACTTCTGAGGGTGCGGCTCCTGCCCCTGCTGAAGAGCTTCAGCAAGTGTGTGTGTGTGTGTGTGTGTGTGTGTGTTTTTCCCCAGACATCCTTTCAGGAAGCGAGTAATTAAAAGCCTGAAGGAATGGATGTCGGTGGTCTCACGCAAATCAATTCTTTTAATTAGTCAATTATGTCCAGGGGTGCGGAGAAACCCTGCATGTGTGCCCGCTGGCCCGGTGCGGGTCGGGCCGACTCCCATTAATCTACATGTCCATCAGCCACCTGGCTGCCACGGCAACTTGACTGAAGGTCGTGGCCATGTGGCAGTGATGGGCATGCTTTTGCTCAGGTGTGGTATCTGGACAGCAGCTTCAAAACGTTTCTCCATGGAAACCGGTGGGAGGTGGGAGATTGCAGCACAGGCTTTGCAGCGGTGAGTGGCCTTCCTCGCAACGGTGGTAAACTCAGATGAAAAGATGTCAGAAACCTTTTCAGAGGGGTTCCCTTGTATTCCAGCGCATTCAGCACTGATATATTCTGGCAATGCTACTGGCTGGTGGCAATATAATACATCAATTAACTTTCTGTTTCAAAGCCTCTAGTGTTAAGGAAAAGAAAATCGCTCAGCAAAAAGACTGACTGTGCAAAACATCTTTAAATAGTGTAAATGGATACTGCGGAAAACTGAGTGTAAAATGAGACTGACAGAGTCTGCTAGGATATTTATTCAAAGGATGGACTAAATTTCCCTATGACAGTAAAGAGTCCCCGGATGAAACACACAAGATGGATCCGGGCATTTGAATTTCAAACTGGAGTAACAGAACTCGGCCAAAAGTAAATAAACACAGAGGTGGTGTGAAAGGTTTAGGTGAGGTAAGGTAAAAGTTGTGGTTGGTACTGGTGTTGGGGATGAATGGGGAGAGTTTGGGAGAGCAGGGGGCAGAATTGATGTGAGACCACATCTGAAAACTGAGTGACAAAGCTGTTTATTAGGGAGGCTTCATTAACAGTTTTTAAGTTGTTAAGTTAAGTACTGATTTTTGCTGAAAAAAGAGTTATTTACTCTAATTAGTATCACTTTCTGTAGTAAAACACAGCAACCCTGTCAGTATCGACTTCTGTAAACTGTCATACAAATGCAGCATTTTAACACTGCATGTCCTACAGTGGTAAAATACAAAATAAAGGCAAAGAGTTTACTGCAATTTCATCTTAAGAATGTGCAGCGCAAGTGGTTTATCAAGGGAAAACAGTGACATCACTCACATTTTCAAGGTCCTCATGATATGACTGGAAGGCATAATGGTGTTATGGTATGACGGAGTTGACAGACCACCATCTGGAGCACTCCTGATCAACTAATTGCATCAACACTTCCTGAGTAGTGGCTGAAAGGTAGGAGCAGTTCACAGGCATATAGCGAATGCCATTAGGGACAAGATTACATTAAAACATGAGCGCAGACCTTTGCAGAATATTAGATGGCGGAATAGATGGCACACATGAAACATCTGCAGCGTGTGCCATATGTCACAGTCAGGTAGGAAAGATGTGCCTGACCTGAAACGCATTTGCGTTTATCACAAAGTCAGCAGCTACGCATCACTTCACATATAAATTGAATACTTCATGTGTTGAAATCAGATTTTATCAAATACACTAAACATCATTCATAACACGTTATCTTAATAACCATGCTTTAGTGGAAAGTGAATAAAAAACACTGCACTTCAAACATTTATGTTTGGCTATGAAACCTTAACCTTACAATGTTTTCACCACAAATGAGCAAAAATGTAGCCACACAATTGAATTAACAGACTTAACTAAATGCACCAATCTCTAAAGCAAAAGTGGTCCTCAATTGAATCTCACTGGACTGATTATTTTGACAAGCTTTACTTTTTCTGTAATTCTTTCATCCAGACTGTACTGGGCGTTACTACCTTGAAACAGAAACGCTCTCAAACATTCTGGTATATTTGCAAGCACTGTAGGCTACGAAAAACTCACACGCAACAGACAAACAGACAGCTTTCATTAAAAAGCAGTGCGGCGCTCGGGAATGACTTTTCTGTGCAAATGACCGCGCAGGCTGACGGTCCCTCTCTTTTGCCGGGGGTGCCCCATGAATATAATGATGCATGCATCTCTGTCTCTATCAGCCCATTCTCAATCCAAACCCACCCACTGGGGCAAAATCCCCCAGGGCGAGGACGGCATTCAACCAGATCCGGTGTTGTGGGTGAAAACTGTTTTCACATTTATCAAGTTCCTTTAACAGGGTACGAAAAACACCAAATATTTCACCGTTATGGCAGGATAAAGGTCTTCGTACTTCAACTAAGATACGAAAGAAAAAAACACGTTTAATGTCACACTTCAGTATTTTAATTGGCACGCACATAGAAAACTCAAGTGAATTGCATATGCGGTATGTTACTAAAGTACATTAAGTATCAAACATGTAGTCTACTGAATAGGCTACCAGTGCTGAATTCCACTTGCATAGTTCAAACTTCACATTCCGCTTGACATTCACTCCCATGTTTAAAATGAACCTGCTGTGCACCGCTAATGGATGGATGTCCCTACGTTTCGTGAGACTGTCTTAACAAACTTCCAAATTTAAAAAATGGCAAAACTTTACATAGCCTACTAAACTAATTTCTTTCACAAGTATCCGTACACAGATGTCAAACACATTTACAAGTACAGCGAATGATCGCAAACAATACACTAAAACCATGAAAGATTTCACCCCTTTTGAGAATTTAAAGTTGTCTATCATGGAACAATTTGCATGATGATCAAAAATAAAGCCATCGCAAAGAACTTTAGGCACTTGTAACACAGTCCAGAGCAGTTGTTGTACTTGTCCAAGAACGTTAAACGAATTCTTACCAAAAAGAGTCGTCGTCTCCCAGTCCGGGTTAATGGTACCGCCCGCTTTCTCCTCCTCACTCCAGACCCTCTCTCAGTCTCCCACATCTCAGCCCCGCTGCGAGAAAAGTTTGATGACGTCAGCGCAGTAATGCCGCTGGTTGCTGGTAGTTGCTGCAGGAATTGCCAGCCAGCGATATCGACTTAAAGGAACAGTGGATGAACGAAAGCTATCGTTAATCGTATATCGTTTAAATTTTCATTTATGTGTTTTTCTTTCCTTAATTTAATGTTGAAGTTAGGTTACTGTGTGCTTTTTTGTTTCTGTTTTGTTTATTTTTTTGTTTTTAGCTCAGAGTTGATGTAGCCTTGTGTTTTCTGAGGTACAACTTTTTAAAACCCAGGAACACAATGTCACTGAAGTGTTCTTACAAAAGTAGTTTTTTCACAATGTAAAAAATAGAATTTTTTTTTTGCCTTAAATTTGATGTTTAGTCTTATGGAAGGGAACAGGAATTCATGCCTCTGCATGTCAACCTATGTTCTCAAAATAGACAATGTATTTTCACCTATGTGACAGCTTCCTCTTTGTCCACAGATCTATCATCAATACAGACTACCAGAGCACGAGCCGGGAGCTGCCTCTCATCACTCTGCCGCTGAAAAATTGATGCTGGAAGGGCTCAGGTGGAGTCCTCTGAGATAGGGACGAAAGAGCTGTCAAGCAAAACACTGCCTGTACCTACATTACTTAAAGCAAGGTGCCCCACAAATCTTTACATGAGGCTGTGGGTGGTTTCACGGGATCAGATGGTGCATAAATTACATCATTTAAAATGACATCAAAATTTCATCATATGCACCACATCTTCTCTTACTAAATTTATTTGCCCAATGCAGGAATTGTACTATACAATATTGCATAGGCCAAGGTGATAAGATTCATTGCAAACTCATTCAATATTTTTACCACCAAGCAAGGCTGTCTTGTAGCCTAATGGATTTACCAATGAATGCCACACCACAATGGTATACATCCTTGACATTTTATCCATTTTAAAAACAGGTAAAGGCTACTACCAAGTGAAACAAAAGAGGATGTCACACCAGAGTGAAAATGCAGCTCTTTTTTTTAAAGGAAATGAAATATGGCTTTTAAGTAATGATACACATCTGAGGTTCGTAAAGCCATCAGCAGAGGGCTAGACTCTCCATCTTAGTCATTTTACACAAAACCTTTTTAATTTAATTGACTCCGTAATGAAGGTGCCAATCCCCCTGTTATCACCATGCCACAGGCAATGGAATCCTTCCTGACTCTCCTGCAATCACTATAAACCTTGCTTCCTTTCACCCCCCACACAGTGAAAATCCAAGAGGCGCTGGTGGAAAAATCATTGCATTTAAAGAAAATATAATGGGCTACACGCTGTCTGTCTATTGCATTTGCATGCAAGAGTGAGAGTGAAGGAAAACTTACATATGCAAGGCTGAAAATGTGTGTACCTCCTTCGGATGTTATGAAGGCAAATTTTGTACATTCATAAGCTGAAGAAATTGGATTAGCATGAAGGAGGTATGTAGCAGTGGGCTGTAGTTTACACATATTATCCGAATGTATTCACTGCTGCTGCTTAAATCATTATATTGGCTTAGCGTAACATCTCTAAACACAATGATATGAGGCTAAAACATAACGACAAGGAAATTAAGAATGTCAGGCCCAGTTTTATGCAAACTTTTGCTTGAATGATGTGAAATGGTTGTAAAAACCAGTGTACTTGAACGTGTGATTGCTCTTAAGGCTTTAAACCTATTCTACATTAAGAAACAAATCCCATGACTCATTCATGTGTGACAGATAATTGGGGTGTAATAAATTAAACATAATGCCAGTGACAATTTGTAAGTGGTAATAATAAAATGTTTCTATAGGAGGACTTGACACTGTGCTATGCAGATGAGACTTTTAAAAACAATTACATGCATTTAACTGATGCAACACAAAGTCAGTTTTAGCATACTCTAGATTATATAAAAGCAATATGAATCATTTTCATTAATCAAACTGTTTTTTGAATGCTGTTTGCTTTCTCCATATTAATCTTTTTGTAAAGTTAGGTCAAGATTCTTGGAGTTCCAGTAAATCACCTGAAACACATGATTAATGCTGCCAATTTCAAAAATGTAATATTAAATTGTTTTGCTTCTCATGTAATCTAATTTATTTCTAATTACTGATTGCACTGCACTCAGTAAAATGCCAAGCCTCAAGCCTTCGGTGGAAATGGATGCAGGTCCTGATGTTATGCATGAGCAGTTCATGGAGTCCGTTTGAGATGTCCAAAGAGAGATCACATTAAAAATGTAATGCCTGTACAGAGCCCTGGATGAACAACACTCGCCCTCCACCCCTCGCCCAAACCACCACTTTCCAAGGATGCAGCCTGCCCAGCTCAAAAATTAAACTGGGTGCCTTCTCCAACAAGGTTAACTGCCCCACACGGACACTTGCTGTCATTGAAACAACATGAAAATTTGCAGTAGAAAGGCATTCTGTTTTTTTTTTTTTTGGTGCCGGCCAGCCGTACTACCCTTGGCTAAAAGCTACCCTGGGGGGCTGCCCATGTTGCCCCTACTTGAATCCCCTTCTGCTGGAGCCTTTCACAAAGGACTGTGCACAACCTATTCAGTGGGGCCATTATTATTAGGCAAATTTAGAGGCAAACGTTAACCTCCCTAAAGTTGAACAGTGAAGTGCATACAACATGAACTTGGACTGAAACTTACTTTACTGAACAAAATTTCATAGTCAGTATGCTTTTTTCCCCCTGAAAAACGATTGCATAAGCAATATGGACATTATATGTGCTGAGTAATGAATTTTCTATCCATCAAAAATGCTAGGGAGTCAACTCTAAGCTAGCAGAGGGCCAACTGTCAGAGTGTCTAGCCTCTTCAGCGCATTACTCCAAAAATACGTTGGCCACCCAGTAGAGCACCAAGGGTAGATGTGGTCAGAGCCCCCTGGTTGTGATGCACTAATAATCTCCTTACGGCGGGAGAAAGGACTTACGCATGTTCACAGGAGTGGGAGACAGCTGTGGAGCCAGCACTGCAGGAGCCATCGCAGGCAGAGCTGGAAATCCCATTTAAAAAATCACTGCTGATAAGGCCATCTTTTTTATTATTTATTACTTTTTTCCCTCTCAGACTGGCTGGGGGATTTCACATCCCGCTATTTCTTGAGATAGGACAGAATATACATGGACACAGCTTGGGAAGCATCTGCACCAGGAACGGAGCTGCGCACAAGTCCTGCCTAAGAAAGTGGGAGTGTGCTGACCCTCGACCCTTTGCAGCGATGGATAAAATTGTAGCTCGTACTGACACTTGGCAGAACATGGCGTACTGCTATGTTCCTCTGCCAGTTCCAAAATCAAAAGAAAACATCTTTTGACTCTCTTCCCGCTTCTGCAAGTGTAAGAGTTTTGAGCTGCCCCAGACAATTAGAGTTACATCTTCACATTTGAGTTTCCAACCAATATTTTCACGCAGATGTCATCAGCAAGGAAAAATAAAGAATGATACATATAACATGTAACAATGTCCATGTTTGTATGTCTGCATACAAGATAAGATCTGTGCAGAATGTGAACTGTGTGTTTTAACCTTACAGAACAATGCAGGGTTTCTTGGGAGATGATCTGTCTTAATGCTGTTTCAAGTCCAGCCTGAAGTCCAGTTGTCCAGGGAATGTCATTTCATTTTTTTGCTCTGGCATTGATTTTCCTGGGGAAAGACATTGGAGAATTTATCAGTGGTTTCAAAAGCGAGTATTTATTATCATCAGAGAATATGTGATGTGGTGGTATACTGCAATGGAAATCGAATAGCATTCTTGGAGACCAGTTGATTTATAGATAAACCAAAGCCACTAGTTACTAAATGTGGCTTGCCACCCAAGCAGGTGTAATATGCTCTCAAATAAATAAACCTGGCAAAGTGCCATTAGAGAACCATGTATTTTTTACATGCTGTGACAAAATAGCTGAAGTTGTTACGGTAAGAATTCATCAAGAGTCACAGTATTTTAACAGCAGGCTTGTTCTTTGCTTCCCAATCAAGACATAATTGAAAGGAAGGGAATAATACATAATGACATGCAAATTTCCCCTTGTTATGCCACTAATGCCACACTGTATGGAAATAAATTGTTACAGTGCATTTTGATCAGACTGACAAGTTTCTCAAGTTTTCTTAGCAATGCATGTTAACTGATACTTGTATTGGCCGAAATAGTACTGCATGTAGTACAGTAACATGTTTGTATGTTTCTGTGTTGCCTTGCACATACAGTCATGTGTATCTGTGCTTAAACCTGTTGCTTTTATGGTACATAAAACTTTACTTGCACACAAAACATAATTATATTTGCTCATTGTATTTAGCTAGGGCCCCAGAATGATTTAGATTGTCCTAGTTCGTTTGTGAAAATACTCTGTGTTATCTCCCCAATACAACCAAATCTTACATACTTATATTCCAGCAATTCTGCATACAGAAAAGGAAAGTAGCTGTGTAAAAACTGCTGTCACACTGCAGATTAATCTGCATTCATTTCATTATCATGGAGTCTAAAGGCCATGCTCCCCCTTCCTCCAAAAAAAAAAACCAAAAACCCACCAGCGCTGGTAATGCTTTTCTTGTTATCAGGACATTTCTGTGCTACAGTACATCTTCAACTCACCGGGGAAAGTCAATACCTGCTTGGGCTTGGTTAACTGCCAGACAGAGGTTGTTGTGGCAGCTTTAGAGGTATACAGCAATCTAATTTCCGGGCCTCACTTAAGGTGCCAGCTGGGCCAATTTTCTCAGTGAAAGTCCCTGCGTAAACCGGACCAATCCGGCTGTGTTGTGGAGCATACAAGTGGCCGGGTGGGAGGTGGTGAAATCCCTCGTCTATTAGCTTTGCAGTTCCCGCTGAATGATTTGTAACATCTCTGAATATGAGCGCAAAGGACTAACACCATTAGAACACATGAGAGGTAGTTTGGCTTAAAGCAAATTTTAATTTGTTGTAGCAAGTTCTTTTACAGGGTGACATGAACCATTAACAATGGTGACACCAACAACCCACTGAACTGGTCTTGAGGTATGCTTAAGACCCTTATCCTTTGGGACTCCTTCCTTGCAGGGAAGCAGGAGCTGTGCTGAAATTCAACAAATGAATGGGACTACTCTGACACCTCCATCCTCACCTTGCCACCTAGCAGACAGGCTGGTGGCATAATTGGCATGGAAATGGACTTCCGTAGGTACATGCAAAGCCTAGTGTGAGCATTTTTTTTTTCAAATATCAGCCACATTCTGGTAGCCTTGAGCTTCAATTGCTTGTATGTTAACTGCAATCTTTATGATGTGAATGCTTACAACCGGATTCTATTTGAGTCAAGGGCATCACTAATGAGTGTCAAATTTATATTGTGAAGGATTGGATCACCCAGTGCCTCACCTGGCAGAAGGCTGAGCTGGTGAGATTTTCACTGGCTGCAATGATGAGGAGAATCTTTTGTTAAATCAAATTTATGGAACCCAGCAGAGAGAACAGCCACGCCGTCTCCCCAGGTAGAATAGACCTCTTTGCCTCTCCACCCAGGCTGCTGTGATTTTATCTCCCAACTATGGAAAAAAAGTGGATCCCAGTGCATAAACCTACACAGACCTCCTTGGTCTGCCACCACCCCCTCAATATTAAAATAACTTGTCATTGCTTTCTCATTATCCATAAGAAGACAGGGTGACTTCATTAAAGCCACACAAGTAATAAACTGAGAATATCAGAATTTGTTATCAGTTGCACCAATGCGATAGTAAAATGGGGAACATTTTCTTAGGAAAAGTGTTGTAGCTACTTCAGCGCAAAGAAAGAGGTTACTGGGTAAGGTTATTGCTGTTATAGCCTCATTCATCAGGTATGATTGTTATTAAACTGGATAAATCTCTGCACAATCTGCCTTCAGGGTGTAATAAAAACAGTCCCTGCAGTGATAACACTTCAAAGCACTTGGCACAAAACCAGGGTAAAAAACAGGACACAAAAGCATATTGTGATTCATGTTTTTTCCCTAGTAGGCTCAAAAGTTACCTTCAGCATATTTTCAAGCTTGATGGCTGATATTAGGAGATTACTTTTTAAAATTGTATTGCTGTGTAGGCAATGTGGACACCATCCATTGTATTTACAGAACAATACATAATATAGTATGTAACACTTGCAAACAGAGAGGTATGCATCGCTGTGAGTTTGAAAAGGAAACATCACGAGAGTGCATAAAAATGCTGTTCCGATGTTCTGACTACAAGTATAGTTGTAAGTAAGGAGAAATACATTTACAAACACAGTTTAGTGCACGTACTACACACACACACACACACACACAAAAAGACAGAAAGAGAGAGGGAGAGAGAGACAAAGAGAGAGAGAGAGAGAGAGAGAGAGAGAGAGAGATACCTTTTACTCACCCAAACCTGGAAATAGGTTCCATAACTATGACAGGCAAATGACTGCTTATCTCTTTGAGTGCCTTTAGTACCTTCACTTAACTCGCCAGATCTCTTACACATGAAAACCTGCATAGGGATATCTCCCCTGCAACAACTTAATCTCTCTCACGATTTGAAGTTGTAATAGACTAATTGGCAAATCTCACTTCCAAGCTGTTCTCTAAATACCTTGCTCTAGGAAACAAATTCCAAGGCTTACAAAGTACTTCCAAAAATCCACTCAGCAGCAGAATTTAGACAGCAGGGCAAAATGCTCTGCTTTTCTGTCAAAAGCTCTCCTCTTTGCTCCTGGATGTCTTTGCTTTGTTTTCTACATCAGATATGGACTAGACCTTTATGTATGTACACCATATATAAATAATATCAGATCTTTGGAATTGATTTAGACTTTCAGACTGGTAATGTGTGTTTTTTCATGACCATGGAACATTGCTCACAGCATTGCAGCAGGAAAAAAACAAATATATAATATATATAAGACCACTACATCTTGTTCCCTGCATGTGTTAGTGCTCTTCTCTGCACCTTGATTCATGTTGCTGTTTCTCTCAGTACATGCCGCCTCCTTTCTTGCTTGTTCCTCTGAAATGGGGCTTCCTCTTGCATTGCACGTACTGTTATGTTGATTATGAATTATTGAAATCCTCCTGTGCTCCCGAAGCCCTTGTAAGTAAGCTGGTCTCATGGTGTCTTTCTTATCACCTTATGTCCTTTATGTTGAACAGAGAAAGTGCAGCAAGCAGCACACAAACCCACTGCAAATCAATTTACTGAGATCATATATAAATACTGAATGAATGTGAATTTAAGATTAAAATTGACAGATTTACAAGCTAAATTAGATTTTCTTTAAAAAGACATGCTGCTATTATAGAAATTGCTGTTCTATTTTTAAAGGTTAAGTGATCCTTGAGAAAAATAAGATATTATATATATGTTGGCAGGGAAAGTTAGACTTAAAAGCCAAAACGACCAGATGCTTTTGTTCAATCTGCTGGATTATTTTACATGTGAATGGACAATTATAAAGATGATAATTCCTTCAAGT
Source organism: Setipinna tenuifilis (assembly GCA_030347295.1). Lineage (NCBI taxonomy): Eukaryota > Metazoa > Chordata > Actinopteri > Clupeiformes > Engraulidae > Setipinna > Setipinna tenuifilis. The sequence continues at coordinate 18,712,666 of CM059269.1, forward strand.
TGTAATTAATTGTATTGAGTAGTAAGCACATGGCTTTTTGTGATTCCAAGCAGTGAGGGGTTTGATCACTAGGAACCAAACTATCAGAACATTCAGGCCAGAATGATCAGGAATCCACAAACATGGCAAAACAGCTTGCTCAATCATTTTAGTACTGTTGTTATTTTTTATTTCCATTTTGTAATCACAGTCGGAATCCTTGATGTTTCACCTTCCACCCTCTGTAAGTGTTTTTTGTTATTACTCATTGATTTTCACTGGTCAACTATAAGGAACTGAAGTGGTGATGTCTGCCATCTTATGTGACTGGACCCATTTCAAAAACATTTTTTTATGACATACAATTTTGGAACGGCCACAAGTGCCCTTGTAAGAAAAGCAATTCCCAGTGGGGTTTTTTTTCAATTTTACTCCACTTCTGAATTTTTGGCCAGTGCTAAGCTTTACTTAAGGCATCAAATCAACCTTTTTGTAAGTTTCCTTAATGTTCCTTCCCTTAATCAATACCAAACAGAGCACTTGTCAAATACTAAAAAGGGTATGAAAACAGGCCCTGTCTGTTGCAGCAATAAAAGTGAAAGTGACACTTCCTGGTGCATACACAGATGCACACCCAGAACAGTAGGCAGCTAGCCATGCTGTGTGGAGCCGTGTGGAGTTAGGTGTCTTGCTCAAGGACACTCCAGCCATGGGGAAGATGGAGTACAGTGTCATTCACTTCCCCCACCCACCTGTTGGTGTGGAGAACTGAATCTGTGCCCCTCTGGCTGCAGGTCCGACTCCGTAACGTCTAGCCCTATGATTGCTCCCAGAACCCAAATGGAAACACACTCGTACATACACTGCACAGAGTGCCTCAGTACCACCCCAGTATTACTGTCTATCAGACATGTTACTTTGAGGTCATACATAAGAAATCACCCTCCGCCACTGCCATCAAAAGTGTAACCCATCACAGCTGCTCACACAGCACTGCTGAAAGTCGACTGGTCTCCCTCAGGGTATGCTGAGCAATTTAAGTGGTACAAACAACTCTCTCTCTCTTTCTCTTGGCGCATGCATTAAATGTGAAAAAGAGGGGGGAGAATAGTTCAGAAGAAATTTGCATACCAGGTCACCCTACAGTAAAATAGAAATGTCAGTCACAAGGTGTTGGCATCGGGGCAAAATAGCAGTGAAATTCTAAATAGCGCAATCAGTATTTGCAGCTTCATCATCACTGTAGTCCAAAACCAATTACTGAATTTTATAAATGGTCTTCTGATGGCTTAGATGTTTATTCCTTCAAGGAACTAAAATGTATAGCCATAAGAGCAATGTTGTAATGCTGACCTTCGCTTTATTTGCCGTTGCTGTTGCCTCGAAGAAAAATTAAATGTGTATCCTTTTGGAAGGTCTCAGTGTGCTTTTAGGACCAAGTACATTTATAATGCAGTGGGGCTGTTGCTGTCAACATTTTCTGTGCCAACTGCAACACCAAAGCCATAAACATTTATAGGGCTGTAATGGCCAAACAAATATTTTGCTATTGTGCTTTTGATTGGCACTTCTTTTTGGCATGGCTCTAGTTAAGGCTACAGGATGCTTTAGACTTAAGATTCTTTCTTACATTTTTTTACACGCTGGTAAAAGTGCTTATTATGATTGTGGGAAATATTTTTGCAGCATCTATCTGTCAAACAAATTGAGACTGGTTATGTGTGTGTCTGTGTGTCCCCTCTATAAAATCCGGTGAGAATAGGCATAAAAATCCTGCGAGAATGGGAATCTTTTTTGCATTAGCGTATGAGTTAACTTACGCAACATGATGAAATATCTGGTTCAGTGGCTGTTAATTGGCACAACACAGTGTAGCAACATCAATTATCTTTAAAGCACATCGGAACCATGCTGTCACAAAAGACTAGGAAATCAGCAGTGCAGACCAGGTATTTTAAACTCTCTGAGGAGCAATGCATAAAGCCTCTGATTAGTTTCACAGCACCCAGTCTGTTAAACAACAACACCACATTGTATTTGTATAGTGCTTTTCAAAAGACTTTATAGTGCAAGGGGGGCCTCACTCCCTATTACCAGTATGTAGGACCCACCTGCAGCCATTGTGTGCCAGAACGCTCACCACACACCAGCTTGAGTTGGAGAAAGAGGAAATAAGTCAAGCCAATAACACCAACTATACATATCCTATGAAGTCCTTTTAGCAGTCACTGTATGTGCACCTGTGAGTGTGCATTCAGCAATTGCAGAATTGTTGACAGGTTGGAGCTAATTATCTTAGGCATTGAACATTACCGTTACTGAGTCATTGGTCCCTGTCATGAAATCTGCAGATTGCAAAGCAATTTGCTAAACAAGACAACATCGACCGTTTTACCTCCTTTTGTGCTGGTATGTCTGCCAGTCAGTATAAATTGGGGTCTGTTGGGCTTTTCCTTTTGTAGAGAGTCAACAAGAGAGTCAGCATGACGTCTGGCAACAAACCCATTTCTTTCACGATGCAGACTACAGCTTTTTGTATGAAGACAGGTTTGCTGTACCTGTCACTGTATTCTGATCAGTCGATGTCTGTTTTTTTTTCTTCAGATGTCTGAAATAGAATGTTTTTGTATAGAAAATGGATCCACTATGTGCTGCAATAATGTCCTCTAGCCCACATTACAAGTCCCTTCTTCCCTTTTACTAGGCATAAGCTTTTACATGCGATAAGTGCTTTGCATTTAACATGTCAAAGGCATTAAATATGCACTTTAACAGGAAATGGCCTGGCTCTGCCCCCCAGCATTAGTGTGCTGATTTAAAGCAATGCTGCCATCTGAATCGGTGGTCTACAAGTAGAGCGAGGTTAAACCAACGAAGTGGCTGGCCCTGACACCCCAATGTCCGAGGGCTGCGTTTTGACACAAAAGAAGTTGAAAGGCTGGTATTACACTGCACACTGTGGAGATGTCTTGGTAAGGAACAATGTATGTGCTACTGGCCATTCTTGAGGGATAAAATCCAGACAGAATGAACTGGAGACCGACTCATGAGGGAGGCAGAGCACAAAAAACCTGTTTCACATGGCCACAGTCCTTGTCCATTATCAGCTGTCATCATCTAAAAAATTCTGGACCTCCAAATGCTGTGACGCCCCATTAAAGGCAATAAAACTTTTCTGCAGTATTCTAAAGAGCTATTAAATGATGTGCATTGTTATTCTCCCCAGCCTGTGTCTGGCTTCAACCTTTATCTGCTGTATTTTACATAACAGATATGCTTTATCGTTTCCAGGCTATGTAGGAAAACATTTCTGGGAACAGAATTGCTATGCATCTGTGCATTTCTATTAACATGCAGTTTGATTAATGTTGAGACGTGTTTTAAGAAGATTGTGCAGACTGCGAAACATTATGTACAATTCATTGTGTCTGCTGGTGTTATAGAAAATCTGGGTTACATTGCAATCACCAGTCATGCTTCAGGTAATTGTCACTTCCAAGTAGCATATAGGAAATTGTTTAAATGGACAGTCAGGTATACACCTCAGTCTTCAGACACGCAGGTATGTAAATACACAAAGATTATCGCTTAGATATTATCAGGGTGACTATAAAATGATACAGTTGCAAAAGCATTTACAGTTGTTTTTATAACAAACCTAGTGCATATACTGAATGCATTTGAGTGGTCAACTGCATAATACAGTTCTGGATCAAACAGGTGGTAATATAATTGTGCTATTACGAGGAGTAGCATAATCAGAGCTAAATGCTTAGTTTTTCTATCTATAATGACAAAGTTTAGCCATCTTTGTATCTTAGTGTGTGACCCCTGATACCACAGCAGTCTGACATTAGTGATAATAAAAAGGACCATTATGTCTACACTTTTTCGGCGTAACCCAGTGTGATCGTGCTGATTATCATATGTGCCCCCTCTTTGCCTCTCATCTATGCGCTGCCTTGATGCATCCGTGCTGTAAACAGAGACCCTGAAAATCTCATTATAGAGGCTGTCACTTCTTTCAGGTGCCAAGAGTAATGGAGATTCCTCTTCATGACACTGCGGAAAGCCTGAACACAGATTAATACTTAGAAATAGGAAATTATTCTCCAGCTAAACTTTGGACCATGCGCCCTTTAATTGAGTTACAGCTGGATCCATCAATCACTGCCTTATCACAGCGTTGATACATGCATAGTAATCCGAAGCTGTCATGTGCCTGTGGTTACTGCCTGGGGGAAAACATCTTGAGAGATGAGAGAAAACGTTCTAGGCAGCACATGATATTCAGGTTGAGTGAAGCCAGTTACAGCACAATATGCCATTCTACTATCAGTGACAGTATGGATCAAAAAAGCAATATTTGCTAGTTTATATGAGGTGCAAATAAGAAACAAAACTATCCAAAAAAATGACCAAAAATATTGATCATGACCCCAGCATTTCAATAACGAACAGCCTCTAAGTACTGTAATGGAAGACATGCTGAGCAAGTAGTCATGATATAGTCCTGATATGTCACCAGAAATTAAGGAGACATTTGAAATTAAAATACTGATTTCACTGACAACAATAGTACAACCAGAATATTTGTATTTTAAAACTAAGATTGATATCCAGCAAGTTCTGTTGATGTGTTGATTTTGTGTTTTGCCTTTTGCCTCTAGAGGGGGAACAATGCTTAAGATTGCGTATTTTGAATTTGACTGCAGCACCAGTTTTGGTCACAATCCTAAATATAGCACCTACAACTAGTTTCACCATATAGAGCAATGCACAGCAGTCCTTGGCTGGGAAATTTGGGTGTATGGGAAAGTAAAGAGGAATGTGTTGTGTTTTCATTGCGGTTACTGTTGTTTGCCTAAAACAATTTCAGGACTGCATGTTCCAGGGCAGAGGGAAAAGTTACCCAACCATTGGACGCCAGTCTTCCAATAACACAAACAACAATCCAATAAGCCACGGGTATCATAAAATCAGAGCAATTACTATAACATGTTGTCCCAGTAATATTGGACATTTTTAGTGAAAATAAACCAGTGTACGCCTTTTCTTTTCCTCTTCAACTACCCTTTGTGGTTAGTTTGACCTTGAATAACTTTCCCCTGGGACTCTTTTAAACTCAAATGAACGCATTTCAGGGCATGAACGCATTTCAGGACCATAAGGGGATCATGTTCTCATACCTCTGTCCTCTATTGTAACATAAAATACTTGTGGACAATGTGGGCACATTGCTGTGTCATTTTTGTGAAATACTGTGTCATTCCTGGCAAACAAAATCTCAAATAATGTTTGATTGTCAAACACACTGTCTTGTGACACCTGAACAGTCTCCTTAAAATAACATAAAATAATAAGATCACCACTCCCTTACATCTGACTTTTTTGTTTGAAAAAAACTGGATAGATTGGAGACACTTTTGATGGTGAAATCACCTCAGTTCATTAGCCTGGGTCCAAGCAAGTTCCTGGAAGCAATGCTTGTTATGATGTAAGGGGGAGGTGGGAAAACGTGGCCAGAGTCATGCCCTTGGTGTTTTACAGGAATAGAGTCTTAATTAGAGTAATCAGATGTCAAAGCAAGAAGGCAACAGAGAGAGAGAGATAGAGAAAGGGAGATAGAGAAAGAGAAGAGCAGAGAGAAAGACAAAGGGAATGAGAGAAGGCCATGATATGACTTAAGCTGCTTCTTCATGCAGTGTCATACTGTTAATGTTTCCCTGTATGTAAATTTGTAAAAGTTAATTAGTGTGGCTTTATTCAGGGCTAAAAAAGCATAAGTCTCGACTTGGCTTGTGCTCAGTCCAGGCCACTTTTGCAGTGAGGGGGTCAATGATTTCTACAAGGCCAAAAATGGAAAGTAATCTGTTTCTGTGACTATTATGAGTGAATTTAGATAAGAAATTTCCCACAGAGACAATCTTGTACACCATCCCAATGAGAGCCAACTGACGTGTCTAATGCATATAACCTAATGCCTCTATTTATGGCTTCCACTGCCTGCTTTCTCTTCAAATGTAAAAAAATGGGGTTAGGGGAGATTTCTTTCCAGAAATAAATAGATAAATAAATAAAACTTTATCAGTCATGTTGGGGTTTTCAGTTTCTGACAGGTACCAAATAGGAGACGCGAGAGCACTGAAAGAGAAACCTCACTACAAAGTTCCAGCTCAGCACTTGATGGAAAATAACCAACTTCCACACAAGTTACAGTAATTATGTACATGTCAACAGGGCTGTTCCAGTTGAGTAGTTGTTTGCCGAAATATTTTGATAAAGCGCCAACATACGCTAATATTTTAGGTGAGGCGGGTATAAAAAGACTCTCTGTCTAAGGCAAGAAAAATAGTCTTTCACACTATCCCGTCACTCTCACCAGAGGGTCTATGGGATCTGGATGTTTCCAGGTTCTGTGTCACGGAGACAAACCAACTATACAGAGCTTTTTATGTGGATGTATATATTTGACAAAGTTTGTTTAAATTGTTTGGTTTGGCTCATTTTTCTTTTATGGTGTAGTTATTATATATTTTTTAACTCTTAATGCTTTTAAGAGATTTTTCAGAAGTGATTTTCCTGTAAGAGGTCATTGTTATATATATTGCATCTCTCCATCTCTCTTTCTCTCTCCCTTTCTGTTTTTCATGTAAAACTGTTTCTCATTATTTGTTAAAATAGTGTCAAAATATCCCATATGGGAGATCATTTTACTGAGAAATATGGTACAGTGAACTATTGCCCGGTTTTAAAATACCTTTAGAGAACAACTGTTTAAAAAGAGCCAAGGCATGTTGTGTGAGAGATTGTTCTTTGCCTAAAACTGTAATCACCGCCAACACTTATCATGGGAAAAAATGTGATGCAATAGCCAGCTTTTTCGTAGTCACTGCACAACCACTGCATAACTCATGAGAAAGGAACATTTATGGCTACACACATATGAATTGTAAGGCATCCCCTCAGATAATAATTCACTTTAATGTCAAGTGACATTACTACTACTGTCTTGTCCAGTGCCCCATGGCATGGTGAGATGACAGTGTAATGGGTATGTTCATTAACAGACCCCCATCCATCAGTTCCACTTCAGAGTAAAGATTCTTCATATGGCTACAGTTTAAGAGGCTATCAACATGTATTAGCAATTCACATTTTTTTCTGATTTAACTTCTTTTATACCTGTGCTCTGTTCTGTGGGGACGAAAGGTCTTCACTCATCAAAAAAACTTTTCTGAAACTGTCTTAAAAGTGCCTATGCCAACAGCAAAGTAGCTTCAGCTTTAATGCAAATAAGCAAGCTGACAAAAAATCGAGTGCTCTAGTCAGTCAGTGACTTGAATTACCATTATTACAACATTGCAAAACAGACTGCAGTGTTTGCCGTGGTCAGTCCGTATCACCTTCAAAACGTAGCAACAGTGAAGTATAGAAAAGTAACTTACTACACCAGCAAAACTTTCAATGTCATTACATGAGCTTAGAATGAATCCCAGACAATCCATGATTGCAACACTTTTTTTGAATTTGAGAACAAATGTTTGTCTGACCTGTCTCAACTGTCATGCTGGTGTTTATTCTCTGCTTCTGATAAGAGAGATTGACTGGGGAGGGGAGAAACCGCAAGACTCAATTTTAGTTTCCCAAGACTCAGAAATCCATTTCACAACATGGAAAAATGACAGCTTATTTAAAACCTATTCAAGGAGACGGAACAGACATGAAAACAACAACATCTACCAAAATTGTTTCAAATCACCCTGTGGTGTGTCACGCGCTAAAGCCATGCAGACTTCTATGTAAGTCTCATCTAACTAAATTCTTGCACTAAAATGTTTTCTGTTCATGCTCCTTTGATCTCTACCTGCTTTGTCTGCGGATAGGCACTAAATGGCACTCATCTTGTCTGGATATGAAGCCTGAGCTACAAACACTTAGATGTTTTGGGCCCAATAAAAGAATAATATAGACACACACATTTAATTTAATAATACTATTTATAGTGTCCTCAAAGTACACCCTGTCAATGTTGGGCCTTCACAGTCTTCCTAACTTTCTCCCACCTTGCTGCTCACACAGATCTCTGTTGGCCTCCCTCCACTGACTAACCATAGCTGCCCATAGTGAGCTAAAATCATCGCTGCCGTTTTTTTGTGGGGCGAAAGCAAGATTCCCCTCCATCCATATTATTGTAGTCTAACAACAGAGGTTACTGTCTTTTACACTTTTTTGGTGGTTCCACACCAAAATAATGGATTAGTTTTGACTCATACATACACTGTCATTGTCCATATATGGCTGTATGGCTCAACTGCGCACTGGTTTCGGGAAACTGCACATATTTTCAGAAATGACCTTCACACTCAGAACAGAACAATGACCTTCACACTCACAGATACCATTATTTGTTGCACAACTATGAACATTGTCATAACCAAGTAAGAGCCCCTAATATGTGCAATCCCTTTTTTCACTCTATCATGAAGTAAATACAGTAAATCTATAAATAACAGCAAAACCTTGAGGCTTACCTTTTAGTATCTGTTGTACATATCCCAGAAGCCTTAAACAATATCAAAAATTCATCACTGATAATTAATAATTGAGCTAGATTTTAAATAGTGTTAAAAAGCCTTTGTAGTTACAAAGAATCCAAGCAGCCCGGAATGCCTTCAGGGTTTTTTTCTCCCCCTACATACACCTAGTAAGCCTACCCAAATCCATACTAATCAGGTTACTTTTTCCCTCATTTTATTTAGTTTCAGCCTTGCAATTGTGATGTTTTTTTTTTCAGAGAAAAAGCGATCCTGTTTCAGATTACATTTATAGGTCTAAATTCTGGTGTGTGTTCAAGGTCAAACAATTACTGAATTGGTACAGGCCCTCATAATGACCGAGTTGGATTGATGTGGCTGTGTTACAGTGTTGAATGGGATAAAGGAAATCCGCTCCTGACACCTTTTCAATTTATCTCCCTGTGCTGAAGCTGAAGCGCCGTGTCTGATTGCTACACTCCCCCAAGCTGGTTATCACTCTGGACAGAGTTGAAGGGGGCACTACTTTAAGCGAGAGAGGTGAAAGTGGCAGGCTTACACACGGGCCACTTCCAATTACTCACGGCTGCAGCAAACTAGTGTGACTACACTGGCAATGGTCTGTAGCTATCAGACACCCCACTGATTGCAAAATCACATAAAATATGCCACCTAGTTCCTTCAGGTTGGACTTTCAGTGATGGTCCGTCTAGTTCGTTTAGTCAGGTATTCCAGCTATTTATAATGGCTTATTATACGGCTCTTTAGAATGCTGATAAACGTTCCAGTGACTTTGAATGGGCCACTTCAACATTCTGAGGTCAAATGTTTTTGTATAACGACCGCTATCAATGGCAACAAATTCTGTGCTTCTTTCATATCACTCTGCAAGTCCGTTCACTATTTCTAACGAAATATCTACAATATAAGCTACACAACACAGCCATGAAGTGGCAGCAAAATATTTAAAATGACATTGTTAAAAGTTTCTGAATTTCTATTATGTTTTTTTTTGTCAAGTAGCTGTATAACAAGTGGTATAATGTTCTGCGAGGTGGTATTAACCTCAACAGTGATGTAGGGCCCCGATGCAAACCAGGAGAATGATCACCTTATGAAACATTATCCCTTACTTGACCTCTAAAATTCAGAATTTTATTTCCAAACTCTGATGTCACAGAGCACTTGAAGATGATAAAATGCTTGGCCTGTGCCCAGACTTACAAGCAGGCCACTAATATGTTGGATAAAATGTGTTCTATTTGAGCTGAGGTAATCACATTCGGAGAGGTAAGAAACAATAGATGTATGCTAAGAATTAAAGACAAAACAAACATCTGCAGTAGGCAAGTTTTTCATACTGAGGCTAAGTGCACTCAGGGGGGTATTCTAAGTAGGTGGTTAGGTAATAAACTTGGGTAAGTTGAGCTAGAGAAAGTGGTAAACCCCCTAAAAGAGTAGCCTGCTTGTTCTGTTTAGTTAACAGACTGATAACTCCAGGCTCTTCTATTTACCACTACCTCCAGCTTAACTTACCGATACTCACTTTTTTTTAGAAAAAGTTTAGCAACTTCATCATGCCAAACAGAAAGAGGAAGGTACTACCATATTACCCACTTAACTACCTACTTCGAATACCCCCCAGGTTCTCTCAGCAAAGGGACAGTTACATGTGAAGCCCCACTTTCTTTTTTAATCAGGCTTGTGACTTATATAAGTAATGTGCATACGGCAGGTGTGTGAGATTTGCATCTGGGTCAGCAAGATGTCAGTAAGGTTGCATAAAGCTCCACTTTTTTTGCTGATGCTAAACTATATATGGAGATTGTTTATATTTCACATACCACAATTGGCAGATACATTTTACGTAAAAAAGAAAATGAATATGAACAGAAATAAGTACCAAGATAATTCGACATCATACATATCACATTTACTCTCAGGTGCCATACATACATACAAAGTGCAACTTCTCCTAAATTCAGCGGTACCAAGCGCATGATCTAACTCCTTGTACTGTCTGGGATAGAGCCCTTTTTCTATTTTTAGAATTGGACAAATGGGGTATTTGAGTTTTCTGAAAAATATTGAAGGAAATTCAAGTTGTGTTGATTACATGGACAAAAAAATGCAGTTATGGTCCACACAGACTAAAGTATCAATTAAATATTTTAAAAGATTTTCTTATGGGCTTTACTTGATAAGAAACATAGTTCTCTGTGTGTTTATACTGTGTATACTAATATGATCAAAAATTGTAAAAACTATATGCATCATTTACCCTTTCCCACCACTCATATATGGCATTGTGTAAGATTTGCTGAATTGCAAACTGAGCTTACACAATACCTCAGCATTGCCACATGCAGATATTCTCTATGCCACACCACAATGATGCAGTAATTCTTGCAAACGTGGGCCCAACCAAGTATTTAGTGCATATGCATGACAACATTTATTTTAGAAGTGTGGTCTGCTTTTTACTAGTTGTATATGATAGTCTAATTTTCTGAGATACTCAATTTGAGGTTTTCACTAGCTGTGAACCACTCTATTAAATCAACATTAAAATATTATATATATATACCTGTAAGAGCAGATCCACGGCAACTGTTTTCTTAGACTCCCTATGCCTTCCTGGACCTCTATCCACCCCTGTCCACATGTCTACACCAACTGTTTATTCTCCCCTAAGTTTTAATGTTCTAGTAGTGAATTTACCTTTGCATAAACCCCAGGGTCCTCTCTGCTTCTTCTTGATACTCCCAAGTGGAAGACAAAATGTGACAAAAACTGCTGTTAGCCCTGTGATAAAACTGGCTTGGGTGCCTTCAAGGACAATGTGACATCTCCAGCAGCTGCAGAAGCTAAAGTACACAAAATCACATATAAGGCCTGCACATGTTAATATTAATATTATACCATTAATACCAAGTCCCACTGCTAAGTGTGAAATAACCTTCCTTTGAAATTGTCAATGAAATGTTCAAGTCACTTTGAATGGGCCACTCCAACGTTCTGAGGTGACGGTGCTACACAACACTTTATTTCCTCAATCAACTATTTTTACCATGAAGTGACAACAAAATATTTAAAATATGACATTGTTAAAAGCTTCTGACTTTCTATTATGGTTTTTTGGTCAAGTAGCTGTATAACATGTAGGATAATGTTCTGTGAGGCGGTATTAGCCTAAACAGAGTGATATAGGACCCCAACGCAAAACAGGAGAATGATCGCCTCACAGAACATTATCGCTTACTTGACCTCTAAAATTCAGCATTTTATTTCCGAACTCTGATGTCACAGAGCATTTGGAGATGATAAAATGCCTGGCCTGTGCCCAGACTTGACCTTACAAGCAGACCAGTAAATACACTGGATAAATTGTGTTCCATTTGAGCTGAGTTCCTTTGAGATTGAACAACTCCATCTAATGCAATTTCCAAAAGCCACCCAGCACACAGACAAAGGCTGACTCCAGGAGATGCTCTAGGACCTGCCCTTATGCCCTCTGGCATGATGAGAACCTTGGGCCAGGAACAAACAGTTCAGGGGACAGGGCATCAGGCTGAAAAGGGGCTTCCCAGTATTTCTAGAAAACATTTCTAGATAGAAGATTGACCATGTAGTGGCCTAATAGCCAGTTGAACTGTTAAGTCAAAACTGGTGATACTTTGGATTGCAGAAAGAGAAACAGGCCCACCTACTTCCATCAAGTCTTCCCGTATAGCGGAGTGCTCTCACTTCCTGCAAACCCTCCCCCTCCTCATGTGGGAGGATAACAGACTTCCATACAAAGATTGTATGGTATAGAATACACATTCAGTTCAGGCTGCAGACGTTGCGAGCGAAGGTGATTTTCGTTTATTAAGCAAACCCTGACCTGCTCCATCCCCATCTGGTATGCTGCCTCCACCACTGAAGAACAAGGTATTTCAAGGTATTTCTGACTGCAGTTGGTCTTTATTATTATTGTTATTATTATTATTATTGTTATTGTTATTGTTGTTGTTGTATATTAATATGATGCCCATTGCACATTTATTTTTAGGTCATTACAATTGCTGACTCTTTACAGTACATCAGTTTTTTTTTATTTTCCTTGAAACATTCAATTACAAATAAGTCACTTAAAGGCATGTGGTGAGTTAATGTACACTGTGGAAACATTTCCTACAAAATAACAGTATGCTACTAGCAGCTGTGGTAACCTGCATTCTACAGTAATCACCAATTTTATACAGTTAAAAATATAACAGTACACTACAGTATTTAAACAGTATTTGTTCTCTTGAAATAACAGTACACTACCATTTTTTAAACAACCTTACCATGTCCCTACTGCCATCCTCAACAGTTCATTGTTCACTGTATATACACAATTGAATTACAGTAAATGCTAACCAGCATTTCACAGTTTTTTAACATTGATGTTAATATACACTATTGATAACAAGAATGCTTTTATTACAGCGATAACAATTCATACAACTATTGAGGCCATTAATGCTGAGCTCGACATGCCCTTAAATAAAGACTAGAGAGTTACTGGTGTGCGTACATGTATAAGTTATTGGAAAAAAGCCTGTGTTACGCTCAAGAAGACTTAAATTTAAAACAAGTTTCAGTGTTTCGTTAAAGTTCGAACAAGTTTCAGAATTACATATTTGATTGTGTATTATGACTGGTGTGTATGTGTGTGTGTGTGTGTGACTGGCATCTGTGTGCCACCGGTTTGTGTGTGCACAACTGGTGCTGGTTTGTTTGACATGATCATTGTTGTACAAAGAATAAACACAAACATTCCTAATCACATTTGGAGAGGTAAGAAACAATAGATGTATGCTAAGAATTAAAGACAAAACAAACATCTGCAGTAGGCAGGTTTTTCAAACTGAGGTGAAGTGCACCCAGGGGGGTATTTTAAGAAGGTGGTTAGGTAATAAACTTGGGTAAGTTAAGCTAGAGAAAGTGGTAAACCCCCTAAAGGAGTAGTCTGCTTGTTCTGTTTAGTTAAGAGACTGATAACTCCAGGCTCTTCTATTTACCAAACAGAAAAAGAAAGGTACTACCATATTACACACTTAACTGCCTACTTCGAATACCCCCAGGTTCTCTCAGCAAAGGGACAGTTACATGTGAAGTCCCACTTTCTTTTTTAATCAGGCTTGTGACTTATAGGAGTAATGTGCATACAACAGGTGTGTGTGATTTGCATCTGGGTTAGCAAGATGTCAGTAAGGTTGCATAAAGCTTTTTTGCTGCTGCCAAACTATATATGGAGATTGTTTATATTTCTCGTACCATAATTTGCAGATAAATTTACGTAAAAAGAAAATGAATATGAACAGAAATAAGTAAAAAAATCATTTGACATCATGCATATCACATTTACTCTCAAGTGCCATACATGCATACGAAGTACAACTTTTCCTAAATTCGGCGGTACCAAGCAGACTTTCTTATTGGTTTTACTTGATAAGAAACATAGTTCCGTGTCTGTTATACTACACAATTTCTTAGCTCAGATCAAAAAATGTAAAAAAAAAAACATCATTTACCCTTTCCCACCACTCACACATGGTGGATTTCAGTTGCATGTAACCTACCATTTCGAAACTGAGCTTACACAATACCTCAGCATTGCCACATGCAGATTGTCTCTATGCTGAGCCATAATGATGCAGTAATTCTTGCAAAAGTAGGCCCAAGCAAGTATTTAGTGCATACATACATACACACACACGCATACCTGTATGAGCAGATCCACGGCAAACGTTTTCCCTATACATTCCTGGACCTCTATCCATCCCTGTCTGCCTGTCTTCACAAACTGTTTATTCTTCCCTATGTCTTAATGTTCTAGTAGTGAATTTACCTTTGTATAAACTCCAGGGTCCTCCCTGCTTCTTCTTGATACTCCCAAGTTGAAGACAAAATGTGACAAAAACTGCTGCTAGCCCTGTAATGGAATTGGCTTGGGTGCCTTCAAGGACAATGTGATGTCTCCAGCAGCTGCAGCAGGTAAAGTACACAAAAATCACACAAACCCGCTGATTACCCCCCACACATCAGCAACACTTTTTTGGCACACAGGCTAGGTAGTAGCGGCTATAGCCTAGCATATACAGCAGCCATACATACAGTGGCATGTTCACATCTAGCGACACTGGGGTTGGGAAACAAAGACACACAACACCACATGTTCATTCTGTTAAAGCATTTATTTACTAACCAGCATAGCGAACAGTGAGGTACCCACTGATTCCGCTCCATTATCCATCCACCCTTCTACTGCTTCACCATAGACAGTAGAAGAAAGCTTCACGCACCAAACAAACATTACACTCACTGGAATGCATTAGCAACTCTTTTCCGGTCCATCAGCAAACAGGTCAGATGGGGAAAAAAGAGCATACATCGGAGCCTGATTCTTATAGCCTGGCTAACGCGACTTATCAATGCTCTGCGAACATTGGTCTGGCCAAGCTGTGTTGTAAACCCATTTCTCAGAGGGCGGGCTTAACCCACGTGTGTGAAATGCCTGTGTTTGCTACTGGACGAAGCTTTGACCAATCACATTAGTGTCCATGTATAAGACAGAGAATAGTGACGTGCATATGAGTAAACAAAAACGTAACTGCACAAAAGCTCGAAATTCCATATGCTATCGCTGACAATGTAACGTGCAGCTATTTTGTCAGTGAAATAGCTCCACAACTTTGCAAGATATTACTGTGTTGTTCTGCTATTTACATACTGTAAACTGGGTTGACTTGGCAACACTTACCATTTATAAGTCAGATGAACCTCATCGACAACAATGCCAAGGAGATTTTCTTTGTAGACTTCGTTGGCTAACATGTTCATCCATCTTCCAAAACAGCAGCTACAGCTGCATTGAAATCTTACCGTTGCTCCACGTTCGCCATGTTGACAGTGACTGAGGTAGATTTCCGGTCGCTAAACTACCGCGTCATTGCCTTTTTGAAATGCTAGATTTTCATTGGTCCCAGTTTCTCTGTTAATGTAGAAACGGTGTAGAATGGGAGCTTGGCCAGACTGACTTTGCAAGCGAAATTCAAATGCAGCGGCACAGGAAGTATGGGCGTGCCCAGGCTATGATTCTTATCCCCTGGCTCATAATAGTGGAAAGGACCTTGTTGGCGCAGGGGGTAATATCTGGCTAATTAGCCGGTTATGACTGTATACATGACATGTATTTTTGCATTGTGTACAAAGCAGGTATTGGTTCCCAATGTATTTCAAAGTGGTTTTTTTGTAAGATGATCATGATGCGTGTTATGGAGGTTTCTGCTGTGTGTCCCCCTGTGTGTGTATGAGCTCTACCAATTATATGATTATTGTGTGGGCTTTAAAAGAGGAGCAAAGCTCAGTGTTGAGAGAGTCTTGGTTGTGGAAGGATGTCTCTGTTAGCTTGCTGTGAGGCTGTACTGAAGTGAGTTTGTTGAAAAGTGCTTTGCATGTATTGCTTTATTGAGGCAGGTTTATTTTTGTTATTTCAGTTTTTGGTTTGCTGCTTTTAAAGTCACCGTACACTGTAAATAAACAATCACCTGTTAATCATTTTTTGAGTTGCCTACTCCTTTATTTTATTCACCCTTTGGGTCTGGCCATACATCATAGATGACGTGTCAGTATAACAACAGTACATATTGCTAGGAAAACCGCTCAGACGTTAAAGCAATGGTATAATGTCACTATCTACCAGACCCACCACACACCACACTAGCTGATTAGTATCTCGTGTCCGGTGGGGATGTGAAGAAAATGCACTTGCATTCAAGAGTGCTGACAGTAATGTGGTCATAGTGGAGCATTATGTTTCTGCTTGCTAAATGTTTGACAGTATTTGACAGTGGCTTCTTTAACAGTATTTAGATAGATAAAATGTGGCAAAAGTGAGCTAGCAAGCAAGCTAGCTGCTTTGGCCATAAATTGTAATGAACCTGTGCCTTTGCTACTGAGGTGTCCCTACTGAAATTATTTTTACAGTGAGGCTGTCTGCACCAGTTTGATGTGGCAAGTGATCTGTCTTATTAACCAAGGCATCCTCACACTTTTGCTCTTCTTCTGTTTCACTCAATTTTCAAGGCGTGTCCTCTCTAGATACAAGATTCTGATGGACTGATGACCTTATGTGCTGACAGTTTGAATATGTTCCCCGGTTCTCCATATTGTTTTTTAACCAACTTTGTTTATTGGGCTTTTGTACAACAGAAAATACTAATTTATGTAAGGCTGCATACCCAAGGAACAACAACACAAAACAAACACTGAAAGAAAAAAAACACGCACACACGTCAGTCAGCAAGTGGTAGATAAGTAAAATTCATACCGTATCGTTTATTTCAATTTTCTTTCATAAAATTAGTGTTGTGTGTATATATATTCATACCACATAATTTATTTTTAGTGTTGTATAGTGTAGTGTGGTTTAATGCAAACAGTGCAGAAATTTCTAACTGTGAAACAGTAGACTTCTCTTTTCCTCTTGGCTTTGTCTTTTGTCTTGACTTTATGTTCATGAGTGATGGGGTGGCTTTTAACAGCCTTCCTCTGCATGTTCAGTGAAGGTAGATCATAAGGGTTGGATGGTCATTTTTCTGTCAGCACATATAAGGTGGCTATTATTCTTAAAGCATATCGAAAACATTGACCAAAACAATGAGGCTTTCATTACATAAATGTTTTTCATATATCTCAGTCTATGTTTTTTTAAAAAACTACCAGGTAACCTGACTAAAAATAAATATATTTGACTTTAGCAAAGCACTATTTAAAGTTGCCTACATTTTAACAAAGCACTATTTAAAGTTGCCTACATTTTCAAAAATGTCAGAGTGTGCTAAAATTATCAGACAGTCTGAAAACAGTCCTCTGAGACTAATGCGGGTGAATTGCACACATTGCTGTTCATGGTGTGGCATCCCCAAGTGGTCTGGCACCCCGGGATATTGCCTAGTTTGCAGAAATAATATTGAAAAAAGGGCCCGGCATTTGTGCGTGCGTGGGTGTGTGCATGTGTTTGTGCGTAGACCACAGACTATGAGACTGCATGAATGGAATTAATTAAAAATGTAGATTTTCTATAATGTTAATGGTTTACATTTGGAATGTCTGCATTTTCACCCGTTTACTTTGATTCTTATACATTATCATTAATCATCAATTGCAGCTCAAGTATTATGTTTAAATCCTCAGTCTGCTTCCTGTTGTGTGTCCATCTAAACCACCTTTTCCCATTAATTTAGTGCCCAGGAATGTATGCTCTGCCATCTTGTCATTCTGAGTGCAGTGCCCCTGACTTGCCTTGTGTGTCAGTAAACAGTAGAGAAGCTAAAGATCAGAGCTGACTCAGAGCAATCGTTACATTATCAATTAGGCCTGCATGCTTAATAGTCTGTGCAGCTCTCTCCGGACATCAGAAACGGTTAGCCTGCCTGTCATGTCATACCACTCTTGTGAAGACATAATATAGCTGTGGCCATGGACCAATGAAAAATGGGAAGTTCATGAGAATCACCTAAAAAATGAGAATCAGTTTCAATGGCATCTTCAAGACTATAACTCAGGACTATGACTCTGGCATCTATCAAGACTATGGTAGATTATCAAAAGCATGCGAAGATGCTTGACATATTCTACAATAATTGATAGATTGAGATGTATTATTGGAAGTTAGTTTTTCCCAAATAGTTGCCCCTCAATGTCTCTGCACGGCCCTGACTTCCAAAGGAGACAGCCATCTTTGTTGTAAAATGACAGGGGCATCACTCTAAATTTGGAGTGTGGGGCCAGGGGACAGTTCTGTGACATGTCGATGCATTAGTGCCACCACTACTCACCCCTTTCTGATGCCCCTGCAGTGGTGCATTACCTGTTACCTGGGCTAAGCTATATATTGGGGTATACTTTACATAACATGACACATACATGATGGTTTGCCCAAAGCAACTTACAATAGAGGACACAAATCAAGCTACAGTTAAACAAAAGAGAACAGAGTAAGAAAAGAGCGTAACAGAGTTAGTGTAGACAGAGAAAGAGTGCGTAAGTGGAGGTAAAGAGGCTGGTGCTGTAAGGAAGGGAAGGCCTCCTGGATATTCTGGGATATACTTTCTGGTGTTACTGAGGAGCAAATAGGGGAAACCAGTGTATTGTTACATGTTTTGATAGTTCTGTTAGTAGGTTGAAGCACTTTTAAGCCAGTGCATTCAACATTTGGTTTAAAGTAGTAACATGGGTCTGCAATTAAATGCTCTGTAGGTGTAATCTTTGCAAGAGAAACTAAAAAAATATGGTTTCACTTCAGTTATGGTTTCACAAGAGTCATATGTTACAATACACCTGGGTTACTAGTAACACACTCTTATGATAGGTGTAAAAAAGATTATGACAAAAACTTGACCTTGAAAGCTTTATAATCAACACTGAATGTTCACCATACTTGATGTGCATGTGGGCGTGCGTGCATGTGCGTGTGCGTGTGCGTGTGTGTGTGCGTGTGTGTGTGTGTGTGTGTGTGTATGCATACGTGCATGAGTGCAGTGCCTGCCTGTCTGTGTGTAATAAAACAGTGTAAGATGAATGTACATATGTACATTATGTACAAATGTACATAAAATGTCAACTAAAGTCAAAAGTAAACAAAATTAAACTGCTCAAACTGTTTTTTTTTATCAGTAAAGGCACATTTCTCAGATCTCTCAAGTTGAGGGGTAATTGAATGTGCCTTTGCCACAGCAGGTGCTACTTGAGGAATTGCAAAAGTAATCGCAGGGTCACAAATGCATGAGGAATAATGATTTACCCATCTGATACTGAGGCAACATCAGCCAATGGCCTTGCTGTGAAGGAATGCATGGTCACCATCATATCATATTCTCTCATACTCTCTCTCTCTTTCTCTCTCTCTCTCTCTCTCTCTCTCTCTCTCTCTCTCTCTCTCTCTCTCTCTCTCTCTCTCTCTCTCTCCATGACCACCACTTATTCAGACTCATTCTATTTATTCATTTTTGTATCAAGTGAACCCTGTCCTATATCATATTACTGGAGCTATTTTAATCCAGACCAATGATTTCCTGGTATTTAGTATTCTTTTGGACGTTTGACTAAAATATTACTGGTAAGACAGCAGGAATCCTTCCCTGAAGACACCAATGAATCCAAGTTTTGTTTTTTGGCTTTAATAATGGATCAATGAAGGCATGTGTGGTTCTGTGTAAGACAATATTTCAATTAAGTGTCCAGTGTTTCTTTTCTGTATCACCTGCAGTGACCCAGTGCTATCCAAACAGCTATCTATTCTTAACCTGACAATGTCACAAGCTAAACAAGATTTATCAATCAGATCAAAATCAACACAGAAATAAATAGTTGATCTAGCGGTCATTTAGTTGAAGAGACTAGTATTACTTTGACTCCAATTTCCATCTCATTACTGCAAGAAGCTCTTAAAATTCTTTTAGTTAAAAGGCTGAGGGGGCACCAAACTCCATAACTAATAGCCACTCATCAGGGCCAAGGAACTCATACCTACTCTGTATGACATAAAGCACTTGGCCTTTTTCATCCATCAAAAATGTATTATAGAAAGAGATGTTTCAAATTATTGGGGGAAATGGTATAAAAGACTTATTTTGGTAACACCATTTATTTTACAAGAGTTAATAGATAGATAGATAGATAGATAGATAGATAGATAGATAGATAGATAGATAGATAGATAGATAGATAGTTTTAAACAAACAAACAAACAAGCAAACAAACAAAAATAAAATAAAACAGAATTTCCTGCTGCACACATACAGCTGGTATTCAATTGATGAAGATTTTGGTGAGCTTTGGGCCCAACCTTTCAGTGGTTTAATTAATTTAAGTTTTGTAAATAAGTTTAATTTAAATAATGTAAATTAATTTTTGAGGAGCAAATGAAATCACTGTCATTTGAAATGAAATGGCATTAACAATGCACTCAAACATGATTTTGTTTCAGATAAATATATGTTCAGATTAATATATTTATGTATATTATAAGGCTATAACTTTCGCGTTAAGCATATTGTGTAGCCTATGCTCTTTTGGCAGTGTGTCAACTCATCACCATGGTGAATGTCAATACTCCTTATCGCCCGGAAATGCGTGGGAACGTCTTAGTAGTACATGAATTGTTGAGCCACACTTCAAAGTTCATAAAGCAGACTGTTCGTAAGTCACCACTTTAGGAATTAGGGGGCTCCAGCAAACTCTAAATTTGAAATGGCCTTCACAATTAACGTCGGATTTTGCTTTCTGTTGTTTGTGTTCGTCCAGGAACATTACACATGGCAGCATAGCGGTAAGAGAGTTTTGAATATTAGAAAAGATAATTACTTGCTGAAAACTTGTTGCCTAGTTTGTATCATCCCAAAGAGCCGACGAGAAGCTGTGAGTTTGTTTATTGAAAATGTTGTTTATTTAAAATGTTGCAAAGCGTAACGGAACATCTGGAGGCAACACTCGGCGCGCTCCAAGTTTGTGCATGTGTTACTGTAGACATTTGTGTTCCGGGAGAAGTATCTGACCGGCTTTTGTCTTTGTTTACACGCTGGATGGTACACATTCCAAGAATTACTACACTATTGGTGTTGTAATGGCGCGATGGTGCACGAATGTGCTGTCAAAGGCAAATACGCATTTAAGATGTGGAACAGCCCTTTCACGCACAGCGTGTTTAACGCAGCGGGCTGCGCCATGAAGTCAGCAGAATACTCGCCAAACGCTGAGATCCGAATGTCAATTCTCTTATTTAGGTTATAATATCACAGATTTTGCTGTGTTGTGGTGTTTGTGAAGCTGACGATACGGTCACTACATTGTTTACAAACATCTAAGCCCAATGGCAGGTTAATATTTGCCTACCTCGCAGTGAGAGTCTTAAATTAATTTGCTGATATGCTGCCTAATAATGAGTTCAATTAAGCTTTTGACCTGATCTACTTTCCAGAGCTCCTGGTAGCTTTTAGTAGTGAAATACTCCTCTATATGAAGCTGTGTGTTTCTTTCATGGACTGTGGGTATTAGCCAGTGTATTACATGAAAGGTTAATGGAAATCCCTTTTCTGTGGGCTTTCACTGGAACTAATGTGTATTTCCTGTTCAGCTGTCCCTATGTGTCTTCTCTTCAGTGAATGCCATCATTCCCGAGTGTGTGTGTGTGTGTGTGTTTGTGCACGCGTGTGTGCCTGCATGTGCGTAGTAAGAGAAATGTTTTGGTGCCTCCTCAAGTTTTGTAAGAGTATGAAGGATTTGCAGATTTAATAATAACTGTTCCAGCAGACATTTAAAGGAATTATTAGGACATTTACAACCTTTTACAACCTTTCTTGTTCTGTATCTTTCTCATACCTGCATGGCATATGCATTTTAACCATGTAATAACACATGTTGCCATCTTTACTAAACATTTCCTCTCTGATGAGTGTGCTAAGTAACTTTAGAGACGCAGGTTAGCTTTACAGTGAGATAAATTGGGATTAGGGGTTAAACTTAACTGTGGCCCCACTGTGCTTCAGTAGCTTTCCCTAGGGGAAAAGTTGCCTCACACTTTCATTTGTGGCATGAATTATGTGCTCACTCCTCCATGTTAGACGTGGTCTCTTGCACTCAGCTTTGGTTCATAAGCCAAAGGATTTGTTTTAAAGCAGACAATACACTTTGTGTTTCAAGATAATTATAGCAGTAAAACTACTGAACTCTTCTATAAAGTGAGAAGTCTAGAATTTGAAGTGGTTCTACTAACTGTTGATGAGCACCAAGACTTTGCTTTTAAGAAGTATAATCGAATTTCAAGTAGTTCTATTGTGACTGTTAACAGCAATTTTACACATCATTTGTGTTGTATGAGAGTTTTTCTATTTGCTTGTTTTTTAATGGAGTTAGAAAGTTTTGCTGTAAATGTTCAAATGGCCTAGTTGTACACTGGTGTTCATCCACTGTAAAATGTCCTTTTTCTTATGCTGAAATGACATGTTTACATATGGAAAGTCCTAAAAGTGCAGAATCAAACTGTTTTGTTATCTTTATGAATCTTTTAATAAATGGGGATTAAAAATAGACTCACTCTGAAATTGGCACATACATTATTAATGAAGAGAAACTGAGCCCAGTCGAGCGTAACTCAATGCAATCAGTTGACTTGGCATAACGGCTCACTTTAAGGCAATTTTCCCCCCACACCTCCTCCTGCCACACAGACCAGATAATGTTTCCCTTGAGGTAGCAAAGACGATAGCCGACCCAGTTAATAATTTTTGGTCACATTTTAATAGGTGTTTTCTAAATTATTTAACTGCTTACACAACATTTTTTGGTGTTTACAGTTAGTACAGATGCATTAAGATAACAGCAAACATGGTTGGAAAACTGTGGGTTAGTAGGAGAGTTGTTTTTGTAACTGTTTGTTACCTAGTGTGGGCTGGTATTGATGTTGATATTGGCTGTATCGTACCCCCCTTTGTGTGTGGTGTCAGTTCACTGACTATGAAACCGCCTCCATTGCTCAACCCAATTGAGTTTGGCCCTGGTGCAACAATGAGGTAACGGTTTCATTCCCAAGAAAGACTAGACGGTAATAAAATATATGCCAGCAGGGGACTTTTTTGATGAAAGCATCTGGTAGATGACTAGGCCGAATTAAAGTCCGAGAACAGTCAAGTAGCCGACATGCTTTCTCACTCTCTAAGAAGTTGTAGGTGGCAATGGTGACTGGGGGTGGGAAACGTCTGCTACAGAAAGTAAAAGTCCTGCTGTATTTTGCTTCTACCTGTGCAGTTAAATAGATTTTTGTTTACTTATTGGCTCATCTACATGGTTGAAGAGTTGCGCTTATCAGCATCCGCTGGTTTAGTAACTAGATGAAACACATACATGGGCTTTCATTCACTGAGGCTGTACTTTCCCTTTGCAGATAGTGGCTGACTTCCCACACTTCCCACCCTATCTGCCCCCCTCCATTTGCAAAGGGGAACATCATATCACTAGTTATGGTAACACAAATAGAAACAGACCCACTGAGCGAGGCTCTGGTGATTATGATGAACACAGCAAGCATGGAAAAAGTCAGTTTGAAATCACTATCCAGTGAGCTGTGTGTGTCTGGTGCATTAGTAACCCCCACGTGGCATGAGTCACTGGAGGAAGGCTTGGCAGTGCTGATATCGGTGTCGTTTTTTCCGAGGCCCTTAAATTTGGGGGGCACAGGATGCCTGCCAGTCTTCAACTGTGGATTCACAGAATTAGCTCACTGTGACTCAAGCCCGCTTCACTATGATATCAGGCCTCATCAGGCTTCTAGTGTGGCATATAGGCTATAGAGTGGGTGAGTCAGAGGGAACTAAGATGACACAGTTAGAGAGGTACAATGTGAGAGCATTTAGTTCAGCATCCTGCACACTTGGAATAAGAGCTCACCAGCTGTGTCAATGTCTTAAAATTACAGTTTTTAGACATACGTGTGGTCGTAACAGTACCTTTTAACATGTCCTGTCAAGACTCTCATGACATGTAAACAATGTCTCTGGCTGATCCCATGTTATCTGACCCGAATCCACCCATACTATTTGTACAGCCTCACCCAAGTTCATGACAGCAAGGCACTCCGTACAATGACTATGATCTCATCTGGGGTTAGTGACTTTGGTTGTTCGATAACCTTTTGTGACTAACACCACACAGTCAGCAATGAGCTTGATGTGCAGTGTATAGCGTGTGGCAGTTAACCTGAGGGGAGTGTGTTGTTAAGGTATGCTCTAATTCAATTCTGACTTGGCCTTTTATTTGAGCACTGAAAAGGGTGTTAAGAGAACGTTGGGTTATTCATTACAAATGGACCTTAGTCACTGCCATGACTCATGCAAGTGTGTGTCTGTTGACAGATATAAAAGAAGGAAAAGATGGGCTTGGTCAATAAATACAATCTTGAGTGGCAACAAGTGCATGCTTGACAGGTTATAAAGAGAACAGTTGAGTGTTATGAGTAGAGTAATATACCATTCTGCTTTAAAAAAACAAAACAAAGTATGACCTATGCACTGAACCGCACCATAAAAACAGACAAATGAAAAAAACATTTTCAGTTTGTTTTAAAACTAGATTTTGTCCCTAGTCCATGTCCATAGTCACGATATAATGAGACTAGGCTGCCTTTCTCTGCTCAGAAAGAACCAATTACTGTAAAGTGTACATAGTATTTATTTGTTAAATTTACTCTTCCATAAC
The DNA here is from genome assembly GCA_030347295.1 of Setipinna tenuifilis. Taxonomy (NCBI): domain Eukaryota; kingdom Metazoa; phylum Chordata; class Actinopteri; order Clupeiformes; family Engraulidae; genus Setipinna; species Setipinna tenuifilis. The sequence goes on from CM059269.1 coordinate 18,737,466, forward strand.
ACATTACTGCACTACCACTGAACTACTAATGCATTACTGTGTCTACTGTTGAGCCACAATAACAATTTCACTTTCAAGATTGCATGAGTTGTGGTTAAACCGCCACAGCCCATGACAGCATGTGATCTACGCTCCCATTTTCCAGCTTATTTTGTGGCATGTGGGATGCCTTAATGAGCAAGTACGCACGGTAGGATAAAAGGTCACAACTAACACAGCAGACCAGTTTATTGTCTAACTGTATTGTCAGATATGGTGAAGCAATGTATATTATACTTCATGTGTGTACCTTACCTGTGCCTTTTGTCTATTCATGTTTATGTTTATGTGTGTGTTGCAGACACTTTTATTCACCAGGTCAACATGAGGAGACGTTAGAATAAAATAAGAACAGATATTGGTGAGATGCCAATTTAGTACCTGTTGTTATAGGCCAGAGTGAGGGTCTATACTGTCTTTGTCTATCCTATATCCGACTGTGCACTACATCATGTCATTAGTTTTATAGAGTGGCCCAGTCTTTGTGGCTGACAGCTGAAGCATTTTGCAGTATGGTGTGATACAGATGCATTGTGTGACCTTTATGATATTCATGGACTTGGAATGACGGCTGAACAGAAGTGTGTATTGATCCTGTGATTTAATCAAGAGCTTCTTGAGGCTGTTATATGAACTGGTCATCTCAGGCAGTGAAGTGGAGAGGCTTTCTATTTATACTGCATTGATTCCACAGTAACACACCTGCCCAAAGCGCTTCATGCGATATGTTGCAATGGAAATGCATGGCTACACCAGTACATATTGGTCTCTGTCTGTACATGTCCTTGAAATATTCCCCTTTATTTTCATTAATTACGCATTCGTTTCACTTTATAAGGCACACCGTGTTTCGTTTTTGTCTGTTTGCACTGTGCTTCAGTGACTAAGTAAAATAACCTTTTTTGTCATTTTCCCTAGAGAAAAAAATTACGGACAATTTACAAAGAGTATTTTCTGTCTAAAGCCTTCCCCCACCAGTCACTTGTTACGCAAGACTGTTAATGCAGTCAAAAGGATGAAAAGGGGGGAAAGAAGACTCTCATGGTCCTTTGACGAGTAGCAGCAAAAGAAAAGAAATGATCCCAAGTCTCAGAGGTAAAGCTTTGGATAATTGGCGACAAATGAAGGAATTTAAAACTGGTCCACATACAGCAAGTGCGACCTAGCAGCACTCCATCATTACCTCGACTGTCTCAGTGGGACTGCGATTTTAACAAGCAATTGTTTTAAATTAGGTTAATTTTTTTTCCTCTTTTATCTTGATAACTGAGCCATCGGTCTCTAAGGTCCCATAAAGAAGGAAATAGAAATACAGTTGCTCAAGGAAGACAGTCCACAGCCCCTTAGGTTCATGATTCAATAACCACAGACATCATCTATTGTCTTAGTGCTTATCATTGACAGCTGTATGACTAATTTGACATATAAAAGGGATTGGCTGAAACAGTCATTGACTAATGATATCACTGAAATTACTTCCTTCGATTCTGATTAAGGTGTCCTGTTTTCCCATATTCTCCAATATACCCAGCATGGTGTCAACTTATTGCTTATGGGACTTAACTAATGCTTTAATCACTCCCTTCCATATGGCTGATTGATTAGGCTGTATCATTTTATTTGGTTCGCTGAACCCTGGACAGTAGGTTTGGAATAATGGCAAGAGGTGTGGAGGATTGTGGAGGATTCCCTCTCTCCTGTGTTCCCTGTGACCTGCAAGGGCTTTGGTTGTTGAGTTCTTTTCTTGCCCTTTTGTTGTTGTTATTGTTGAGCAACTGGAACAAGCAAGTTGGGTCCCATCCGGAATTGCAGATGCAACAGATTGTCAGCCAGATAGTAGAAGGGGGGTGGTGGTGGTGGTGGTGGTGGTGTGTGTGTGTGTGTGTGTGTGTGTGTGTGTGTGTGTGTGTGTGTCCCTCCATATGAGAAAGTCTGAGAGGCCTCCCCTAAACCCACATTTCAAGATCACAGGAGCCAAACAAACTGTGGATACCAGAGCAGCGGCTGATGTGCAGTGAAAGTTTAACTTGTGACTGTAACAGGGCATGTCTCAAACTGTCTGATCAGTGGCAAAGATTGACAGATTAAATCTAGAACTTTGTTTTGCCTCAGTGCTGATCTGTGTTTGCATTGCACAGTCTTCAAAATGGGTCATGCATTATGTGATCTTGCAGTATACATCATCAACAGGGAATTCAAAATGACATTTTACACTATCAGCAGTACAACTACTGTCTAACCTAAGTGTTCATACTTTCTCCACTGATTAAGACCTTCGGGACTCAGTGTCAGTTTAGGACGGTAGCTAAAAGAAGATGAACTTTATCAAGCATTGCTTTTTATCATTTTATCAGGCATTGATTTTTCACAAATAGCTAGTTGGTCCAAAGGTTATTGTAAGATCATATTTAGTTTGCAGAGTGACCACAATACCTACCAGTATGAGTCAGTGTAATAGGGATATTAAGGATATCAAGTTATTCTTTTGTAATCATTCATTTTTGGAGGGGCCCTATCTAATACTGGTCAAATTACACAGTAACCTTTTCATTTATCTTACTCAATTAAAATAATGTGTTTGGATTATATTTACAGACAGCTGCATGCAGGCCAAACTCACACAATGGAGGAAGTCTCTGGTTACTTGCGGTTAAAATAATTGTGCAGCCATTCTTTCCAAGTTGGGTTTGTTTGTTGGAGTTCATACAACCACAAGCTCCCTGAGAGAGAGAGGCTCAGGCAGTAGAGCCAGGCTTTGACATTTATTGAAACGTGCCAGGACTCATATTGGATGAGGGACCATCAACCTGTAACGCTGCATCAACAGTAAGCCTAGTGTGTAGCACACCAGTATTGAATAATTTGTACCATTATCCAGGTGCAGGTGTGCGCAAAAGAATGAAAGAAAGAAAAGAAAGAAAGAAAGAAAAACAAGCTACTAGTCAAAGTACACACACATGGATATTAGTCAGTTCTTTAGAATCAGGCTAAATTTGTTTCTGGATTTCAGTCATATAATCTTTAATGAGGGTGTATTTATCCAGGAGCAGTTCTTGCAAACAGGTGTGGCTTTCTTGTTCTTAGCAGAAGAAAACAGTAAGTACTTCTAAAAATAACAGTGAAATAACATAAACACTGAGGCCTCATAAAAAAGCGATTAGGCACTCAATGGCAATCCACCCCCCGATTCTGTAATAACAGAATTTCAGTTGTCACTCTTTGTGCCAAAGACAACAACAGCAGTTAAAAGGTTACACATCTTGTAGAGCGACAAGTCTTATATCCTAATCCCTCTGAAAACACCCAATGTTACTTGGGAAAAGCCTGTAGCAATCTGTGCGTGCAGGATGGAAAAACTTGTTTTTTTCCCCCTTTCACTTCCTTTTACATGCTGCTGCTGGAAGACACTCCTTAGAGACGGACTGAAGCAGAGGAGTCACATTGTAGGATGACATTTCCCTTACTGAATCTATAACAAGACAGGGGTTGAGACATAGAATCAATAATAATGATATAAACACGCAATTTTACCATGCTTGGTTGCTGTTGGCCGCGTTGTTCCTAACAACAGGGTCAAAGAAAATGACTGGATTATGAAGAAAACAAACAGCTATTTCCTGACTTGTTAGATTCGGTACCATAGGAATGCTCAAGTGCGCCCTGGATGCCTGTCTTAGTGGAACAAAAGACAGGCTTTGTCATTGTTGTCATTATAGCGCGCTGGAGTTTGGTTTGGGGGGCGATGCAGACCTGCATGTTGACTTACTCCGAGGGCCCTTGTGGGGGCCCCGAGACAGACACATGAATAGCCTTGCTGCCATGTAATTCCCCTCTGGGTGACTGAATCTCGGCGTGCTTATCTTCCCAGGCCGAGAATTGTAAATAAAAAAATATCTAGGGCCGGGGCTGTGACAACATTTAATCACGAGTGAAAGCAAACCTCTCAGAACGACCCAAGTTCACTCGGAGTATTAGACAAGGTCCACAGTCGCACATAACTTAAGAGAGAGAGGCTGTGTCCACATGGAAACCAACAGAACAAAATGTCAGACTCGTAGTGTCACACACACACACACACAGACACACACACAGACACACACACAGACACACACACACACACACACACACACACACACACACACACACACACACACACACAGATGCTGGTATTCTCATTAGGGCTGAGAAAGCAGAGGGATAGGGAAGTGCTGTCTGATTCATGACCTTACGCGGTTGCGCCACACGGACAGTCAGGCAGGGTTGCGACAGGAGCGGTGCTATGATACGGGCCTGATGGCATACGGGGGATGCTGAAGGTTAAATGAACCGCTTCCCGTGTGGGTGGCTGTCACTCAGCGCTGAAGCTGTTGGCCAGACTACACTGTATCCCACCGCTGCAGATCAAGCCCCTCACAGTGTGCACTGTAGCCACCATATTGACACAGCAGGACAGCACTAGTGCACCTTCACCACAGCTCACAGACACCACAGCAGCTGCCTATGTTTTCATGTGAAGTAGAAAATGTACATGTATTGATTATATTAACAAAATGTATGTTAATAATAAAATGTTTGAGTAGTCAAGGTACTATATAAGAGTTAGAGAGATAATTTCTGCCCACGTTGTAGTTCCGTGCCCTGTAGCAGGGTAGGTTTTGAAATTCTGTCAGGTTAAGCACTGAATTTGACAAGCCTAGACATCTGACAAACCAGTAAAAGTAGTGAATTCCCCCATATGGTGTTCTTCTAATGAATCCCACCTACACACACACACACACACACACACACACACACTGAAACACAACACACAATCAAACATGTTTCTGATTCTCTTTCAGAGCACAGACAACCTCACCGGCCTTTTCATCACATCTGTGCCATGAAGATGGACGAGGGGCCCTGTAAGGCCCTACTTGAGAGATACTACTTCAACATTGACACAGGCCACTGTGAGAGCTTTGAATATGGTGGTTGTCAAGGCAATGAGAACAATTTCGATACCTTGGAAGAATGTGAAGAAACGTGCATAACGACTGGTAAGATGATTGTTTTCATCCCTGTAAACATAATAACTTTAAAATTAATACTAAGTTTTCTTTTTAAGGCTTTTCTCATACAGAGGAAGTAGCTCGAAGTGCTCACCAAATTGTGACAAATTGTGTTTCAGTTATATAAAACCACAGAGTGGAGTTTAAATCAGGGCCTATGGAGGCTTAACCCTGTGGCCCCCAGGAGCCCTGCAGCAAGGAAAAAATCCATATAGATCTTTTCTGTTGAGGACATATATTCAAGTACATTTGTATGTATGGTGAAAGACTAAAAATATAAAAGCTAACAACAGGGTACATGTAAGTTGCGATAGTAGAAAGAAAACAAGTATAACAAACTTTATTCAGTACAACTAAATCTAGGTGTTAGTTTCATTAAGGCAAAGCCACACCTTATATGTATTAAGGCTATAATTTTTTATTGAGGGTGAAAAAGCATTATGTAAGATAGGAGTCACCCAAAGCACACATCCCATCCCTAGCAATAAACGGGCAGATAACAAAGAGTGGGATGGTAGTTTATATGAAAAACAAAATCAAAGTGCTGTGATTCATTCAAGCCATTGAGTGCCACATAATAGTAACGTCGCCATTTTATACCACAACCTTTTAGCTGCAGGTCCAGAACAACTGTAATTAGTCTGTAAGTGTGTTGCACATGGTTCACTTACATGAGAGGGGTTGAACACATGGCAGGTCGAACATAATTGGAGGTGGCTTGCGCCTGTCAAGCTCAGTGAAAGGCAGAGAGGCCCCCTTTGTCAGTAGACTACACAGAACTGAGACACGTTATTTACCTGGGGGTAGAAGTAGTTCAATTTAAGTCCACCGCACCCTCGCCCCCCCCTCCCCCCCCCCAACACACCCACCCACTTACACGTGTACGCACGCATGCACTCACACACACACACACACATACACGCAAACAGAGACACACACACATAAAAGCTGATGCTCAGTCGAGTGGTATTTCAGAAAAAAAATTGTATTCTATGTGTTGCCTCAAAATGAGGACAACGCTTTTGTAAACCTCCATGGGGAAAAAAAAGCATTTGCCCAAGGGCATTGTGTATGTTTTATGACCAATGCCCTCCACCCCCCATCCCCTCCCCTCCCAATGCCTTCCTGATTGTAGTGTGGCAAGAGCCTGGTGCCACAGGGGTGTTAGTGTCCTGCTGGTCTTGTGAGTCATATCTCATTACCCCATCCGGTGTGGGTCACTGCAACCCAGCCGGATCCTCCTCCGTCCTTACAGACAGAGTCCTCTCTGAGAGGACTCTTTGCAGTAATCACTGACCCACAGATGCCATGTGACCGAGAGGGCAGCCAGAGCCCAGTCACTCCCTTCTGCCTAAGCCATTACCACAGTTTTGTGAAAATTAAAAAGTGTCAAATCATGCAGAGATAAATAAACACTTGGTAACTTATGCGTACGTACAGGCTAACACACATGTGTGTCTGTGCCTACTCACAGAAGCATACGCAGACACACACACTCATGTACACACTCAAACCTAACCCCCACACAGACAGTCTTCCACACACTCACACACACAAACCTACCCCAAGCTATTTCCCCTTAACAATGTGTCCCTCTGTGACATGACAGAAATACTTCAGAAGGTCAAAGGAAGTGGCCCTGAAGGACTTGAACTCCATTGTTGAGAGGGATCCCTGTCTGGCTGTCTCTAATGTACAGTTGTGTTCATTTCCATTTCCATCTCCTTAGCTGACTATTTTTAAAGATCCATTTTGTTGTGATCGATGTTGAAAGAACTTAGTATTTTGATCTGCCTTTATTGATCAGAAACTCTTATTTACATGCTGTGTGCAAAGTCAGACATGTCTAAGAAATGGGCAAATTGGAAGGACATTTGTCTATGTGGGTAAGATTGCAATTTTCAGCAGTTAGTTCTATAGATTTTTTTTAAAAACGTTGAATATATTTTTCCTTTCAATATTGTAGATTTAATATGTGCTAGACCAGGTTGTTTAGTCTGTTTCGCATATTGCTGCAAGCCCAGTCTAAAGTGATTTGTCTCCCCCTACTGTGTGTCTCGTGTCTCTCGACTAAGTCTGTGTGTGTGTGTTTGTGGGAGCATGTGTGTCTGTTCCTTTACATGTATAAGCATGTCTGTGTGTGTGCAGTGTATGTGTTTGTGCATGCATGTGTGTATGTTTGTCAATGTGTGTGTGTGTGTGTGTGTGTGTGTGTGTGTGTGTGTGTGTGTGTGTGTGTGTTTGTGTGTGTGTGTGTGTGTGTGTATGTGTGCATCTGTGCGTGTATGAGCATGTGTGTATGTGTGTGTGTGTGTATGTGTGGACACACACATGTATGTGTTTTACCTGAAGGCTCTCCTCAGAGACTGACCCAGTTCTTTCCCTGATATTCTGAAAATCCATTTTTCTGAAATATTGAACTCCTAATAGCTTGCCCGAAAACAACCCTGTCCTTGAGAGACAGGAAGAAATATGCATGGGGCCATTCTGGTGACGTATTGGGGCAGGTCACCAGGAAAGAACGATCAAAATACAATCCCTTCCCTCACCTGACACTTGAAGGAGTCCTTAGCTGCAGAGACACCTTTCTGAATAATTCATCGAGATAAAAAAAAAAAAAGATTGGTTTATGAGAATCAGCCCTGACCAGAATAGGGCTGGTTTTGTTTACTTTTGATTGAGCCATATTTGTGAATGCGAATGTTTACATGATCTTTGATCTCTGGCGATCAGATTAACTAGAGAAAAAAAAATTTGTCTCTTTGCCATGCCACAGAATGCTGCCCTAGTAGTTAAACATGTTGTTTTCTTTACTTGTAAATTAACTGTCTTAGTATACAAGCATGCAAGTATGGAGTTGGAGTTCACTGTGTTAAGCTTTAAAACACTGTTTGTGCTGCCAAATGCAGACAGGCTCTACTTATGAGACAGAAGTGACTGCTCTAAGCACTCCATGGAAAGGACGTCCCCAGGGGCGATTTTAGCATCTGGTCTTTAGGGGTGCCCGGCCCCCAGTGCTTATCACACAACACTATTATTATATATAATATATTATTCATTTTGCACTGAGCCAGGGGGTGCCGAGCAGTTTCACGGGGGTGCCTTGGCACCCCTAAAAATGGTCTAGATTCGCCCCTGGACGTCCCTGAAATTGGTCCCCCCTCCCATAAATCTCACATCAGCAAAGCACAAGGTCTGGATTATTCCCCATTTCAGGTGGGATTAGAAGTGTCGCCTAAGATGATTGATAGCCACTTAACTAGAATATTTTAATTAGCAATGGCCATAAATAAATTCTGCATCATGGAGTAAAAAAAAGTGGTTGGCAGGATATTAAGAGATTTTTATCTATGAAGCCCTGGATCGGAGCCAGTCACTTAATCAGCAGGATATGTCCTATAGATTGGGCTGCAAAATCAATCACGTCCACCTGAGGCTGGCACGACGCCAAGGTAATTGTTCTGGGGCAGCCAGTGTCTGCTCTTATTGCAGACCTTTGCAATAAACACAAATGAGCAGCCAAAAAATTAAGGCGGCATATATGCACAATGTCATACTCGGATACAGTTTATGGACACTTTAATGTGATATACATACTTCTTGTCAGGTCATTAATAATAATAATAATAATAATAATAATAATAATAATAATACCAAGGGGCCGTAAAATAATTTTAAACACAACTACATCAGAGCTTATATTATTGTTAGTTTACTTTACTGATTATAGTGTTAATACTTGGAATAGGTTCTATTTCATTCCTTATAATTTATTACAATTTTGTGGTTGACAGGCACTTTTATCAAACTCGAATAACAAAGACACTCCCAACATGTGGGAATTTATGCTGTCTATATATATATATATATATATATATATATATATCTGTCTGTCTGTCTGTCTGTCTTTCTGCCTGTTCATAAACAAAGAGAGGGAGAGAGAGAGAGAGAGAGAGAGAGAGAAAATAGCTGAGAACCTTTTTGCTCAACATGAGAATGCAGTATTCCATGTAATGAATGCACTGATTCTGTGAGTGTTTGGAAAGTAAAACACAGGGCCCCTGATTTATTCAGCAAAGTAATGTCAAGCTTTAAAACTCTTTTTTCTTCACCTCTTGAGTAGTTGTTAAACTGGGGCCTTTTAAGTGCCTCAGCGCTAGCCATGGTTGCCATGGAGGCCAGACTCTCTTGATTAGGCAGCTCAACCAGTGTATATTTGACTCCACGGGTGCTGCGGCTTGCTCAGACTAAACATGTTTCATGTTCTCTCCCTCTGTCTCTCTCGTAGAGGAGAAGAACCCCTGCCATTTACCAGACAATCCGGGGCCCTGCCGAGGCCTAGTGCCACGCTACTTCTTTGACCGCAGGAGTCAGCTGTGCAAGCGCTTCTTCTACGGAGGCTGCTACGGGAATGCCAACAACTTCAGGACACTGAAAGAGTGCCAAGCTAAATGTCAGCGTATGTACGTCACGGCATTGTGCCTGCTCAGGCAGCAGAAATGCCGCTCATCATTCCCCATTCTACGGCGCATAGCTGCTCCCTGGCCCCTGGTTGCCCTCAGAGCAGCCCATTGAAGCCTGTGTAAATGCCTCAGGAAAGGATTTCTAAGCGAGTCCATACTGTCGAATGGCCTTTATGCTTTCAAGTGGTGCTTTAGGCTGCCTAGTGTGCTAGAGGCAGGAGACCATGCAGCTTACAATTTAAGTGTGTTGCAAAACAGTGACAGACCACTACCAGTCAAATAGGTTAAACTGTCCCATATCACGGCTCTACTCTGACATATTTACAAATGGTTCTGTCCACAAATTGTATGTGGATTACAATAATGTGGAAGAATGTTTTTGTAGCATATTGTATACAGAAAAAGTTTAGTAATATGAATGTAAAACCCTGATATTTTTGAACAAAAAGAAAAGGTTTGCCCTTTTTGTTGACTCTAATTTTGTGACAAACCCCTCAGAAAAGTAGCTTATTTTTCAATTAATTTCTGAGTTCCAGTGTTTAAGAAATATCACATATAAAAAGATATTCTGTCTGAACAAGGTCAAGGCAGACATAATTAATATACAGAGCATGGTACCTAGGACCCACTTTTCCCTTTTTTGGATTGACAAAACGCAGTGCTTCGTTATTACACGATGGCAAGTTATTACACAATAGATAGTAATTACACAATGCCTAGACATACTCATCGTCCAGCTTGTTGACGCATCAGAACTATGTACTTGATGTACACACATTCTCCGTGATCTTATCACTGTTTTGCAACACACATAATAGCTATGTGCAGTGGAGCATTATGATATTCCTTCATATGATATGTGACCAGCAGTATTACACACTGTAAAAATGTTGCTTAGAACCAACTTAAAAACAATTAGGCAACAGTGTTGTGAACTTTATGTTGTTATGTTATCTTATAAAAACTTATTATATTTTTTGTAAGTATTTTAGGTACTGTAAGTTGGCAAGTTGGTTCTAAGCAGCCCTTTTCTACAATGTAGCCTCCACCAACATGAGTGATATGTTTCTCATCTGTGTCCAACTGAGACAACTCTGTCTGCCTAGGTTGAGGTGAGACAGGTACTTTTCACGAATTCCCCTGAAGACAGAATGATTTGGCACAGCTTGAAAGGAAGCCAAAATTGTATTTTGTAAATTTGTCTTCCCCACGATATCATATTGCATCAGAATAGCAGCAGCCTGCATAATAGCCCCGAGCTTTCTTCAAGCTTTGCCAAGCCGCTGTCACCCTCCGCTTCCTGAAACACTCAAACTCTGTTGGTTGTTAGAGTGGGGGGCTAATCGCCGCAAGGGGTGTCCTCACCCCAGTAAACATGTCCCGAAACTAATAGCCATTTCTCTCCCCCCCCCCCCATGTTCTTTTTATTTCTGCAGAACCAGCCATTCCACCCAACAGGGATGATCCAAAGCCCACTAAACACAGCATCCCATCCAGTAAGATGATGTTTTCATTTAAAAGTTGGGGTTCTGCACACCTGTAGGGGGAAAAATTAAAACAGAAATTAAAAGGTCACCACTTGAATGTGTGGTGTTGAGTTCCTCCCATTTGAAGTTGGCACTAAACTCTCTTTTTAGATGTTGTCACGGAACCTTCTGTGGTAGCAGCTCATGCGCCGTCAGGCAAGTTGGAAGCTGTGGGTGAGTCTCATTCAAACATCATACCTGTCCCAGCCTGCCTCACACCAGTATTGTGCCTATTTGTTAAGAGGCGCTTTTTTAATTCTGTGGATTTATGTGTGTGCTTTTATTCAGCTGATATACTGTAGACAGGGGCATGTAGCTGCCTGCAGTAAACAGCTGACCATGACAGGCTTGCCCTTTTATTGGGCTCTTGAGTGTTGAAGGACATAGGTGGTGATGGTGACGAATGATACAGAGGCACATAGGGGGATCTCAGGTGATTCATTGCCCTTCAGGACCAACGTGTGAACAGAATACAGCCTAGATGTGTACTATTGCAGGTTTTCTGGAAACGTTTTGTATTACAGATTCCTTGTTTGACTATAATTCAGTCTAAGGGGCTAATTACCACTGCCTACAGTAATGACAACTTATTGGTTTGTACCTGCATAACTGAAACCTTAAACCTAAATAATCCCACTGATGAATAAAAAAACATACCAGGGAGGTGGATGTATGCATGTAGCAGTTTAGCTATACTCCATCAAGGGTCTGTATAACATATGATCATGTCTCCTGCTGTGTGCAGTATGCATTAAGCATCTGGTGAAGGTGCTGACTGTTGTGGTTGAATGTCTGATTCATAGCATATACCATAATCTTTTTTTTTCCAGATGAACCAAAAGAAGCCCATTTCGATACTGTTGCACGGGGCCGCAACCTGGAGCAAGTAGGTAAGTGTCTGTCCTCCAGCAAAAACCCCTGTTGTGGCAAGACCTGCTGTTGCATTATCTCAGTCTGAGTTAGGGCATTGTCATTGCAGTGTTTATTTTTTTAAGGTGCGTTTTATTCAGAGCTCACCGAGTTATGAAATATACTGTGAGGTACACTGAGACTCCTCATGAAATCTTTTTGCTCTCTCCATACCGGGGTGTCACCTGGTTCCAGTGAGTTATGCTTTAAGCCGTGCAAGTACTCGCACATGGGGGAATACGGGTGATCTACTGTGAGCTTGCCAGTTTTCAGAGCTGAAGGAAATGGGTTGTGAAGATGACAAATGATACGGAGACGTGCATTAGAATCTCGACAAATCATTGGCCAGCAGGATAAGGGTGAAGAGGAAACAATAGCACAGTGCTGGGATTGAACTAATGTATGCTCTGTGATAACCAGTGCAGTGCAGAGTTTTGCAACCATGTAATTAACCATTTGAGTTATGAGTGTGTTGTGACACAATAATTCTCAGCATGCATCGGCATTTCATGTTTATGTTTATGCTGTGATACTTAGCAGACGCTTTTATCATTTTGATAGTCTAACACACCCCTGACCCTTAAAGTTGTAATTACTTGTAAGTACGAAGCATCAGTGTGCCGTTACTCTTAAATAGTCAATGTATCACACTGTACTCTTGTACCTCAACCTGTGCTTAAGAGTAGAGTTACACTACTGTAAAATAACTAGGTGTTATCTGAGGCACTGAGTAGAGTTACAGTACCTAAGGGATAATGGCTATGAGGTGACCAGTTCCGTGGAAATAATGGTGAGGTGGAGGCGAAGAACTCTGCGACGCAAAGCGGAGTGGAGTTGCCTCCGCCAAGTCATTATTTCCATGGAACTGGTCACCCTGAAGGCCGTTATTCCTTTTATCTCCCGTTTGTATTGATGATCTAATTTTATATGCATAAACTACCAAAATAAATGGTTGATTTGCTACTTTATAGCATAGGTAAAAGTAGATCTTTTAACCATTAGTTTTGGCTACGAGAGTTGTTATAGTTATTATTCATAAGCGCATTGATAGGGAGCGGTGATTCAAATTTTTGAGATCTACTTCAAAGATAGCCAGTTATATAAGTTAATTCCCACCTCATTAGCCAATCAGAAAAGAGAATTCCATTGAGGAGATAATGTAACATACCAAGGCGTAATCATAAGCGCCCTCATTTTTCTCAGGGAAAGCAGGCTGCCTGTGACAGCACTGTTGAGTAGCATGGGAATTTGCGTTATTGCTCATCATCTGTAATCTCTTTCAGATGTGGTCACAGCAACACCCGATTCTCTGACAAGTTCTCAGCAGCAGGTGCTGGGTAATGCAGGTACTGTACACCTCCCCTCTCTCCCCCCTCCCTTAGCCAGTCTCACACACCTGTGGTAAGCCTGTTATTGGATATTCACACTGTACTTCATTATTCAGCGACAGCCCTCTTCTGGGTGTTTCTGTCGCAATCTAATGAGGTGAGACAGAGTGCTCTCTCAGCTTACCAAATGGCCTGCGCTTTTGGAGGTCAAGAGGTCGCGCCGTTGCCATCAGTCCTCCTTTCCCCTGTGCTTATGTGACAGTGATGCACGGCCCAGGGAGTGACTGTCAAGCAGCGGGCACATCAGGTTCAACTGCTGAGATTGTATCACCACAGCAGATGTAGTGTGTGTGTGTGTGTGTGTGTGTGTGTGTGTGTGTGTGTGTGTGTGTGTGTGTGTGTGTGTGTGTGTGTATGTTTTGTGTTACTGTGTGTGCATGCATGTGTGTGTGTGTGTGTGTGTGTGTGTATGTTTGTATTTATGAAAGAAAAAGGAAGTGAGAGAAATAAAGAGGGAGAAAAGAGAATAAACTGTATCATGTAAATTATACATGTTTTTCTGACAGTATTTTATATTGGTTGTGATCTCCTTGTCTGGTGTATTGGGGTTAGGGGCCTCCTCAGAAACAGACACTCACAGCACTTGTGTACACAAAAATGTAGACTGACTTTTATATTCATACCTATTATGAATATTTATGGAACAGAGCTGCCACCTTGTGGTGAGTTGTTGGATCTAGCCTTACAGGACATACACATGTCTGCCCCAGCATTACATAAGAGGATACAAACCTCTGTCTACTCTGTGTGTGCAATAGCTTTCAGTAGCTGGCAACTCAACTGTACTTTACAATAATTTACTGGTAGTGGGATAAACTGACTAGTCCATCCAGTCAGTCCAAGTCTGATTAGTTCTAAGCTACCTTGTGTGACCCACACTATTGAACTAGGCTACTGAACAGTGGTCTGTGTCAGACTGGGTTATTAAATACACAGACAAGAGAATGTCCTGTATGCTCTTATCTACATAACTCTGAAGAAGACATCAACTAAAGTAATTGCCCAAAAAGGCGGTGTGTTCCTTTAAACTGTATTTTTTGCTGTCTGTGGTCCAGATATCCAAATCCCCCCTTACTGCCTGAGTCCCGTTGACCGTGGAACATGCGATGGCTCGGAGAGGAGATACCTGTATAACTCCAAGAAGAAGAGGTGCCAGCTCTTCCGCTACAGTGGCTGTGGAGGAAACAAGAACAACTTCATACACAAACGCCACTGCATGAAGACGTGCATGAAAGGTGACTGAATGTACATTTGACATTTGAGTGGCATAAGGGATGCTGGTCAGTTTTCAGGTCAAGTTTTTTTTAAAATACACAAATAAATACTTATGAGGATGCTGTCTTTTCTTGCTTTGGTGGTTTTGTTGGATATAACTGCAGTAGAATACAGTTGGTAAATATTGGAGGACCTTAAGAGTTACATCACATATTTTTAGCATTATTTTTAGCCTCACAGATTACAAGTCTGGTTATGCATTGGTTCTATCTGTGGCCTCAACACAGGGGATGTTATATGGCACGAATGAGTATAGTGCCAAGTTTCATGTTGTTAGGACAAAAAATGGCAACTATATGAGTACAAGCTTTAATTGCCTTTTGGCTGTGTCACTCTGGGCAATGTAGCCACTCAACTCTCACACATCACGACTGCATCAATGGGCTCTGTACTAATTCAGGATGAACCAGAAAAAACTGGACCACATTTTAAATGACAATGTCTCCTTAATCATTGAGGCTACCATAAATACAACCATGCAAATAAAGCTCATTTAGTTATCTTTACAGTGATATCATGATTCATGAGCAAGCACTATGATTCATCATGATTCATGAGCACTACATGACCCCTAAATAAAATGACCCCTAAAAAAGTAGCCACATGCCAAAAAAGTTGCCGCGTCCTTTTTACTATGATTTTTTAATACTGCCAGTTTTCTGAAAGTGACAACATTTTTATGGTGGAAAAGGTGTTAAACATGTCTTCCATCCCTTTCAACAACGACAACATCTTCTTCATGAAAGATAAGGGAGCTAAATAGTTGAATAATCTTCCTGGCACATTAACCACATGCAACCCAGTTGTCGACTTAAAAGGTCATGTTTGCCTCCAAGATGCAAGTAAAGAATGCTGGCGCCCTCAGTTAGCTGAATGTTCACTTTTGTTTTGTCATTCCATCAACTTTGTGAGAGAAAATGAGCTACTTTTGCCTTTTTACCTATCAGTAATGTGGTGAGGGAAACTAGGGAAAATATCAGGTTCAAAATCAATTGCCAACTTTTTTCCATGGGTAGTTTTTTTTTTTCAAATGGCCATGGTGGTCTTACCATTGCCTGCATGGTCATAAAGCATTATACCACTGAAAAGAAAACTGAATGAGCATTAATTTGCATGGTTTGTCATAGCCTCAATGATTGAGGAGATATGATCATTTAAAACATGGTCCAGTTTCTGTATATACTTTTTGCTTATTGGCATCACCCATGGTCATGTGGTGCGAATACCTTGTGGAACGGATGCCAGCTAGCATTAGAACGTTAGTAAACCTCCCTTTCGACACTTCATAGGGATACGCTACTGACTTTGCTGACTTTTAGCTCACTTGGTAGTGCACCTTTCTCCGAATTCTGAGTTGCTGTGAGGTCTTGGGTTTGAGTTTAGGGCTTGGCTGTGCAGGATGACCTCAAATATACTTTATGCTGTTTAGGAACAGAGACCCTTCTGAAACTATTCCTATAAAAATCAAAAGCGCAGAATGACCAACATGACAGCAGAAACATTACCATTTACCACTTACAATCAGGTGGCCTAGCTCAACTCCTGCAAAACAGACCGATTTGTCTTATCATGACTGTGCTCAAGTACACAGTGCAAGGCCCATAAAGACATGGTCTGGTGAGTTTGATATAGACAAGTTGACTTGGCCTGCACAGAGCCCTGACCTTAAACCATCAAACCCCTCTGGGATGAATTAATTGATTGCTAGCAAGAACCTTTTTGTCACAAATGCTTTTCTGGGTGAATGGGCTGAAATTCCCATAGACACTTGTCAAAATCTTGTGAAAAGCCTCCCACAAGAGTGGAAGCTGTTACAGTTGCCTGGGGAGGGAGTTGCAATTTTGTAATATAGCCAGTGGTTTAGAATGGGATGTCATGCAAGCTCCTGTGGGTGTGACGTGCAGCTGTCCCAATACTCTAAAACAGTAAACAGTGTTACCTATCATACACGCTCAGAAAAGAACATACAGAATTGTACTTTTAGTACAGGCTTGTTACATCGGCATTACCCTAAAAGGCACATCATTTTACCTTTTCATGACTGTTTTACAACTAGTTTGTGCCTTCTAGACATCAGTACACATCAGTAGCTTAAGGTCCAAATATTAGCCTTTGGGGGTAAATAATGCTGATTGTACCTTAAAATACTGATTTGTACCCTTACTGTTATTATTATTATTTCTGAGAGTGTACCTGAAAGTTACAACAGAACATAAGAAATGTTTTGATTATAAAGGTGCAAAGCAGCTTGTGGTGAAGTGAGGCAACACTCCCCTGGCCCCTGTCATGTCTTGCACCTGCTAATATCCTTTTTGTTTCTTTTTTAATGGTCACTCATAACATTCTTATTGTTTTTCCAGGTCATGGTCATGTGAAGCTCATTCGGATCAAGAAAAAGAATTCCCATCTCTTAAATCCTGCAGATTGAGCCAAAGGGATGGTGACACATGACGCAAGACAGAACTACCTTTTAATCTAGATAACTATTTATGTCAGTACATTTGGGGTCTTCTTTAGTCATTTCATTTGGAGTCTCCTAGTCTTACTTCATAACCTCATATATATATATGAATATAAATTGTATATGCTTTCTACTCTTTGTATTTCACGTATTGTTTGTATGCCAGTTATTATGCACCAAATTGTATTTTGATACATTTTGATTATATTAAAGTTTTTTTCTTCAGAATATCATCTCCACATTCATGCATGTCAATAGGTTAATCTATGCAAAACTTAAAAGCACAACAATCTGTTACAGTAATACAGTATTAGATTATATTCAGAAACAATATAAGGGGCACGGCGCAAGATGGCAGTGTTGCATTGTTTCATCTTTGGCTTGTTTTATACTATTTGGTTTTTATACTTGACATGATATTACATTGACACTATCAGAATTTGCGAGCTGCAGTAAGAAGAAAATAAACGCATTGACTACATTACATTGAACAGATCAGGTGTGTAAGCGATTAACAATAACTGGGACTGAATAGGCGCAGGTATAGATAAATAATTTAACTACCGGCTACCGACAAGCTAAATACCGGCTGTCGATTCGCTTTAAAACAAGTAATTGTCCAGTTAACAAAATCAAAACTATTCTCTTACAAAGTGGACTTCAGCACTTGGACATCTGCTTTGAGGCGGGGATAATCTGTGATGTAACAGGAAGCCACTGTTGCGGATCCCTTACAACCTGAGAGCACTCACCGCATCGCACAGTTTCCACATCTCTCTCCGGACCAGGGACACCGCAAAGAAGGATTGTGCGGTTACCAACGCTTTTCACATTGTTTTTTTGCGGAGAGTGGTCTGTTGTATTTTGTGAGCGGGAAAAAAGACCAAACTGTACATGCACGGGCACCCAACAACTTCTTTCGTTTGGATTTAACTTGTAGGTAAGTACCTACAGCATGAATCTAACTGATGTTGCTTTGCTGAGACGTGTGGGCACCTAGTGTCCTGGTAGGCTGCGTTTTCTGGGGACTCCCTCTCAGTGCAAGTGACTGTGGACCATAAGAAATTGTAACCCTACTTTGCTGTTGTGGGAATACTGCAAAGCAGAAAAAAAACGTATTTAGGTTCCTTTTCATATGTGTGTACTATTTTATATAATTTATAGGATACAAGTTCGAATGCCTCGTCAGTTTTTTCATTTCCTTTTTCAATTGAGTAGGTCTATTGCATTTAATGATGGGGGCTTAGCCTTTGAACCAAAAAGTCACCGCAGTAAGGTGGTGATATTTAGTATCCTAGATATACACATAACGTAAGAATGAGGGCCGTCGTCGCGAAAAATTGTATGAAACAGCATAAACCAGTTTTCTCACCCCTGATACCCCGATTAAGCTATTTGGTGTCATACACTTACATGCACATACACTTACCCACGGTCAGCAGGTTCGATATAGTGCGTGTACTTGTGTGTGTTTATGCGTGAATGCACGCTCGGGCGTATGTGTAGTGCGCCTTAATCACTGATTAGAAGAAGCCAAAGAGCATCATTAATTTGCCTTGTGTTTTTTAAACAGCGTTGAACATACCAAAGGCTTTTCATTTTAATACATAAGCCTACTAATGTAAAATGAATAATTTCTTTATTTAAGTACGAGGTAGTGTCTGTCCAGTCATATTTCTGTGAAGACGGAGTAGTGAATGGCAGCACTACGATGTCAACAAATACCTACCTGTTGACGGCCTACAGTTGACAGTTTTTGAACTGCCCACATGTAAATGAATGGGATTGGTATATGATTGACGAATGATAATTGGAACTATTAATGCAACTGTCAGATACTAGGCCTATACTGGTCCCAGAAACGCAGTTAGAATCTGAGTGTAGTATTGGGGTATGCAGTGTGAAGCTTTAGGTCGTTGCCAATAGTCCACTCCACATTATAGCTTAGCTATGTGATTTGAAGAGCCTGTAAATGTCATGAAAACAAAAAAGTCCCACTGGCTGCTCTACATTGCTGACAGCCTTCACCATGGCACACACTATTTCAAACGTAACTCATCAGAATTTACTGTACTGGTGAATTGTGCAAGGAGTCAGTTCTCAGGTCAAGTTCTGTTGTGATTGTTTATGTTTACATGTGTGCGTGAAAACACCAGTTGTAACAACTTTTGTGTTGTTTTTATACCTGGCCTTTCTCAGGTAGACCTGTAGTCAAAGGACCAAGTCAAAATGTTGCAAGTTACAAATCCAACCTTCTTTGTACAACTAAGCTTGGCAATTAGATATTCACGTTAGAGGTGCAAAAGTGTTGATATGTGGGGCCGACAGATGCGTGTTGAATCCCTAAAGTTCATTTCCTAGTCATAAACTGTGAAGGTGGACACATGCACTTGTTCTCTTTTCATCATCATTGGCTCAGTGTGCTCCACTGGCCCTGTCTTTAGTCCTCATCCATCAGCCAGTCTAATAACGCCATCTCATTTCCTCTCTGTTGGCTCTACTGGCTTGCCTGTGTGTACGAGTGCATTCTGCGCATAATTAAGCCCCCTTTATCCAAACAACAGGACTGTATCACTCATCACCGGCCTGGCTCGGGTCAGGTTACATCAGCTATTAGACTACATGCTGTACTCCTAGTTCTTTGCAAGCCTCTGGGTTACGTCCTGGCACCCGTGTGTGTGTGTGTGTGTGTGTGTGTGTGTGTGTGTGTGTGTGTGTGTGTGTCTGTCTGTCTGTCTGTCTGTCTGTCTGTGTCTGTGTGTGTGTCTGTGTTTGTCTGTATGTGGGGGGGTACAGGAGACCTTAATTGAAAATTTCCTGCCAATAATGTTGGTGGTGTGAACCTCTCTGACATACTTTGTGGTCTTCCAAATGACTGCGCTTGTTGGTCACCTCCTGCAGAGGACCAACTGCGCTGTTCGAGTCACATTGTGTAACATCACACAGCTGACTCAGAGCTACAGAAGAGAGTAGGTTTTAGGGGGATTTTTTTTTTGAAGATGAAATAACCATACCCCGCACTGCGTGTGGGTTGCCGGGGCACCGCAAAAATTTAGTAGGGGTGCTTCACACAGGAGATACGCGCTAAACAAACTGTCAGAGGGGGAGGAGGATCATGGTACAGGCCTGTCTTGATTTACACACTGGGAGGGAGGCAGGCAGGCAGGCAGGCAGGCAGGCAGGCGTCTTCTCATGGCCTGAGGAGGAGGGGGCTTCTGGGATAGCATACGTTTTAAGAGTCCTCCGAGTGTGCTTGGGTATGCATAGCGAGGAAGGCTGGCTGCGTGCAGCGTGCAGCTCCTCCATTTCAGCAGACATTGTTCTGTTAAATGAGAGCTCGAAGCAGATTTCTCATGGATGAGCGAAGATAATTACTGCATTAGCAGTCACATTTGGAATGAGTGGCTCCAAACACAGATCACAGATCTGAGGATAAACCTGCACCATGCTCTGTGCCCTCCATGCACTCCCCCTCACCCGGCCACCCTGTATGCGCAGTGGTGCGTTGAGACCAACACGTTTCCCTCATTTGCATCTCATCATGGAGCGGCCGTTTGACGTTTTGTTTGTGTAGCACCGCGTCGTCGTGTGTGGCGCATATTTACAAAGCACTGTGTCAGGCCACTGAAAGCCGTCCAAGGCTGCTTGGGGGTCTGTGAAGCGAGCGGCCCCCGGCGGTTCAAGTTCAGGGTCTTTCTCTTGTGTGCTCGGGGGGCAATTCCTTGTCTATCTAAAAACAGGAGTAAATTTGATCTGGCTCCCAGGGTTATTTTTGTCACTGGAGGGGCTGCAGGGCTCTGGCAAGTGACACGAACATCCGCACTCTCTTGCTGTCTCTCCCTGTCTCCCCTCTCTCTCTCTCTCTCTCTGTGCGTGTGTGTGTGTCTCTATCTCTCTGTCTCTCTTGTGGTCAGCCTCTCATGGGCTAGAGTCAGATGTAGTGTTGACTGAATACTAGCGGATATTCACAGAGAGATCTGTTTTTGTGAATGTATACCCCCTTACCCCCTGTTCCACACAACCCACAGCCCCCACTCCCATGTCCTTAGCAGTATAGTCCTTCAGGGTATCTTTTTCTTTTTTTAACAATGTGACCCTTTCACTAACCACCGAGAATACATTTGCGAGTGTTTGTCACTCAATCTATCTCCCAAGCATGTGACTTGTAAGTTAAATTTAGCGGTACACATTGAACTTCTGAAACTCCTGGGGTTAAAAGTACCCACATGAAATTCATCCCTGCCCTCAACTGTTTGTTTGTACTGTCAGAGAGGGCATGAGAAATTAGGAAGGAGCCCCCGTACACTTCTTTGGTGTTGTGTCTGTCTGCACAGAGACGGGGCAGACCCAAATGTTATAAACATTTGACATTGCTCCTGGGATTTGCGTGACTTGACATTAAACTTGTGGCAGCACTGCTGTAGGGGCTTTAGTGTTTTGGACACACTGCAAGAGGCAGAGGAGGAGATGGCAGCGCTGTCACACTGTCCCACAGGATGTCAACAGTGTTTCCACCAGTGATTAATAGTTATGGCGGCCATCTTTGCAACACATCCCTCCCATCTTAACTAAGTTGTCCTAAGAGCACTGACACCAAAGTTAGACTTGGGCTTAAAATTAGATGATGAAATTATAGTAATATGAATGACAATAAACAGCTGGAAAGCTTAAAGCAAACATGATGCAAAGGACTAATATGGGCAATTTTGGAGTGGTATATTTCTCAACCAAAACCCTGTCCCTTTCCAGACAACTGCCACCTTAACGAACACATTTTTTTCAGTTTGAATGCACAGTCTTTAACAGTCAACAGTGAGTGAGAGAGAGATGTTCAAGAGTATGTTATGTTATGGATGAATTAAATGCTTTTGTTTCACAGTCTCTGAAGATGTTAAAGTCAAACATGGCTCCAACTGCAGAGAAGCAGTCCATTAGTTTTGGAGGGCCCATGACATACCAGTGAGATTAATTTGTTCGGTGCAAAAAATGTCTGGTAATGACAAGGCCCTTGGAGGTCACAGGTTATTTCAACTGTGCAGAAATGGGTGACAGTCATGACCCAAATTACAACCAGGACCTTAATATAGACCAGCACAGTTATTAATTCTACAGGCTATATTGGTTGAACTCATGTTCATTTTATTTTGGCCCCTCTATTTGTTTTTCACATCCAGAATAACCTGGGGATGTCTCATATTACTGTTATTATTGGAGAGTGCATTATAGCACGGTGATCTGGGTGTGCAGCATGTCTGCAGATTCGGACTTATTTCTGCAAGGAGAACATTCTCTCAGAGGGGGTGGGGGCATTGCAGCTGTTAGCGGCTAACACTGGGTAGAATGGAGCCAATTACATAATTACCCTACAGGCTGTACCAGTCTTCAAGAGAAAATATGGCTTCACGGTGTATTCTAGACAGCTATTTTTTGCTATGAACTGCTTGTAATCTGGACATTTTAGTTTTAGCCATCATTATGGTGTTGTTTAAGTAGCAGACCAATTAGTTGGGGCAGTTTTAAAAGGCAAGGATTTCTACTTTGAACTAGCCTGGCTGTCGCACCTAGCTCAAAGACGTCTATGTCAAATGCCTCTGTGTACTACTACCAATCAGACCACTGATTCCGATGACGTATGCATAAGCTCATTTTTCATTGGCTCCCTATTTCTGGGACAAAGGGGCGACTGAACGCAAAATTCTATGCAGCGTCACAGGCAGTATGGGTGGGCCCAGGCTGGCTCTGGAGGTTAATTGAGGTAGCCATAAGAATACACACTGTGGCAGCTGTTAGTAGGAGCTTTAATTACACACATCAGGAAGCAGTGAAAAAAATAATAATGCAGGGCTTGTCCTCACCCTGATCATTATGATGCTGGCCAAAATCAAATGTTCTGGTTTAATGTGACCTCTTGCAGTGGAGTGGACATTAAAATATGACCCCTCGTTGTTACAGCATATTGGTATTTGAGTACCACAATCTACACTCAGAATGTACATTTGCACACACATTTCATTTAAGCAGCAATGCCATTACTAGCAGTTGCTCTGTTCCTCAGACCCAGTATCTAGACAGAGTGCCTGTATCATGTGAGGAATATTAAAAAATGAATTGGAATTAATATCATGTGTTTGCCCTGGCTGAGCTGCACATAGAAACCTTCTCATGGCTTCACGAAACGATTTAATAGTCCCTGACAGCGTGCTGTCCCACAGCACATTAAAGACGCAATTACTGCCATATCCTCCCCTATCCTGGGAACACACTAAAGAGCTTCTACACACGCAAAAACACTGTATACACTAATGGGCTTGCTTTTGCCTCTGGACAATGAGAGGTGTTCCTGAGTGTGCTTGAAGAAGGGCTGGGCACTGGGCACTGGGCACTGGGCACTGGGCAGAGGCTGGCACTGGCACTAGCATGCGAAGGTTGTTGGATGGTCATTGACGGACAAAAGCTTGGCATCTGGATTACTCATCACCCGTTAGCCATGGGAACCATGTTTATGAGCTTGTGTTTAGAGCCATCCCCTCCTAACGCTCTCCTACACAGGCTGTTAGTTGTGCTGCCCGCAAGTCCACAAATGGCACTCGAAGAAAAGCACTTGAACAAACAGGCTAAAAGAAAACAGAGCAAAATTAAGAGTCTGATCAAAAAAGAAGACATTCATTTCTGTTTTTGATGAGAGAAAAATGGCTGCGTGAAAAAGTCACCAGCTTGGCCAGCATGACTTCAGCATGGGGGGGGGGGGGCCCTGAGGCAAACGCTGAGCTTAAGTGGGGTGTGCACCTGGTGAATTTACCCTCTTACCAGAGACACAGGCCCACCAGCCATATGATCGCAATCATACAAAGTCCATTCCTGCTTTTAACTAGTAGGCTTGTAATCAGATTAAAAAGGCAACATTGACTTTGCCCTGCAGTGGTGTGACATCATCTAATTAAATCCAGGAACGGACTCTTTGCATCTATTTGCACCTAGGGTCTGTTAGAACAACCCAGCTTACAGAGGCTCTTCCGTGATGTGTTCTGTTTTGAAAGGACGCTGTTCCTCGAACACACTAGCACCTGCAGTCATGTTCCCTGCCTGATGTGTGGTGTTAAAATGGCTTGCCAGCCTGGGACACCTGAGAAGGTCTGTGTGCTGAGGGACACCTGTCGTCTGTGACCGCAGCCGAAGCACATGTCATATCGGATTCAGACAGGCGTGCTGCCCTTCACCTGTAAGGGAAAAACATCTCACAGTCAGGATCTGCAACACAGACCTGACTTTAATATTTATTTCTGCTTATCTACGTGTGTTTCTGGTAATTCATTTTTTCAGTTGATGGGTATGGGTTTTTATTTTGTAATCCATGGTAAATGGTGATTTAATTTCAAATTTTATTTATTTAAATGAGAGAGAGAGAGAGAGAGAGAGAGAGAGAGAGAGAGAGAGAGAGAGAGAGAGAGAGCATTGTGCTTTGTTGGAATCTTTGAATTGATTTTGAACTATAGAAATAAAAAAATGGTTCTGAACTGTAGGAATAAACATAACTGACGAGCCTCTGCAAGTCAATTAATTTTTAAATACTTATCTTAGCATAATAAAACCTTGCTACAAGATTTGTTAAAACATTATTTGTTAATCAAATCATCATCTAAATAAAAAACACTGATTTAAAAAGACTCATAGGATTACAAAGCCCACCATGATATTTGCTGAGTATTCCCAACAGAAGACAAGAAACTAAACATATCACTAAACATATCAGCGTTTGGCTTGTTTTTGTTCTCAAGGGTACATATCTTATCGTGTCAACACAGAATCGCTAATAGCATTATTTCCACCTAATGGCAGTCAGGCAGTTTTGTAAATATTGCATTTGCAGTTCGCAAGTGTCAACAGTCTGGCTGAGACGATAAGTCCATAAATACAATTGCAGGACATGAAATCGCACAACGGCTGAGGGAGCACACGGCAGCGAACCCGGCCTAGAATAGGAAAACAGCCTCATATCTCCATATCTCCAAATGCCGCAGAGGAACTTGCAAAGGATGGGGCACAAACATCCTGTGGCTGAGGGAGGGGAGGATGTTGACAACATGCAACTTTGCCTAGAGATAATGGGCTTAGCGGAGGGGAAAGTCAGGGCCGACTCCATTTAAGCAGCAAAGAGGAATCTTACTCGAGTTTGAGAAAGACAGTGAAGTAATATGAAGTAGCAGCTGTGCTCTCTGGCTATTTTATATGCACTTGATGTTATCTTTAATAAAACATGTATGAAATAGTTTGGAATAGTGTATATGCGTTGTAACGGTTTGTAGCAGTAGATGAACAAAGCTTAAACCCTCCACCAGACAAGACTACTTGGAGTTAGATTTGATGAATGTACTGTATTGTGAATACATTTGAAGAGGTACTAATAGTATATTAGTATATATCTACTAGTATATAATAGTATATCATGTAGATATATTAGTATATATCTACAGTACAATGTATATTAATATAAATCTATATTAATGTAATGGCTTCTTATGTGAAGGTGCTTAGTGCTTGTTATAATTATCTGGGGGTCACAATAAAGCTGGAACTGTCATGATGTGGCATTTATAGCGGTTTCCTTTGAGGTTTTTTTTGTTAAGCACTACTACTGCTAATTAAAGCTGCAAACATTTTGCTAACAGGCTGGGTTGAAAGCTGCCATGCTCTCAGTAATTATAACTGTGATGGTCTTGGGGGTTTGCTAAGACAGATTTCTTGCAAAATACTCACAGCATGGGGCAGTGTGGGCTGTGGTGCCTCACGGAGTCCAAGACAGTAGTCATTAAAATAATGGGCATTTTAATAGGGATTGTTATAGTTATGGAAATCTGCTTTTTGACAGTTATGGTTATATACCATACATCATTTTTGCTGTTTCTGAGTGGTTCTTGCTATATCATAATCATGACTTAACAAAAGCACTTGTGTGCCCTCTTAAATCTAATCTGGAATGGATCCACTACCTCATAATAATGTCACCCCTTACAAAAAGCCCCCTTTGATGCCATATTTGTGTAAATCAGTTTTGAAAAAAAAAAGCATACACACAACATGTGAAGGCACAGTCTCATCTGTTTCCAGTTAAGTGCTGCCA
This sequence comes from Setipinna tenuifilis, assembly GCA_030347295.1. Taxonomy (NCBI): domain Eukaryota; kingdom Metazoa; phylum Chordata; class Actinopteri; order Clupeiformes; family Engraulidae; genus Setipinna; species Setipinna tenuifilis. Next base: position 18,763,693 of record CM059269.1, read on the forward strand.
TAATATTCTCTCGGTTCCAGTTCCTCTCAGGAGTGAGTCTAGGCCTGTGAGTCTCGAGCCTCGGGCCAAGCGGGCAGGCAGCCATACCCCCCCAGGTTTCCCTTGCTGATGTTACAACCCCTCACCCCTCTCCCCTCTCCGTCAAAGAGTAGTGCCATGGGTCACAGTTTCAGTCCTCGCTGTTGATATAATTGATAGACTAATTTGTTTGATCCTAAAGGTCTTAATCACTTTGAGGTATTAAAATGATATTACGGTTTTACCACAATGTATATGCTTTGGTCAGTCTTCTTTAGACTGCCGCTAAACCTCAGGACTCTTACTGAGCTCTTAGAGGGGAAACGATTATGTTTCTCTGAAACATTTCATTGAGTATGCACTGTGTAATTTAATAGTGCTCTGGCTTTGCCAAATGTTCTCTGCAGGAGGTTTCGAAACCCTTCTTGTCATCACTTTGTGCTTTGACATGATCTGTCCCAAACGGACTTTCATGCCCAGTGTATTACAAAAACGTCTACTCACTTACATATAAACTGATTTCATGCAGATTACGTAATATCTGAGTTCTAAAAATGTAGTAATGTGTGTGTGTATGTGTGTGTGCATTTGTGTAGTGATGTGGTTAGGTTGGAGTGGAAAGTATTTTGTGCAGGGACATTTTCAGTGCATGTCTAACACTCTCGATCTAGCGGTGCAGTTTGCTCCAGGGTGTTTTATAAGGAGCGTTTTTCACATTACAGCACCGTTGGCTATAGACTTCACGGTGTCCGACCGCATAGCTCAACCCTCTGTGTCGCCAAGAACCTACCTGCAGCTGTGCTACTATTAATGCAGTGTGAGTCGAGATGACCAGAGGAAATAGAATCAGGTTTTTCTCTCCCATGGGGAAAGTGCACACCTAGTTACTGTCCAGAGAAAATAGGTTGAAATAGACTGTGGCTCTTCGAGGCACTGTGAACAGCACAAAATGAGAGGAGAACTCTGACTGTGTGAAATGGTGTTTTATTGAGCTTTCTTTCTCCATAGGTTATTTGTGGGTCAATAGAAGATTACTGAAGATGCCAAAAAAGAAGATGGATCACTGCTGGATGGTGTCCCTGCTTCTGATAAGCTCTATGTCTGAGGTGAAGTGGTCTGATTTACCGTACAGTTTGGGAAGAGAGGTGTTTTATCACACAGGGAGGAGAAAGGGACTGTTTCTGTGATTCAGAATTTAGCGTTTTATCAACCACTTTTTTAAACCTATATTTGTATATTGTTTATGTGAGTTTAAAGCAGACTTAGCAGAAAAAACAGTGGCCTCCACTGGAAAAAGGATGATTACAAACTTATGTTCAGTGTGTCCCCTACTTCCAGGAAGCACCAGGGATGATCGAGGTCAAGGGTTGTTATGTGTCACACCGTCCAGTTTAACACCAGACAGCTGGTCTCTCTGTCTGTTTAGGGTATTTTTCCCTAGAATGAAATGTCTGGTAAACATGGTCATGGTCATATTTTTACAGTTCATTTAGGAGATGGCTACAATTAGCCGGATGGTTTATTGTTACCACATGTCTTCCTATGTGTTGAACAAAAAAACAACCACTTAAATGGCTGTGAAAATAAGGTAACATTTATTATTAGTCTTGCACACGACAGTACTAAACTATACATCTTTATTTACTATATTTGTTTGTTCATATCCCAGGTGTTTGTTGTGGCAAGCCCTGAGGCTAATGGGACCCACCATCAGCCCACTCATCATGTGTACCATGAGATTGGCGTCACCAGGAACAAGATAGTGACAGCCCAGTTTGAGTGCTATCAGAGGATCATGAAGGACACCAGCCAGAGGAAAAGTACTGCCATTACTATCTATTTTGGGATCAGCAGTTTCCATAACACAGCATACATGTAGACTGCATATACTTTGTTTGTTTCAGCAAAAACCTACTAAAAAGGACATCTCTTGTCAAAATGTAAGATAGTATCTTTTATGTGTTTTAGGGTAATTTTGTAGTTCTATCCATTAAATGAACTGGTCTTACTTAAAAGAAAAAGTCACTGCCGCAGAGTTTGTGCAGGCAGGCCTGAGTTTACTCTTGAACTCCTTTGAGAGAATCTTGGAACCCAGAGGAAGTCTTTGGACATTCGGCAATCATCTCATTTAGACAGAACACATTTGGGGATTTGGTTTTGCAGGCCTCTAAAAACAAACAGATTGCGTGCGGGCAGGTTGTTGTGAAATGTCCTTTCACTGGTCAGCGGGGGGTAAAATAAATTCAAGAAACAAAGAGTATAGAATGTCAGAATATTTCATATGATTTTTGAAGATATTGAAAAATTATGTTTTAGAAATAATATCAGCAAAAGAGGTTTGAAAAAAAAAAACAGTCTAAATGAGTTACTTTAGCAAAGACTTAATGCACTGTGCTGGTGAATCTGGTGAGCACATAGTCAGCTTGTGTAACCTCAAGCTGATTAGGGCAAACTAGCCTAGTCAAACAAGCCATTATTGGAGGCAAACTAGCCATTATTGGAGCACTGATCCTAAAATGGCCACATTAGTCAGAAGGCTAGATAAGGGTTACTGAGACGGTGTGAGATTGCTAAAGTTTGCACTTTGTGTCAAAGACTTAGTACTCCCTCCCTACAGAGCAAAGCATGAGCACACTGCATTGCAAATATCAGACACCAGACAGTCTGCTTTCTTGATTGCTCTTTTTTAATGCAGTCGTTGAAACCCTTTCCCTAAATGTCACCTACATAAAAATGAAGTGTTGCAAAAAAAATTGTCACAACCTTTAGTGACTCTGACTTTTTAAATGCATTTATTTATTTTCTTGGGGTCTACTCTCGCTTGGCTGGGCAGCCGGTCCCATGTGCAACAAGACGTGGGATGGCTGGCTGTGCTGGGATGACACGGAGGCCGGCGTCACCTCGGAGCAGCACTGCCCCGACTACTTCAAGGACTTCGACCCATCTGGTGAGACTGAAGAGCAGCGCAATGATTCGCTTGGACACATTCACCCAGGCTGACCCAGCCACAAGCTACAAGGGCAGTGCAAAGAACAAGAGACAAAACAGTCATGACTTATTTTTCTCATCAAGATGGTCTGTTATCCTGACCATCCCAGACTGTTCTGCCTTTTTTCGATAATATTTTATTTTACGGTTCCTTTTTTAGTACATCTACATGTAACAACATGTAATTTGGTGTACAGTAGTTACACTGTACATACCTAACACTAACCTTAACCCTATGGTACAGTGTTAGTACATAATGTTACATATTGTTACAGACTTCTTGACTCTGTACCTAATTCATGTAACGTGGACAGTAAAATAATGTGTAACCGTTTTTTTCTGATGTCTAGGTACATATTTTACCTGTAAGATTATCTTAGGAGCATTGCTAAACCCAACAGGTGTTAAACTAGGCATAATTAAGGCACTAAACATCCTTTGAACAAATAATTGTCTTAGTCATTAGGCCATTTCTATAAACCTGAAATGCAGTATGTTTTTAAGCCAAAGCATGTGATAAAATCTTCTATGTTGTTTGGGAAACAGAAATGGTCACCAAGATCTGCACTGACCATGGACACTGGTTTGTGCACCCGGACAGCAACAGGACCTGGTCCAATTACACCAGATGCAATGAGCATACTAAGGAGGGCAAAATAGTACGTTTGACAACCAAAAGCAATTCATTCCTAATTTTTTTCTCCTCTGTGCTTATATAATATGAAATTCTGTCAGCTCTGTAGTAGCTGTTGATTTTAATCGGTTTTGTCTTTTCTCCAATTATGTTTCAGACTGCGCAGAACATATTGTACTTAGCCTTAATAGGACAAGGCCTTTCTTTAACAGCCCTGTTCATTTCATTAGGAATATTTTTCCATTTCAAGTAAGTGAAACATGACTTGCATAATAACATGTTAATATGCATGTTATATCATGAGCTGCATTATCACCATTGCTCTGTGTCATTCTTGTTTTCTTTTAGGAGTTTAAGTTGCCAGAGGATAACGCTGCACAAACATCTTTTTTTCTCCTATGTTTTGAACTCAGTCGTCACTATCATTTGGTTGGCTGTGGTAAGCAACCAAGAGTTAGTCCAGAGAAATCCGGTAAGTGAAGACCCATAAAGGGATGACACAGACATTTTACTATTTGAAAAGACTGTGTCTATGCCTGTGGATTCACATTTTATGTCTCACATTTCTCTATTTCAGACCAGCTGCAAAGTGTCTCAGTTTATCCACCTGTACCTCTTTGTGTGTAATTACTTCTGGATGCTATGCGAGGGCATCTATTTACACACTCTCATAGTGGTGGCAGTGTTTGCTGAAAAGCAACACTTGATGTGGTACTACCTGCTCGGCTGGGGTACGTATAACCAGTCACTATCCAACAACACTGGGTCCAAAAAACAGTCTGCCTTCATAGTGTATCATGTTTGCTTTTGTCTGTTGTAGGTTTCCCTTTTGTACCGGCTACTATACATGCCATAGCACGCAGCTACTACTACAATGACAAGTAAGTCTGTGGTAATTGTTAAATAAATTGCTCTGAATAAAGTACATGTATATATTTTGTACATGTATATACATTTTGGTAAGTCCTTGCCAAAAAACTACTGTGGAGCAGATGAATGTGAACTGGGGAGCATAGCACCAACAGTGACATGGCCGCTGTGTCTTGATTTTAATGTTAACTGCAGTAAATCTGTGGCTGATCCTGTATTCAGTACACATTGCTGCCCTCCCACAGCAACGTACAATGCTTGTGATTGAATCATTCACTTGGAGGCACATTTGAATGAAAACGCAACTGAGCATGATTATGGAGCTGCCATCTGACAGGAAAGAAAACAAAAGTTGATCAGTGAGCGGAAGATAGAAATGCATGCTATCAAGGAGCTAGCAAAATGTAAGATAATCCAAGGCAGTAATTCAGCACCCATCAAAAGCATGGTAGGCCATTTGCAGCTGTCAATTCTGCACTACTTTTACAGACAACATCAGGGAAGGATGTGGGTAGAGTGAAGAAGAGATGGCAAGACATGACATTAACAAGAGTTTCTTTTTTAAATGGTTGCAATGAGTTTTTAAAGTAAAGTAAAGTTTCAAAATTGGTGATGGAAAAAAAACATGATTTCATTGTTTTTGGAGGTTTCCCCTATTTATGTCAAACAAGCAACTTGAGGTACATCTGGATATGAAAGACACCGACTAGAACAGATGTCCAGCATTTCTTACAGTTTTTCTTACATACGGAATACATTACAAATTTCTTCCTGTGCATTCCCCTAGAATGGTCTACCAAAGCTAATGCTTGACAATCATGAAAATATATATCTCTTAACAGATGTCCTGTCATTCTGGATTTTTACTGTATTTTTTCCAGGACCAGGCCCAGTGGCTATCACCTAATCATATTAGTGTTTCCCATTAAGCAAAGATGCCAGCAACAGTTGTTTATATTTTAGGGTATTTTATATCAGTTCAGCATTAACCCTCATTAAGCACAATTCTTCGTTAAGGGTGCTTGATGTTCTTAAATATTTACAGCAAATCCAATGTTCTCTTGAACCTGACTCCTGTAAGCAGCTTATCCAGATCCCACTGGTATTAGGCTAATTAGCATGGTGTGCAGTTAGATGTGAGTGTGTTTGGGGACTAAATGGAATAAATGTTCTCTCCTATTCTCTCCTTATTCACAGCTGCTGGATCAGTTCGAATACATCGCTACTATATATTATTCACGGTCCCATTTGTGCAGCCCTAGTGGTAAGCCAACACGGTTTCATTTTTCACAAACTAATGAGGAAAGGTTCAAGGTGAATTTTATGAATGATTCAGGGCAAAGTGACTCAAAAAAATATTTTGTCTCCCTCCTTTATTTAGTACATCCATGGGTTTATTCCCTCTTTATTGAAGAATAAAACAACATGAAAAGAAGCTGCTTAGTATTTTAGTTCTGTAGGCAGGCTGCTAAAAAAAGTATTAAAAGCACATTTGTGTCACCTACTCCTGCAAAACACACAGAATTGCACAGCTGTGAGAAAATGTTCTCTTCCCCATTTACAGTGTAGGTTAGTGTAAGGGGTCAACACATCTATCCATTCGCACAGCGAGCCGGTAGTAATGCCTATGCCGGCACTAACCGGTCTTCTCTCTCCTGCCATGTCAGGTGAACTTGTTCTTCCTGCTGAACATCGTACGGGTCCTCATCACCAAGCTGAAGGTGACCCACCAGGCTGAGTCCAGCCTGTACATGAAGGCGGTGCGTGCCACCCTTATTCTGGTCCCGCTGCTCGGCATCGAGTACATCCTGCTGCCCTACAAGCCCCAGGGACGCGTGGCCTCAGAGATCTACGACTACATCATGCACATCCTCATCAACTATCAGGTGGGTCCGTCTGGGAAGTGGAAGAGTGGGAGTTCTTGCTAGAATGGGAATATTTTATTTGGGTGCTATTCCGCCCACAGAACCATTTCAGATGATTTGTTAAAATTCGTTTTCATTTTGTTTATAGTTTTACTGACTTATCACCTAAATTAAACCCACACACTAACCCTAACAAGACACAGAGTTTTAGCAGTTGGTTCATGAATAGTCTAACCATCTGTGGAAAGACTATAGAACCATCAATAAGATTACCCAAATAGTGTCACTGTTATGACAGAGCTCAGTTTGACCTTAGCTGTTTAGGTCACAACATTGCTTTGAAACTAATTTGTGCTGTGTACATACAACTCATAACTTACGTTGCACAGCTACAGGAGGAAAGGGAGCCCGTTTGCAATACCCTCTTGGGATGTAGCCTTTTTAATTTCACCATGGTCTTCCAAAAGGCTATTTCAGTGGGCTTTTGAAACATGCAGTGTCTGGAAAAAATGTTTGGCAGTCCTGCCAGCAAGCCCATTTACTGCATTTGTTTCTTTATAAAAACATGTTCATTACAAATTACATAAATTTATTCGATTGTTTATCTGTCAAAGTGTTCTGCCAGAAGCTAACATTGTTGGGTGCTTATACAGTTGCTTGGTGACACTGAGGCATGAGCACTGACAGTTATAACATGCTTAATTTTAATAACTTTCCATTTCTGACAAAAAGAAAGTGTTGCAGGGTATTTGTTTGTGTTGCCAGCATGTGTTTGTGCCTCTGATGTGATGTTTTGTTCCAGTAGCATTTCTAGTTTTAATTCATAATTGCTCTGTGAAAGAGTTAAGTGATTTAAGTGACTTAATTTATTTGAGGTTTTGAGTTTAAGAATCTGTCAGCTGAATCCCATTTCCTTGAGTATTTATTGCGAGATAAGGAGAGAAATAATCCTCCATGAGTAATGAGACGGCAGGGGAAGTGAGATTCATTGGGTAGATTGGAGAGGAGGGGCCCTCAGGAAAGGTTCAGTGCAAGAGGAGCAGACATGCTGTTTGATCACAGTGAGGAGTGTCGGCCCTCCAAAGCCAGCTGAAGCTTTAGACGGCACTTCTGGTGTGTGTGTGTGTGTGTGTGTGTGTGTGTGTGTGTGTGTGTGTGTGTGTGTGTGTGTGTGTGTGTGTCGGCTGAGATGATGTCGATACTGCAGCTTGTGAACTAGTGGAGTGTGTTACGGAAAATATTCATAGCATGGGATCCACGCCACCGAGCATGCCAACTGCCACATGCTTTATATGACATGTGTTTGGCATGGCGGAGGTCTGAAGGCTATTGTGTGCGTGGCGATGTAGGATGAGCCGGTTTAAATCGGCTGTCCTTGTGATCATTTATTAACGGCACTCATTGAGATTTGGGATGTATTCTGAAGTGAATGACTAAGTGTGCTGGGGGGGAAAAATGACTGTGAAAATGAAGCCTGTGAAAGTTTACCCAAAGGCAGATTGCTCCATATATAAAGTATTTATAAAGTATTTTTCTGAGTCTGAGCTGAATGGGAGCGTCAGAGAAGTTTCTTCACAGATCTCAGTTAAGAGTGCAGGGAAGAACATCTGCCATCTGTCCAAACTCAGTTAAACAATAAAACAAACACAACACACAAACACAAACAGTTGTGCCACACCACAAGAGGTTGTGGTTCAGGTTGCCTCTGTTGATTCATCTGACATGTTTGCTAACTAAAAGAGGGTGAGAGAACTACCTGATGCCTGATACTTTATTTTTCAGGGGTTGCTGGTTGCCACCATCTTCTGCTTTTTCAATGGAGAGGTAAGATCTTTTCCTTGAGTCTTCTCTTTACTAACAGTGACACTAAGAATATGAGAATGGTCTAACCCCCCCTTTTCTTTCCTCCCCACCGGGGTGATTAACCTGCAGGTCAAACTCAGAGTTGCATTCAAAAAACATGGCATGGGAGTCAATGGTCTCCTGGGCTTCGTTCAGACTCACAATCATTAAACACTGGCACACACATCCTCCCTTGCTCTGTCTCTCTCTCTGTCATTCTCTCTCTGCTTCTTTCTGTCTCTCTGTCAATCTTTCTGTCGCTCTTTTCTCTCTTTCTCCCTCTCTCTCTCTCTCTCACTCACTCACTCTCCCCTTGATCCTCAGTCTCTGTCTCTCCCTGTCTTTTTCCACCCCCCCCCCCCCAGTTGCAGTTTTTTCTCACCCTGACTGTCCCTTATGCTGTTGATCTCTCCCTCTCTCTCTCACGCACATACAGTACAAAATCACACAGGCGCACACACATAGCTGTCATGCTGTGTCAGGCCCATGGCCAAATGAGCTTTTCCTGTTTGTTCTCAGTTGTGCTACAAACCCTGTTAACAGTAATAGGGCCGTGTGTGTGTGTGTGTGTGTGTGTGTGTGTGTGTCTGTCTGTTTTTTGCCTTGGACCTTAACAGGTTAGGGGTTAATATTGTAATTGCATAATGCGAAGATGGCTGCCAGGGAGGGTCTGCAGGGTAATTCTCATGAGCAATGAGCATCTGAGCAACTCATTAATGCAAATTGCATAAGTGTCAAAATCCCTTTATCTCTCCCTGTGGGCACCACTACCTGTGTCTTTTATCTTTTGTAATTGTTAATATTCCCTGGGCTAATAGATGTCATGGTCCTCAGGTGGAAAAATGAAACAATAAATAAATATAACTAAAAAAAACTGACCTGGTGAAATGTGCTCCTGTACAGGTCCAGGCCGTGTTGAGGAGACACTGGAACCAGTACCGCATTCAGTTCGGCAGCACGATAACCCACTCAGACGCTCTGCGCTCTGCCTCCTACACGGCCTCGTCCATCACGGAAGTGCAGGGCTGCTACACCCTGGACAGCCACTTAGAACACTTAAACGGCAAAAGCTGTCACGACATGGAGCCGACCATCAAAGCGGAGAACCCTTTTGCCTAAGCTCTCTGCAACACACTACTTGGTCTTACCCTGTTTGGACTTCTCTGGCATTATTTGCTGTACACACACTGTGGGAGGATGGGTGGGAACAGAGGTGAATGGGTGGGAATTGTGAGGGTGGGTCAAATAATTATCACACTGTATTACGTGTTTGTTCACGCTCTCTGTGAAATAAAATAGGCACTTGCTTTCTGTATGCTATGTATAGTCCACACTCGGCCTTGTGAAAGAGGTGTAAAATATTTTAAAGCTGCTTTTCTGACCGAGAACACATAAGCCTAAATATTCTGCCTATTCCAAGTGGTCCTTAGCTATATTTTTGTCTCCATTTCTGGGCTGTTTTCAGAACACAGAAGAGCATATAATATTGTGTAGATGCTGAAGGGATCGTAGCACTGTATAGTTTGTGGTGTATATGTGAGTGATAAAACTTAGTCTTGTAAAATAGGCCTACTTTGTACAAACACACACACACACACACACACACACACACACACACACACACACACACACACACACACACACACAAACGCGCATGCACACACACTCTTTCTTTATCTACTCTTTCATAAGACAATTGCAGAATTACAGATGACCATACAGACAGGAAATCCACATTCTTCAACAGTTCTTTATCACTTACTCTTTACTAAGCATGGTGTTTAAACATTGTACAGTATAGGTCTATATTATTTTGTGACTGCATCTCGGTATGCTTATCTGAAGTCCACATTTATCTTTTGTGCTTTAATAATCATTTTTTGTGTAAGTACTTTAAGTAAGTATTTAAAAAGACTGCAGCCATAAACAGTTTTTGAAACTAAAGGAATACTGCCTATGACAAGAAATACTTTTTACGGGTTATAGTATTTATACACTTTATACAATTTTATACAATTTCTAGTATTCAAAAATACGAATATACAGTTTTTCATTGTTGTAACATAACATGCGATGAATTGAGCTGCCATAGTATTGCACCATACATAAGAATTATTCTAGCGTATTGAACCCCTTATTCACTCATTCAAATTGCTGTGTAAATGTTTCATTCTACACCTAAAAAGGTACAAAGTTACACAAATTTACAGTGATATAAATTAATAGCTTTTTTTTGCTACAACACATTGCCTTGTTTCAGGTCCAGTGTTTTTCCGCATGGAGACACATGGTAACTGAAATGTAACTCATATTGCCCTCTTATTATGAGCGCCTTCACATTGCCTTACATATAGTAGAAGTGCAAAGTATTTAATCACTCTAACACACCAGTTAACATTACAAGTGCATCTTATTGTGTTTTTTATTTGTTATTTATGTCCCATATCTGTTTTGTCATGTATATTTTATTTGACATTTTTACCATAGCTTGGAAAGATGACATTTTTTGTACAGATTATAGAAAGACAACTTGTAATTGACAGAATTAATGTAAATACTGTTCTTTTCCCCCCTTCAAATCATATGAGCAAACTGTGGATATTGTGTAAATACAGTACAGCTCTTGTGCACTGATATCTATAAGTGTCCCAAGTTTTAAAAAGTGACGCTTCAAACAAGTTACCATCTACTGTACCTGCTGTTTCCAGTTATCAGCCGTCGGTTGATGTGGTATGCCTCCACACATTTAATATAACTAACTGACTTTACGTGAAATGCTGCAGTTGTGTTGCTTGTTCACGAATCATGAGCCAAATACTACAAGACATCCTGTCTGCCTGATGTGACTGCTGTCTGTGTTACTTTACTGTGATGCTATTTTACACATATTTAATTCAACCCATGCTTGCATTCGGAATGTTTGTACATGGAGGCTCATTTGAATCGGTTACTGCAGGACAGTTGTAGGAAGTACTGTCACTTTTTTCTCGGCCTACTTCAAAGCATTACTCTCCTGCACAGCTGAAATGCATTGAAACCCAGCCACTTTATGTCACTATGTGTTGGTCAAACAGTCTGTTCATTTCTTGTGTAACCATTTGTATTTCATTGAATGTGAACAATGTTGCGATAATGTATGTATATTACTGTGCAAGTATAATAGTAGCACTGTGTACTTTCATGGCTCTTAATAAATAGATTTTCTAATTTATATTGCATGGTCACTGACAAAAAACACCAAATCTAAATACGCTAATATGTGTACCTGCATTTCCTTTCATTCATACAAAGACAAAGCCCCAGCTACTGAACTCGTTCAGTCAAACCAGTCACACAAAGGCTCCCTGACTCAGTGAATACAAATAGCATAGTGGTGCATTGCCAGGCATGAGAAACACCTCAGCAGAATGGTTTTTTTTTTGGTGTTTGTTTGTTGCTGTGTTTTTATTTCTATTTATCGTGATCCTGGTGGCGATGCTGCAACCTACTTGCAAGAAGGCATTTCCACATCCTTGCCTGTGAGTCATACCTAGCCCACCGCCTTGAAAGCAGGAGAGCTACTGGATTTCAGATGGTGTACATATTAAAACTCACATTGTATCTTAGGAGCAGTTTCTAGTTTTTGTTCCCCTGTCATGTTTCCCAGGTTTCCATTTAAGTGTAATATCATGTTCTCATAATAAGCTTATATATATGGATATATGGAATATAAACAGCAGCCCAGAATAGCAGTTCCAGTTCATTAACTATCCTGTGCTGTGGGTTTGGCATGTGTCCTGTGCTCAGACAGACCATGGAGTAGTAAGCATCCCTTTGAAAATAAGAATAATGCCATTTCCCCATGAACAGCACTTCCCAAGATGCAGGGGAGTCACCAGCAACTTTACATGGGACAGATGGCCGTTTGTTTGGAAGTCTGCGAGAGTCTCCCAGTAAGACGTGCTGGAGTGCAGAGGGTTGCACTTCCACATCCCCAGATTATTTATGAGCTCCACAGGGTGTCACGCCAGCAGCGAAGTGAAGGCAGACAGAGAGAGAGAGAGAGAGAGAGAGAGAGAGAGAGAGAGAGAGAGAGAGAGAGAGAGAGAGAGAGAGAGATGAAGTGAGAGAGACAGAGAGAGAGAGGGAAAAAATCAGGCGGAGGAAACTAAAACCTCCAGATGTTTCCTCTAACATGACACCCCTCAGCACTGGGAGACCCGCACCACATGGGTCTACACCCAAACACTTAACCAAAACACACAAATAACTAGGACAGTTTAGAACTATACACTCTGTCTGATCAATACACTTTTTGTTATCCTACACATGGCCATTGCAGACAGGACAGGACAAGCCAGGCGGGTGGCTTTGGGCACATCTCTTACAAGGACCTGAAATTAATGGCCCTCCTCGTTTCCACCAGGCCCTGACTTTAGGTCTCCCAGGGGACATCAGGGCCACGTCAACCAGCATACGGCTGGGAGGCCAGTGCAGAACCCTTAGGGGTCAGACTGGCATTTTGACAGTTTGTCGCCCACAGCAAAAACAACCCCCTCTGTCAATGTGGACCTCTTTCACACTTACCTAATGCAACGGATAAGCAGGTGAGCATTGTAAGCATGTGTCACACAGTTTCCAGACACAAATCTAGTAGGAGGTAAACTCACAATACAGTAATATATAATGTGCTCTGAAATGTAGAGTGATCACATTTCAGTAGAAATTGCTTACTTGGATATCTGCCCAATTAGCTGGGAGTCTTTGATCAGACAGTGCATGCTGAACAGACATGGTGAAATTTTAATGATATCGTCCTGTTGCACCAACAACCACCCACAGAAAAGAAATGCCTGGAATCAAGTGTCATTTTATGAGTATATTTGGTTACTCCCATCAAGTGACGCCTCTAGTGTCTAGCGCCAAGGGGGATTACATCACCAACTCTGCTCTGAGTGACACAGAAAAGGCTCCTGTTGTGGTACAGACTACACAAGTCAGCTAACCACCAACTTGCACAACCAGCACAAACAGAACATTGCGGTTTCTTAATCAGAGCAGTTGTTTTTTTCCACAAATAGTTGACGACTGTCTGGATTTGCATTTTAATGCTTAGGTGGGAGGACTGTGAGAGAAAAAAAGATTCTGGAAGGAATTTTATGGACATCCTCCCATGTGTCTCACCTTAAAGTGACAGTAGGCCATTTTGGGCTAAAGATAATAGGCAGACTACCACACAACATGGAGGATATTGTGAACACCATTAACAGGAGGGCCTAATAAACAGACTAGTAACAAAAGTAATTAGCAAGCAATGGGTGTGTTTTAGTAATACAGTTGGTGATATTGCCCTGTTAAAACAGTTTTGCAGTGTAGTAGCCTCAGTGGGAGTTAGGAGGATCCATCACACACATTTACCTGCCACTTCTACAACCCCATACCATCAAAATAGACTTATAGTACAATAACGATACTAAAATTAGTCCTGATAAAATAGTACATTAAGAAAATAGTAAATTTAACTAATTTAAAGCACACTGCTTTAAAGCTACACTGTTGCTTTAATTTGCTTTGTTTTTTCCCTCATGATTCATATACGGTGATGAAATTTGGTAGAGTAGGAGTCATGGGAAAGGGAATGTTCATGTTGTACTCTCACCATGTTTAAGATCTTTCTTCATCATTCAGATAACCAACAGATGCTATCACTGCAAATGCCACATACTTACTGCAGTCAGGACATTTGTTCATAAGCTGGACACCTGATAATGTGTTTGCAATGGCAACAATTCAGTTTTGATTTTTTTTCCCCCATACAGCTGAGGTAGTTCACAAAAAAAAACATTTGCACATGGGGAATGTCAAGAAGACAAATTATTGTTTTAAATCACTGGAGAAAAGACAACAGAAAATGCATTTAAAAATATTCCTTAAATGACAATAATGTTGGACTGATACACACATTTACTGGAAAATGTGAAAAGAAATATTTTTAGAGATAATCAGTTTAACTTTTTTGTGTGTTTGATACCTCTGCATTTACTTTTGAGTACTAAAAACACATTTTGTTGCACCAACATTGCAGAGCTGTGATAAGTTCATTGACTCTTTAGCAAATGCTGTTAAGTTTTACATGTCATAACTTCTGACAGTGTAGCACATTGTTTGTTTGTTTTTTTTTCAAATTTAAAGCTCAAAGTCGTGGGGCAAGTGAGACTCAAGAGTAGGATGAGACTGGAATTAGCTCGGGGTGTCTTTTCAGTTCAAATGCACAGTATGCGGCCGAGTGTTTGTCCTCTGAGAGCCAAATATATCCGGAGGCTAATCCTTGACTGGGAAGTCGGCCCGTGAAGTGTACTGAGTATAGAAAGCTGCAAAGGTCTCTAAATAGCCCTGTGCGCATAGTGAAGCCCCGATTTCCATGCTATGGGTGTCCTGCATTAGAGTGGTCAGTAAAGACCAAGCATGTTTTTTTTTTTTTTACAAATGCATCCTTGACGTGACACTTTTTTTTGTGTGGGGAATAATTTTACTTGCAAGAGACTTGTCCTTGTCATTGTCAGAGAAAGGCAGAGACATCCCAGGTCAGCTGAAATTCGACAGGAAAATTACAATGCCTGATTAGGCTGTATTCAGCCACAGAATTAGTGCATTCTAACAGGTAAGACTTCCATGAGAGCATAAATTGTTGTCATGAATGGAAAGCTCTAACCAACAAATCTCTGCAAAGACAGACAGACAGACAGACAAACAGTTACACACACACACACACACACACACACACACACACACATACACCACAGTAACCTGGGCATAAGCTGAAGTTGATATACAACTATCCAAAGCCTCAGACGGGGTCAGATATCCATCAAACAGCTCTCTCTCTCTCTCTCTCTCTCTCTCTCTCTCTCTCTCTCTCTCTCTCTCTCTCTCTCTCTATCTCTCTCTCTCTCTCTCTCTCTCCCTCGCTCTCGCTCTCTCTCTCTCTCTCTCTCTCTCTCTCTCTCTCTCTCTCTCTCTCTCTCTCTCTCTCTCTCTCTATCTATCTGTCTACCCCCCCCAGACAAATTACTCTTTCTGCATTATCCTGCAGCAGTAATATAGGAGAAAGACAGAATAATGGTGCCATTTTATGGGCAATTTTATGATTGCCATTCATGCCCCATTTCATGATTTTATGAGGAAAGAGTAAGGTGGTTTATGGCGGTGCACATTTATCTGAATAACAGTTTGCTCACAATGCATTAGCCAGCCCTTATTCTCAAAGGTCTCCAACAGCAACGGGGCCGGTCCTTACTGATGGTTTGAAGAGCCTGCTTGGGGGCAGTGTCACCTGCACTTAGTGTCAAACTCCAGACAAGAACACGCAGTATGCAGGGCCACAGCTGTGAGCAGCACAACACAGCACAGCGCAGCACAGCACAGTGCAGCACAGCACAGCACAACACAACAGCACAGCATAACCGGCTGTATTATATCATTAGCCTAGGTAGGGTGATGCAATGTGGGAAATGCTGCGATATGCAGTTTTCCAGTCAGTCCACTCTTGTTAAACTGCAATGTATAGAAGGACCTGCTGCAGTGTCACAGGAATAAAATGAATGCCCAGAGGCTATACTCTTAGTTACGAAATTAGACTTATCAATTGAGATTTGTAATAAATTCACTATTTGTAGTGATGCCCTTGACCGGTTAAAAATGATTTTATGATCATTCATTTATGTATAAATGTATAATGTTTACTTCCAACTTAAACAATTAGGAACAATTGTAGTATTGTAAACTTGTGATGTAAATCTTCCATGCTGTATCTGAGAGTGAGATTACATTCTGCAGACACTTCCCTTGAAACTGGCAACTCATGACAACACATGACTTAAGGCAACACATGACCTCATGAGAGAGTGCAGAAGTGTCAGGCTCCACTAGTACACTGGCAGCAGCATATTTAACAGGAAACCCCACTGTTTATGGTCCAACACAAAAGAAAGTGAGACCTTTTGAGCTTTGAGGCATTTTGAGTACTCTGCGATTTACACTGATAGCCTTGCTATGGGTGAATCATTCAATCTCACGTTCAGTCAAGCTCACAGGGACTCCAACCCCTTTGAAATCTCAAATTTCTATTTTTGTGCCCAGATAGATTTAGATTTCCTACAGTTGTATCACCATGGATTTTATGGACTGTACTTAGCCTTGAAATTGAATTTAACAGGCTATCTAGTGAGGACCTGTGTGGTCTATGGTACACTAAAGACTGAAGATGCACCGGCACCAGCATGTTTGCTTGTCCTATCTTATCACCCATGTCAACCACACAGGAAAAAAAAACATAGAGAAGGGAGGAGATCTTGGTCCTCTAAAAACATTATGGAGACTCCCTAAGACACCCTGACGTATCAGTAGGGTTGACGCCAACACCCCCAAAGAGATGTGCTGGGCTCTGCGTAAACCAGTATGTTTTCATGTGCAACAACAACGACAAATGCACTACTCACAAAGACAGGAAAGACCAGTATTGGATAAGGCAACATGCTGGGTTTATCTTCAACAGGGTTGGGGAATAGAACTTTATTATCTTAAAAACACATTTGCAAAAAAAACAAAAACATAATGAATTAGCAATTGGGTGAGAAACAAAAAGACCATTTTGCAAAATAGCCTTGTGAGTTCTAATTCAAAGTCAAGATAAATATTTTAAGATATTTCTTTTCCTTCCAGAGTATCCTTTGAATTTGATTTGACATTTCCACAGTTTTAGGCAGTAAATTGAAAACAGAACAGCTGGCTTATAAAAGTATAAATACAGTTATTACATGCCAACAATGAAGAGAAAACAGTATATTACAAATATTAATATTACATATTAGCATCCCAATAATACAGACATAGTGCAGATACAGATAAATCCCTACAGTGTTCAGGAGTATAAGTGATATCCTATGCTCAAGCAATTCAGCATTCACCCTGTCTGCTAGCCTTCGCACTTCCCCCATAAGTCTGCTTTCCATGGCACGAATCACCCTTTCCAAAAAATCTACCTTCTAAGAACTACTAAACGGTGAGAGAAATGACTGGACTTCACAATGAAGTAGAAATTGGACCCTTATTGTCGTTAAATTCCAAGAAACTGTCAACAATATTAATTTATCATGCATAAACAGTGTTTACCAAATGCAAACAATGAAAAGCACAATTTGACCCCGTGTCCCTGTCTTGAAGCCAGAATCTCCCATGGTGTCTGTGCCATGTGTGTGACATTGGAAGGCATGTGGGGATTGCACGGGGCCAGGTTTTGGTGTTTTGCTGCTGCGCAGTGTTCACTCTGTCCGCATTACTGAGTCATTACTGGAAGGGCGATAGGACGGTCGTGAGGCCCATGGCTTAAGGGGGGGAGCTCGCTCTCCCTGGGGGACGCACTGGAGTCAGATATTTGACCTCCACATTTTGGGAAACCGTGGCTCCCTTTCACTTCCTGTGAGAGGCCAAAGTGAACACAACGAGGACAGGTGCTGAAACTTGAGATCGTGCCCAGCTCCCCCAACCCCTCCCTACCCCTATTTCACCCTCTTCCGTCCCCCTGCACAAAGTCCCTCCCCCCTTCCCTCCACCCCACCATCCTCTGTCTCTCCAGCCACGGTGCATGGGTCACAGCTGTGTGAAGGGGTTAGAGGAGCCCATGGAAAGCTCTGGGAAACACCCAGTGTGCTTCGTAGCCTTGAAATAAACACCAGAGGCTTGACCAGTTTTATAAGTAAATTATCAAGGAGAAAGTCCAACATGATGTGGGAGGGGGATCATGCACAACTAGAGACCAGTATGAGAACTCTGCTGCTGAGTGTACTCAGACCAACTGTTGCCTGACAACATAAGCAATGGCATAGTTTTTAAGAACGTGCTTGGTGGTCCACAGAGCCAAATTTACAATGCTTGTCAGGAAATCAGCACCAAGACCTTTATAATGGTTTTACCAGTAATGCAGAGTAGTATACCACTGCCGGTGTTTGTTTTCTTAATAGACAATTCCAGTAAAATTGTGTATGCTTTTTTAAGGTCATGGATCCACAATAGAAGCCAAAATAATTCTCGGAAGCGAAATGCTTTCGCGTTTACAGCAACATGACACTGCTTGCAGTCCAGCAGCCATATTTCAAGGCCTAACAAGGCTCTCGATCTACACATTATTGCCTATTTACGGTCTTGGTTTCCCCATCCGTCAGTGTCTCATAAAGAGAAGTTCCATTGCGGCAGCCAACATGCGTCAGTCAGTGAAGGTAGTGACGACTCTTAAGTCTCTGAGCCCATACAGAGACAGGTGTGTCGTATTTGACGCCTGTAAATGGGAGGTGAAAATGGAGGGATGAAATCGTGCCATAGTTCAGGGTGTGGGTAACCAGATTCTGTTCTATGCATGTGGTGGTATGTGTGGCAAAACAACCCCGTGGCACAGGCATGGCTGTGTAATGCCTACGCTGTTCACCCAGAGTGATTCCAGAGGATGAACCTTACAGGGTCAACCTGGCACTCAGTTGTAAAGTTCTTGAAAATAGATTAACTTCCAACTACTGATTCTTCCCAGAAAACCCCAGTGCTGCTAACTCTGACCTGATGTAGATGGCAGAATTTTATATATGTATGCAGCAGGGCCGGAAGTACAGGCTTGTTAATCTACACGTCTTGATAATGTGACAACATTACAGAAATAGCTGTGTACATATTAGCATAATTTGTCTTTGGACTGCATTTCAAACCACAACACATTAGATACGGGTTTTGAGAGAAGTGGAAACCTAATAGCATGAGACCCTTGCATAACTGAAAGTTTGACAGCTTGTCAAGTTCATTCAAGAGGGCTTTCTACACTCTCAGGATGATCATCTTACCACAGATTGAATGAACACTGAATCAGGACAGCTTTTTATCGAATCATAAAACATGAGGGGTGTGTAGTACCCTGTGCCCACTGCTCTGTGCCCACTATGCCTACTATTTTTGTTCACTTGACAGAGCCACTCATAGCCAAATGAATTGCGAACACTTCAGTATCAGGTAACGCATGGCGGACATTGTTTTTTTTGTGTTACCTGCCTGACTTTGGAGTAAGGCCAACTCTACAAACTACAAACAGAGGTTGCCTTAGAGAACAGAGAGCACATGGTTTCTTAAGGGGGGAAATCTGTCGTCATGCAATGCCTCAGGAATGCCCGGAGCCGCGTTTTCCATCCTTCTTTTTTCTTTTTTTTGAAGGGAAGATTAGTAAACCCATCCAGAGAGCAGTAGTGCTGTTTTTAGTGGTCAAAAGAGTACCAAGAATCTGATGGCCGGGGTCCTGAGGAGTTGGCGAGTGGAGCCTTATCATAGCCTTATCATAAGAGGAAATTTCTGAGCAGCTCATTCTTGAGAAAAGAAAGGCATTTACTTTGCGCAGCCTTCCTGTCATTGTAAGCAATTGCCGGCCGAAATAGTTTTCTGCCTCAGCGACAGAGATTAAGACTGCTAAGCACTACACGTCTATGATGAATCACAGAACACGACAACAGATATTAAAAGACACTAAAAGAAAGTGTCTACATTTCAGATCAGTTTAAGCTTAAATATGATGTGCCTAAAGGGGAGATAATGAAGTAAAGGTTCTTGAGGTTGTGATATTAGATTCTTTATGCACATGTATAGGAAATTATGAGGATTCTGTCAATATCCTGAGCTCACAGTGTACTATAATGTACAATAAGAGAAAAACTATTTACCTCTTGTTGAAGAAAGAGCATTGTTCTGTCCTCTTTCATGAAAAATACAGTATGGGTATTACTGATGGCTGTATAAGATTAAATATATGAAAACAAACAAACAAACAAAGGAAGCACACTATGATGCTATGGTATCAGAATATCCAGAATCTCATCATTTCCAATATCTTACAATATTACAAGTTGTCTTGAATATGACGTTCTCTCAAAATAAAAATGATATATCAATATTTTTCAGACTTATCTCTAATCTAATAAGGTTCAATAGTCTCGAATCCAACAAAGCAAAATAAAGTCAAAAGTCAAGGGATTGTTTTGTCAGATGCAAGTAAAACTAAACACCAACAGGCTCAACTGGCCCGACAGGCTTCAGGTGACACTGCCCTCTGCACCAGACAGTCTCAGGCTTCAGAAATGGAAATGAGTAGGCCCTTTCTCCAGTCCTGAAACATTGATTCATGGCCTATCTACTGTGGAGAGCCCGCTGACAATCCATAAAACTGATTACCATTTCTAAATAGGCTTTGAGGTCGGGATTTTTGAAGATGGCCCAAAAAAAACCCCACTGTGTACCGAAGACAATCTTGATGTTGATATTCATTTCTTAACTCTGTATCTATTGTCTGTTTGTTTTTTTATGTTAATTCTGCCAGTGAACTCTGGTACAATGTATCAAATGGCAACATTTGTGTTTACAATTGTACATGGTTCCTAATAAATAAAATAAATTACAATAACAAAAAAAGAAAAGTATTCAATAATCCTATCATAAAAAGGGATTGCACACAAGTATTTACAGACCTGAAAGCTGCTGTGGATTATGTTCTTTATTTGATTTACTCTGATAATAGAAATGTAAATGTTGCTGAGAAACGTGCTATTGTTAGATCGGACCGAATGTCATGTGTTTACTGTTGACTCTGCTGCTAATGGAAAAGAGATGGGATGATGGCAATGTTCCTGTCACATCCATGGGAATTAAGTGATAAACGCACACAGCAGCTGCCAATACAGTGCAGCACTAAAGCACTGAACAGAAACTGAACGTCAGAGTAGAGCACTCTGGCACTGCTGAAGGACCTTCCACCATTCAGGAGGCTTTGAAAAATTATTTGACTGCCTTTTTTTTGTCACTTCATTCAGAACATTAATGCAGCCTCCCTCACTCCCACTGCCCCCCCCCCCCCCCCCCCCACCCCCAGTCACTCTCCCATTGCACCATTAGCTTTGAGCAGATTTTAAACATTCATAACCACACTACTGCCTGCTGTTGAGTACTTCATCTAGATTTTCAGAAGCTTGCACAGCATGTTCTCTCTGAGAAGTGAAAAAATAAAAACCATCCTCCTGGTGTGAGGTGAAGTGCTTTATTGAAGTCAGTCACAGTCATGCTGTTACAGTGATGAAATGCTTGTTGAGCAGCCAGTTATGTATGCTGACAACAAACGCTCCGGAAGTCCAGACGGCAAATTAATTTGCATTAACATCAGCTTCCCACCACATCGTGCCCACCTTGCGCGCCCGCCTTTTACTGAATATTTCATTAAACACTCACAGTACAGGTGGTGTTTATGATGTTTTTTCAGATAAAGTTGTGGGAGAGAGGAAACACAGTGTTTACTGGAGAGGCTGCAACAGGCTGCAAGTTGAGCCGCCCTCTCTGAGGCAGCTGTATTATCGAGCCGAAGTGTGCCATGCATTGTGATGAGGCATGATTCACAATAGCAGTGACTAATCTGGCCCTGGAAGCCTCCGAAGCCACTTAAAGCTACAGTCAACATCGCAGCACTGAAGGGGACTGCACTGGGCCTCACTTGAGAAGATCAAAAATAAAGGTACGGCAGGCACACTGCCCACTCACAAGCACACTCAACAGGTTTTCATTTATTTCAGGAATGATGCTTAACACCACCATTATTATCATCATGGAAAATTATGTATGTACTGTATGTCTGTATGTATGCATGCATGTATGTTTGTATGTATGTATCTATACATGTGTGCATGTGCATATTTGTATGTATGTACGTGTGCATGTGTGCATGTGTGTGTGTATGTATGTACAATATGTATAGATGAATGTGTATGTGTGTATGTGTATATGTATACTGTATGTGTGTATGTGTGCATGTATATGTATAATATGTGTGGATGCATGTGGCATGTGTGTATGTATGTATGTATGCACGTACATATGTGTGTATGTATCAATTTCACACACTGTCAAACTACTCAGACACACTGGCAAACTACTCTCACACACTATCAAACCACTCTCACACACTATCAAACTCTTGCTCACACACTATCAACCCACTCTCACACACTATCAAACTCTTGCTCACACACTATCAACCCACTCTCACACACTATCAAACTCACTCACATATCATCAAACCTTGTTTGTAAAGCCCATCTTTTGGAAACTTGCAGAAACGTGCAGTCACTACATGGTTATGGGCCCTATTTTGGGGTTTTCAACAAGCAGCTTAATTTGACTCCCAGTCAAACGAGAAAACAAGAAATAACTAAAGAAATATGCATATTACAAAAGCAAAGAGCCTGTGACCCGGGTGTGTATGGTCCTTGAGTATATTTTTTGCTCTGCCCACATACCGTGTGTCATGTATCTTCTCTAGTGTAGGGGCTGGGCGGTTCTGATGATGCGCTGTAAGGCCTTGTTATCAGAGGAGCAACTGGAGTACCAATCCGTAATGCAGTATGTGATAATGAGTTCGATGGTGCACCAGTAGAAATTGATGAGTAGTTTCTGTAGTAGCTGAGCATTCTTGAGAGACCTCAGGAAGACGACCCTCTGGGTGCCGTCTTTGGCCACTGCAGAAGTGTTGGTGGCACATGACAGGTCCTGGCTGATGTGCACTCCCAAGAACCTGAAGCTCTGTACTACCTCCACTCTCTCCCCTCCGATGGCTGATGGGTTGATGGTCATCCTGTCATTGCCAGGTGAGGTCCAAGATCACCTCTTTTTATTATTACACAAAGGCCTGTGCCACAAAGAAAACACTTTCATCTCCAAGTAGGCACTACTTGTATGTTTGTATGTATGTAGGCACTGCTTGTACATACAGATTTAGGCACTGCTTGTACATACGTATGTATGTATAAATGTAGGTACTGCTTGTATGTATGTATGTATGTATGTATGTCTGTATGTATGTATGTATGTATGCTTGTATGTATGTATATAGGCACTGCTTTTTGGTATGTATGTATGTATGTATGTATGTATGTATGTATGTATGTATACATGTATACATGTATTCATTTGTTTATATGTCTGTCTGTTTACTTGTCTATTTATTTCTGAACACGGTGCTCATCTTGACCATGCTATGATCTTGGGGCTACAGAGCATGGGGCTGTGGAGGAGATAGGGCTATTGAGTATGGCCTGGATTCATTGTCCTTTGACATACTTGGCATGACACATCCCCATTCAAACAGTGACAATGGAGAAGATCCTTATTTAGACTCGTTTTTATGAGCTCAGAAATGTCCACTGTCATCTTTTTGAATTTCTGAATGTGTGTTAAAGCCACACTGATAGCCAAGGGAAGTTTATTTATATAGGACAGTTAGTTCATGTCTACAGGCAATCCAGTTTGTTTAGGAGAAATACAGTTAATGCCAGGAGACCAAATAAAAGCAGTGCATATATCCTACACTATCTATGTTCTCTAGAAATAAAGTTGATTACAGTAAAGGAGCACCCATTGACAGACATCTCAGCTCTCCCAAACCACTAACAATGCCAGCACACAGAGTATTTCCCTTATGGTTAGTCCTCTTAGGGGACGTAAAGTGCATCACCATCTTGGCTGTGTAAGGCAAAACAAAGGCTGCCAGCCGTCTAGTCCCAGAGGGCCAGTGTGTGAAAGTCTTGGCCGTGGGAAAGGGAGGGGTGGCAGGCAACCAGAGTATTTGGCTGGCCAAGGTGAGATGCAGTGAGGTTGGGGTTGGGTGGGTGGGGTGGGTCGGTCTTGCTCCAGGAAGCATTATACTCTGACAGTGTTGTCACACTGCTTCAAGATTCCCAAGACTGTAAATTTAGTCATCCAGTCACTGCAAATTATGTCATCAGCCCATGCACAAGGCGTTCAGGTGGGGTTTTGACGTGTGTTGCACATGTTGTTAATCACTGTCCAGTTGGAGAGATTTGAATAATGCTTCTCTTTGTTCGCTTATGAAGAAGATAAAATAAGAGGCATTTAATTTATGAGCATCAACAAGGTCTGGTGTATCACTTAAAATAATTAAAATCTAGATAAATTTGTGATTTGCTACATTTAGATGATTTACTAGCATTTATTTTTTTATTTCTTGTCATGAAAACAGCATCTGTCTAAAGAATCAATTTGCTAAATATATCCAAAATAAATAAATAAATAAATAAATAGCACTGAACAACTGCTAAAAGTCTACAGTCCTTGTTACTCAAGGAGTGCATTCTGCAAGGCTGCATGACCGAGTCAAAGGTCTGCTCCAGAGGCCAAGTTAGCTGGTGGAAGCTCTGAGAGTGGCCATCTGTTCTGTTGTCAATTTAGGCAATTAGAGACGGCTATATGTGACTCATTTCCTCTCATTCAGTGTGCTGGCACTCAGCCCATTCTCCCTAGCACATATACGTACATGTATACATAGGTGTGCCTCCGGACGAGTCCATCTCCCTGCACTGGTCGAAAAAAAAAAAAAAAACAACAAAAAAAGCCTTTTCTTTACCCATTTCCTGGCTTTGTTCTCCAGGCCTAAAAAAGTTTGGTGGCAGGAGGAGGAGGAGGAGGGGGAGAGGGAGGGGGAAGGAGGAGAAATAGGTGGATTGTTACAGACGGGGCCCCCTCGTCATCATCGCTAGACCAAACACAGTATGGGTGTCTGTGGCACGGCAGGCAAGGCTCTGACTTCCACACCTCTGACACAGGGGGCGTTTAAAATAGACACAGCAATGTATGGAAAAACAAACACCTTCTAACGGCTTACTTTCTAGAGCCAGCTCTACATGAGGTAGTTACACCTCAGTAACTCAATATCTCTGTCAAGAAATGGAGAAAAAAACTACAAATAATAAGGCATATGACATGGTGCAATGTTGATACAAATACAAAGCATGATAAAGATATAAAATGACATTTGGATCGAGATTATGAATAAAACTGAAAAACATGGCACATTTTGTAGACTGTGGTACAAATGCAGGGGTACTGTTATTAATACAGGTTAATTCTGAAGAAGGAAGGACAAACAAACTCAAACTCAACAGACAAAGACAAGGAGAGGCATAAAGATCCTGAAACCCAGACCCTTTTGGGTCCAGAATCACCTAATCAATACCTACTCAATGGCTCCTGCAGCACAGCTTCGATGGACAAAACTCTGTGACCTTTTACCAAGTTGCCTGAGTGTCCATGGGGCGGCGGGGGGTGGGTGATGGGGGTGAAGCACAAACGGAAAGCTCAGGGGATCCGGAGAGTCAAGGCCATACAGTAGCTGTTTAAAGAGAGGAAAAAAGGGCCCTGGTTTACTCTCCAGGGGGTGTGGTGAGCACAATCCCAGTCAAGCCACCGAAAGGACTTCAAAAGATTGACAGGAAGGACGAGGAGTAGCTAGAAAGTGTCTATATTTACAGGGGAGCAGGGGGGAAGAGAGCTTTGCAAACAAGAGAAGAGTGAGTTAAAAAAAGAGATGGATTAACCAACAAAAACAAAACACCAGATAATTCTCAAACATTGACCTGCTGCATGCCCCCTGAGACACTCTATGCCCCTGCAATCTGCTGTACAATTGCAAACTTTAGCATAATTAATATTGGGGATAGTTCGAGTAACACTGGAGTAGTTTGAATGTAAGATCTTTTTCCACCCCACTGCCCAGCAATGCCGCAATCGTACACACAGTCTCTAAGATACTGTAAGCTGCCAACAGAAGAGCAACAGAAGGTCAGATGGGTGGAGGAAATGGAAGACCTGCAGACTGCCAGAACTTTGATCAGCCAAAAAGTCAATAGAACATCATTTTTCTTTATACAATCTGTACGCCCCATTTAAGCCTTCCTCTTGAGACATGTTTTTATAGTGTGATGTTGAAAATTGAATATTACTAAAATGTTCAATCTCTCTCTCTCTCTTCTCTCTCTCTCTCACTGTCTGTCTCTCCACAAATAAATAGTTGCCTTTCTGTGTCTCCATTACAATAGGCCTTTTGACAAGTATTTTCCTCTTATTAAGTTGCTTTGACTCTCTGAACCCCTTTGCATGGATGGCCAAGTATTGCTCTTGCCCTCGTCATCAGTTGCAATGACGGTCTAACGCACAGGACATGACCGAGTTTGCTATTGTTCTGTGCACTGTGTTCTGGTCTTTCTCCTTCCCACTGTTAATAGGCACACAAAGGGCCTTGCCTCCAAGTAACCATTCCTCCTCGGCTGCCCACAGGAAGAACGTGGAAACTTCCTGCAATGCGATGCAATTAATCTGTCTTTGTCAGGCTGGAACAGTGCACTTCTTCCATTTGACCTTCTTTTTTAGAGTGACAGTTTCTCTTATGTACTTCGACCTTCTGCATGGACTGTGAATGTGCGTTGGCTCTATTCCCGTCTGAAGTGGGAGTGTGCATGCTCATTTTTTAAAGCTCAGAAAAGAGACCTCAGTGATCCACACCCACACACGCATACGCATACGCAAAAAAATGATGTTATCGTTGCCTGGTACCACCCAAGATAAAACTCGGGGGAATAGCCAAGCAGTTAGGATCAGAGTCTATTTTATTTTACAACCAACATGAAAGGATATTTTTTCCTGCATTGTACCTTACAAGAGGTATCAATGCAGAATAAAGTATCCACATGGAAACATAACTAATGCAAGGGAATTGTGTTCTTGTGTGCAGCGGTAATGAATAGTGCATGTAATTAAAATGCATGTCAGCTCCTCTAACCTCAGCTCAGCCTTAATAACTCACTTGGGCAGACACAAAGGTGGTGAAGCATGTTTTTTAAATAGACGTCTGCAAGTGAAAGAATTGTGGATGTAATTTCCTTGCAAGTTGAGACAATTACACATATATCGCCCATACTGTATATGTCAGACATGTCAAAGTTGTTTAATTTGGCTAGTTGTTTTCAATGTTTTCCATTCCACTTGGATCACATAGCCCAGATTTATCCACACCCAAGCACAGAGACTTAAAAAAATGAATGTTAATATACTCATCAGGCCCAGTAGAGGGATTTGTTTTTTTTTTTCATGTTCATGTTCATCATTTTTTTTCTTATCCTACATCCTAGGATATGCAGCTGTGGGCAGGAATCCGATTTATTTCTCCTTTTTTCCACCAAGATGATAGGATAGGCTGTGGCCCAGATGCTGCAGCTGGTCAGGCCCTTTGAAAGCACACTGAAATGAGAGGTACCAATGCCCTTTGTAATGATTCACAATGAACTGAGACACTAAAGGAGAGGAGAAGAGTGGGGGGTGGCATGTAAAAAATACAATTAGGATGGCCAAAAAGAAGACAGGCAGATCTGTGCCGAGGGCTTGTCGGATGTCTGCGTTAATGAGGAAATACTGTGGTGTGTGTGTAGGAAATGGGACTGAGATCAGATCAGGAGGATGGAGATGGAGAGAAACCTGATGCATTGCGGGTAAGTTCCAGTAATCGTGGAATAATGCTTTTGCCACAAGAAGCTGATGTTGAGTACTTGGCCTGTGGAATCATTGGTGCTAGAAATGCACTGAATTAATTAATAGTCTATAATTAGTACCAAATACTTTGTCTGTACACATATGCATAATTCCGCGAACTAATACAAGTGCATGTTGTGACATCTGCACAGTGTATGTGGCACCCTAGCCAACCTTGAATTCAGGGAAATGCATAGCAGAAACTTCACAGAGACACAATAGTGGGTGGGGGCAAACATCTGCTTTTCTTAGCATACATTAAACGCAGCAGCCTGATATTTCATGGCACACAAACAAGTCTAAAGATGGCTAAAATGGTTGCCACACTACAATTATCAATGGGAAACATTCCAGATACATTAGGGGTACATGTAACGGTTGCTCATGATTCATTTAGCAGGCCTGTAGTATGGCATGTTGACAACTGTGTCAAGCAAGACTGTTTTTAGAACATATGGACTCTGACCCACAGCATCTCAAACACCCCAACCCTGCAGAGCCACACTCAGGCAATTGAGCAGTAAACAAAGCCAGCAATGCATATAGCAGACATGTCAAACAGGTAAGGGCATATCAGATGATGGGTCCATACACCTTAAACAGCCCACTTGGTAGGCCTGGACACATGGCAGGCCTCTAAAAAAGAGAAATAAAATACACATTCTGTGTAGAGGGAGATGAGATATTTAAGAGATTACTAACATATCTGTACAGTGCATTTTGTGGAGGAGCAGCTATGTATTTTAATGCATATTATGTATTGGTCTCTGATCTGATAAAGTTATCAACCACCACCACCACCCACACACACACACACACACACACAGCCACCACCACCCACACACATACCACAACCGCCACATACTTTTCTCCATTTCACATACTTCCCCATGTGCCAGAGGGACTCCTGCAGGTGCATCCACTTGTTGTCTATATTTGGCAAATACAAATACAGAGTTCTGCATTCTAATTTTAGGCACTTAATCTCGAAAGAGTAGGCTGTACAGACAATGGTTTTCACAGAGACAAACACTGTAAAAGCACTTGAAATGTAAAAAAGACAACAAAATGGATACTCCTTAGGAGATTGCTGGACTTTAAGAAGACATGCTAAAACTGGCAAAAAGTTACACTGAACTGAATGAGTAGCATCTGTCTCAGGGCTGACTAACAGCCTAACAACTGAACCCTTGAACGCATAACCAACACAAAGCATGTAAACATACAGTAAGACATCTGCTTTGGCAGGGCATAATGTTGTTATGCAGCCCATCACAGAATGGCTATACAAGCCCAGCAGACTTGAGCAAACTGAGAAAGACAGAAAACACAGAGGAGAGTAACAGCAGAAGTGACCCTTCTTTGGGTGGTGAAGTGTGTGTTAGTGAGAATGAGAATGCTTCTGAATGTTTTGCGAAATCACCAACACGAGAGAGGAGGAAAGAGAGTGCTCTTACACTGATGTGAAAACATCTGTCATCAGTCTAGGCATAACGTTTGCTTTATGGCTCTGATGCAAGGTAAACACACAGCCCTCTTAATGCTAGAATGCAGATGTTGTCAAAAATAGCTAAATAAATAAAAGAGCTTGGGAAAAGGAACTTTGGAGCTGAAGTCTATTTTTTCACGGCACAATCTGGAACAACAATCTCAACAATGTTTGCAAAACAATATAATTATTTAGCACTTCAAAACAGTGACACTATGAAATACCTAACTGAATCCTTTGAATAAGACATCGTGCTTGAGGCAGGCAGGCTAAAAGTGAGAGGCAGTGAAAGAGGAAAGCACAGAGGCAAACACCAGTAATGAACCTCTGGAGGGGAGAGACAAACTCTCGCCTCATTACAGTGATTCAGGAAAAGAATTTGTCAGCCTGTAAGTCGTTACTAACCAGGGCATACAGTATTTAGAATGTTGACCACAAATTCAACATTTCACAAAAAAAATCAGCAATATGATAATAAGCCCCATAAATGAGGATATACAATCAACATGTATTATGCTCATTGACAGAATAATAATAATATACTGCATTATAATATAGTAATGTAATACACAGCAGTATACAGTGCAGCAACAACAATTTACAAAATGTTGTTATCTGTGGCAAGGAAATGCAAGAGGTCAGCGTAAGTAAACAAATCCCATCGATGTCCTCTGATACCCAGATGATGGAAAAGCGAGTCTTGATAAACAAACAGATGCTTTGTGCAGATGAAGATGCTTGGTAAAACAAAGCAGTACTGCATGTACAATACCATCTACATGGGACCAGGGCTAGCCAGCTCTCATCTATGGTTAAGCAATTCAGGATGATAAGAGGCAAATGCCATCTGCTCTCTGTATGGTGTGCACAGACACTTGGCACTGGAGATAGAACATAGCAGCACCAACATTTTTTATCCTTATTCCAGAGAGAAAAATCCACTTTCCATTACAACATGCACTTGAATTCTATGAATAAATAATTAGGTCTTACCAGGTTCTTTAGATACATTTTTTACAGAAGAAAAAAACATGACTTCAAATTGATTCCTACTAATAATGATTGCTTTTCATTAAGCTGTTAAATGAGTGTTTAATGCATGGCTGAGTGGGCTCTGTGCTCTTATGTGCATACTCTATTGTGCTGTTACAATGAGGAGCAATTTTCAGCCTTTCTCAGGCTTTAAGAAAGATAAGTGGCAACCCCATCATTTCCCATGATCAACATCTGTAACAAAGCTGTCAGTTTTAAACATGCTCTTAAGACGATAGTAAATTATCTTAAGATGATTCTCTAGGATGTTGTCCTTGATAAAGAGCATTTTTTCCTTAAAAATCCTCCAAATATCCTCTTAAGATTTGAAATTAAATGTGAGATGTGAGATCCAGTCTGACCTAAAAAGATATTTTTACTGAATCCAAAGGAAGATATGTCTTTTTTTAGGACCAGTAAGAAAAATGGGTAACACTTTATAATACTGACTCCTTGTTAAGCATTAGTTATGCATTTGTTAAGCATTACTCAAACCTTAGGTAACCCTTTGTTAAGCATTTGTTAACCATTATCTCTTTATTATTTCCCATTACTTGACCATTAACATATACTGTTTGTTAATGGTTTGTTTATGGTTAGCACACGTTTTGCAAAACAGTAACAAAGCCTTGGTAAAACCTTAGAAAACCCTTTCTTACTGATGTGTTAACCCATTAACTCTTTCTTATGTAACATAACTTAATCATTAGTAAGTAGTGTTAGTTAATAACGTGTGTCTCCAATTTCTTAATCATTTGTTAATTATTTGTCATCATTACTTAAGTGTATATGTTAATGGTTTGTGTGTGGTAACTGTGACATGACATTAGTATGGTAGAGGCTTATGCAACTGCCTCTCAAAGATGTTTCAGGATATTTACTACTGCTTTGTTAAGGCATAATCACGTGTAACTAATGAGTTGTAACTTATTACCAAAGTAAATCTGGGGGGGCTATTCTAAAGTGAAACCTGTTCATACATTAACAAATGACTTGTTAAGCATAACTCATGTGTAGTTAAGGAGTTACATCTCATTAACAAAGTAAATCTGGGGGGGCTATTCTAAAGTGAAACCTGTTCATACATTAACAAATGACTTGTTAAGCATAACTCATGTGTAGTTAAGGAGTTACATCTCATTAACAAAGTAAATCTGGGGGGGCTATTCTAAAGTGAAACCTGTTCATACATTAACAAATGACTTGTTAAGCATAACTCATGTGTAGTTAAGGAGTTACATCTCATTAACAAAGTAAATCTGGGGGGCTATTCTAAAGTGAAGCGTGTTCATACATTAACAAATGATTTGTTAACCCTTACTGATGTGCAAAAAGCCCTGTCTGTTAGAACACCATGAAGCAGTTGTATCATTTCAGTCTTTATTAAACTTTACACTTCAAAATGACATGTGACAGAGCCTTTGGTTATGTGTGGTCTGTAAACAACACAGAATAAGGCTAATCAACATAGCCTACTGAATTACAATAACTAACATAAAACATACATTGACTGAAGGTACACCTTAACTGAAATAATCTTACATACAGATGTAGCTGAACAGTAACAAAATCACCAGAGTATAATAATTATCTTCTTAGCATTACCTCAAATACTGGAACATAGCTTAACTAGCATGACTAGCAGATTTCCTATGCAAACCAATCCAATGCTAGTTTTCCGCTTAGCATTGCTAATCGGAAATAGCTAACTACTCTAATAATAGTAACATTAACAATGCAACCTAGACACCCAAACTCTGATAATTACTTACTATCTTGTACACATAACACTTACTTGGTCAGAAAGCACGCACACAACTCCTCATATGTCATAATCTTAATACTGTAACCTAGCTGACCAGGTGCTCTGTGCTGCCTGTCAAGCTGAACTGAAAACTGAATGGTTGAAACTGAACAACTGCACGCTAGGGGGCGTGGCTAAGCAGCAGTCTCAGAGTCTTTCTTACAGCCGCCCCCGAATTGCTGAGACAATTCGCTCACGTGATTATGCCTTAACAAAGCAGTAGTAAATATCCTGAAACATCTTTGAGAGGCAGTTGCATAAGCCTCTACCATACTAATGTCATGTCACAGTTACCACACACAAACCATTAACATATACACTTAAGTAATGATGACAAATAATTAACAAATGATTAAGAAATTGGAGACACACGTTATTAACTAACACTACTTACTAATGATTAAGTTATGTTACATAAGAAATAGTTAATGGGTTAACACATCAGTAAGAAAGGGTTTTCTAAGGTTTTACCAAGGCTTTGTTACTGTTTTGCAAAACGTGTGCTAACCATAAACAAACCATTAACAAACAGTATATGTTAATGGTCAAGTAATGGGAAATAATAAAGAGATAATGGTTAACAAATGCTTTACAAAGGGTTACCTAAGGTTTGAGTAATGCTTAACAAATGCATAACTAATGCTTAACAAGGAGTCAGTATTATAAAGTGTTACCGAAAAATGTAAAAAATTCATCTTTCAAACGGTAAATACCCTCTCACGTCTTTGCTATCCTCTGACTCACCTATTTTCCCTTGAACCTCATTAGATGTACAGCCATGTTTCAAAAAATGGGCAGAGCACAGTGAAGTACAGACATTAACACAATTCATACGCAAAAGGAAACAAGTGCTAAAGAATCCCAATATACAAACACTAACAGTACAGTAATGAAAACAATCCAAAACAATGCATCAGTGACACATTAAAAAAAACATTACATTTCTTATTGACATCACAAGGGGTAAGCACACACAGCAGATCACTGAAGCTCTTGTGTGACCCTTTTACGTGTGCTTTTTCCTGTTGAAATGCCTGCCTAAAACATACAGAGAGACACAAACAATAGAAAAAGTGAAAGGTGGCGGAAAAACCAAGGTCCCTTAAGTGTTTCTAATCAGAGACAAGGCTGGGAGTGCTTGCTACAAGTCTCTGTCTCTCTGTCTCTCTCCTCTTTCTCTCTGTTTTTCTCCCTCTCTTTTTTTCTCTCTTTCTCCCTCCCTCTCTCTTTCCTACAGCACTGACGCTAGTCAGAGTCCATTTAGGTGCCCGGAAAGCTAATGGAGTAAATTGATTAAAGTTAGTGTGTGTGTGTGTGTATAATGAAAAAAGTAACTGTATTTTATGTTCTTGTTTCCCTTTTACGTGATAGATGATCAAAGCAGTGGTAGAAAGAGATCTGGTAAATTACCAAATCAAGTAAAACAAACAATCTCTCTTGCAACGCTTCATTTAAGGCACCGTTTTGCTGTGCTTTCGCTACACAACACAAACATTACATTAATTCATTGCATTTCTACAGTCTTGTGAACCTCAGCTTTAAGGTTAAGAAGAAAGTAAGAGACTAAACCAAACAAAACGGCGCTTTTAAAAAACCTGTCTGATTTGATTGCTGAGGCCAATCCCGACCGAGCCGTATCCAGGGAGAGACAGGGGCCATATTAGCATAAGTGGAGACGCTGGCTCCCCCTGGGCTTCACTCTGCGTCCCTACCACAGGCGCTCAGCATGGCAGCGCCATTCTCCTGTGGATAATTTACAGCCTGCCTGCCAGCCCTGCTGTTGCAACTGGCATGCCACGGCATACAAACGGGATAAACATGGTCAGCTGGGTTGGTTGGGCGCTCCGCACCCAGCAACACCTTCCAGTACCACCACTACCAACCACCACCACCTCCTCCTCCTCCTCCTCCTCCACTCTCTATCACGACGGGCTTCATTGGAGGTAATTGGGAAAAAGGCGCAACGACCGTGGAGTCGCCAGGGAGCTTGGTTCCATTAAAGTCTGTGGAGACTGCAAGTGAACTATTACCTCCAATCAGACGACCCCTCGTCTCACCCCAGTCAACCACTGTTTGAGTTGAATATCATGGCAAACAGATAGAATGACCCCAGAGTATTTACACAACTTCGGCTGGTAATTTAAACAATACCAACTGAAGATGTTGATATCCAAGCATAGTATGGCTCAGTATGATAGGCTTAGGCTTGCTTTACTTTGTGGCATGGCAGATCTCTGATTTGTAATGTAAAGAATTTACTAAAAACATGTGAGTCATGGGTAGAGTGTTTTTTGTACTTGCCCTCCTTGTTTATCTTGGGTCAATGCAAAGACATACATCAAATTAAGTACATTTATGTTGACAAGAGGTCGTGGGAATTTTTAACTTGAAAAAATAGAATGCCACAGACAAAGCTAGATTTTCTAAACGCTGTTTTACTTTCCTTAAAGTATAGCACTAAATTATATAACATTAACATGCAAAAAGCACAGTGGAAATTCCAAGGCTAGAAGCTTTGCTAACATTGGCCTAATGCAATGCTGTACAAAGTTAAATGTGACTTAATACCCAAGGGAAGGGTCAACCAGTGCAAAGTGAGGGGTACTTCTCATGCTTTGTTGCTTCATGTTATATCCATGTCTGGCTCTTATGTTTGGTCCTGTGGGTACCATCTGTTTGGCTGCCATGGGAATCCAGCAGCAACTGCTTAGAGAACATGTTACATATGCGGTCAGAAGGAGAAAAAAATGCTTCCAAGGACTCTTTACCAGGGCAGTGATAAAAAGCAGTACAAAAACTACCAACAGTGCACAATACTTTGTAAAATACAAATATATACATTGCATACATACTACATACTGTATGTTCATGTGCACTGCACATACATGCATGAAGACATCCATGTCTTAGACAAAACATTCATATAATGCACACAGAACCAATGTTAGACTGAAGGATGTGCAAATACAGGTCAAGTCAAGTACAGGATCCAACAGACTCACGGCATGATAATTATTAAAGAGTATTTTCAGCACGGTTCATCAGTCGTGGGAGCTTTTGAAGCAAATTAATGTAATGATGTTCTTGTATCAGTATGCAGTGCGCTACCTGCTATGGCCCTGCGACACTCACATGAACGCTCAACGACTTCTTCCTGACATTGAGATAAAGGAATCTGCGGCAGCAAAAGTGCTTAGCTCAACATTCACTATAACATTTGTATTCCCTCACAACTCTCTACCCTGCAGATTTATGAGAACGACTACTGGGTTCAGCTTGACTTTGTGTGTGTGTGTGTGTGTGTGTGTGTGTGTGTGTGTGTGTGTGTGTGTGTCTGTGTGTGTGTGTGTGTGTGTGTGTGTGTCAGATGGGAGAGCGATGTTGAAAACAGTTGGCAGGGTGTCTGTGGCTGGGCAAACTGATATTCATCTTGATCAGACACTTTAAGGAGTTTTAACTTTCAAGACAGTTCAAAAAGAAAAAAGTCATATTATGAAAAAAAGTTATACAAAATGTGCTACATGATCTGTCATTGTGCATTCCTTGAATGTCCTCTGTGGGGACGAGAGTGAGGCAGGGGCCCTGAAGCAGGGAGAATAGAAAGATAACTGTGTATTCTTTTAAATCTATGAGGTTTTATCCTCAAGGGCACACAGGTAACTACAGCCCATTAAAACTGTGTGTTAGGTTCAGCATTTAGTCCTCATCTTTACTCTGCACCTATTCACTGCCAAAAACTCAAAGCACATCAAAGCAGATTTGAGGACAGATCAGACTAATTGCTTTAATTGAAGTCATTTCTCGCTAGGCCAATGTTGATTTACAGTTGGCATCTACCCCTGTGTTATAAAAAGTAAGGTGTTAAGATAATGAACATTTAAAAGTACATCGTTGGAAAGGTTTTAAGGAGTGGTGAATTAGCATTGTGATCACATTAACAAAATGAAAAGAATAATACCATCTAGAATATTCTTATCCTCTGGCTTTGGCCCTAAATTTATTTTGCTGTAAAGATCACTCAGTAGTTCACCTTAAAATCATGGGTTTTATGCCAATGTGTATGTTTGTGTGTTTAAGTAACCATAAAAAGATTAAGTGTGGCATACTGACTGTTTATTTTTAAAAAGTGTGAAAAGTATGCATTTCACTTACATTTTTGTTTTATGCAATATTTGTTGTTATTTACCCAACCTCAAGCATGAGTGATTTTTTGAAAATAACCCCATAAATGTCAACTTCTGAATTAAGAAATGGACAGATTATGTAAAAAATAAGCCTTTGGGTGTAGTGCTTACACAGTGTGCAAATGAAAGGTATTACTTCTATTGTGCTCATCGTTTAAGCAGCGGTGGTGCTGAATGCATATAGGGGAAACCAGGGGCGAATCTAGACCATTTTTAGGGGTGCCAAGGCACCCCCGTGAAACTGCTCGGCACCCCCTGGCTCAGTGCAAAATGAATAATATATTATATATAATAATAGTGTTGTGTGATAAGCACTGGGGGCCGGGCACCCCTAAAGACCAGATGCTAAAATCGCCCCTGGGGGAAACACTGCAGTCTATGTAGATATAATACATTTTATCAGCAACAGCTGTATGTAAGAGCTGTGGCGAATCAGCATTGTTTGGATGACTACAGGCTCAAGGACAGGAACGGTCCACTCCCTGATCGGCCTGCCCGGTGGACATCATAACGCCCGATTTAGTTCATCGCTCTGACTGTTCATTCAGCTGTCCTATCTCGACCTCCACATTTTTTTTGTCTGCAGTGATTGTGTCCCCCTGGGTCCACAGTTACCGACAAAAGCAAAACAGTATTTTATCATTAAGGGCAGCACTTTTTAGTGTTTACAGTATTTGTCGTCATAATTCGCTAAGAATAGAGGCTTACTGTAACGCACCAATGCAACTGTCAAACATAAGATCAGATTTAGAGGAAATTACATTTTTTTTATTTACAAAAGAATGTAAATTGTTTACTCTTTTAAGGGCTGGGAAGGACTTGACCAAGAACACTTTTGTCTGTTTTTCTAGTGTTGCTAAGATACTTGTATGGGAATGGGGAGATACCTTTCCAAGAAACTCTTCTGAAGTATCAAAGTTTAAAAAGTTCAGCAATATTGGCTGTTTTTTTTTAGCATGACAACCATGAGAGGACAGTCACTGTCCTTGAGCATGTTGGATGAGTTTATCTAAACAATGCTTATCCAAACAACTTTTGTATACAGCTGTTGGTGATAACACAGAAATAGGCTGATTTTTTCGTCTTCTACCAAATATGTATAGCTTTATTAGGGGCTGTTTTGCAGCAAATCACAGCAATTAAAAAAATAAACCCAAATTCAAGAGAGGCTGTAAGTGCTACATGACATAAAATATATTCCCTGTCTAAAATGCTCATTCAGTCACTATATAGTATACTACACCGTGTTAAAAAGTTATGTAGTGTACTATATAGTCAGTTGCATTGGTAAATTTACATCATAGTGCACTCTATAGTGAATGAATGAACATTGCTGATTTGGCACTAAACTGTTATGATCACCGAGTTTGTGGGAGTGACTGGTTTATGGAGTTAGGGTGATTATCATCACTATTGAGTTGTTTGCCTTGCTTACATTGTGTGTGTGACCTGACGTCATAATGTTTATGCCTAGTGTTAACTATGGTTTCAGCACGCTCTTCAGTCATGAATACAAAATCAATGTGTGTGTGTGTGTGTGTGTGTGTGTTCTGTGTGTGTGTGTGTGTGTGTGTGTGTGTGTGTGTGTGTGTGTGTGTGTGTGTATCTGTTTGTGGGTGTCTGTGCTTGTTACTGACGAAGTGGGTGGTTGTATATTAATAGATTATATTGGAAGTGCCTTTGTGATGAAGATTTTTAAAATTGATATCCGGAGGGTCATATTTGAATGCAACTGAGCTCCTACAATTGGCACATTAACGATGAAGGAGAGCAAATGTAAAATCAAATCTGTGTACACTGCAGGCCACAGATGACTTCCATAATGTAGTTAGCGTTGATTCAGTTATTAATGATACACCACAGTCTTTGGCCACAAGAGGCTGTTGTCGGAATCATTTAACAGCTGCTGTCTTCAGAGGATATTAAATTAAGTTTACATCATTAAAGGGAATAGAACAGCAAAAATTAAATTATATCATAAGAGATATATGAAAGCAAGGGATAATAGAATGATGAATACTTAATGGCATACATGATATGTATGTATGCTGTCCACAGTAGACAATGGCATATACTGTATAACACTTCACTCACTGCATCTTGCTGCATTTTAAGACCCATAATGTTTATAGCTATTAATATCTAGAGATGTGGTGTTGGAAACTATTCGAAATAAAGCAGAAACAATTTAAATGGAAACATACTTGATTAACAGTATTTCTTTATATGCCCCATGCTAAATAAGATAAACATAACACAAAGAACGGCTGATAACTAAACGTATGATAAATAGTATTTCATCTCAGCCTGTTCTGGGCATACAGTTTTATTGCTTATGCACTCAGTTTTATTGCTTATGCACTCACATGTTTATTGCTATAGGACATTCTTGCAGAGAAATATGCAACATCTTAAATTAGACAAGATATCTTTATCTGTCTAAAACTCTGGTGGTTAACCAGTGGGCATTATGAAAAAGCAATTTACTATTGCTAATTATGCATGAGGCATATATAACTCAGTTTTTACAGTAAGAACTGCATGCATGAAGTGCTTAAATCCTGGCTGTAATAAGGCCTAGGGCAGTTGCAAAGCAATTAATTTATCATGATTATAAATTAAACTGATAATGCACTGCTAGTCTGGGTTAATCGCTTGTTGCATAAGTGTCTGGTTGGTCTTGGGGAAAGGTAATTGAGAGTGATGAAGGAAGAGAGGCCTGTATCTGCATGGACCACAAGTCAGAGCTGGAACATGGTGTGAATAAGGAGTATCGATTTAGTAAGTATGGTGCCATAAATGTTCTGATGAAAATGTCAGGAAAAGGCACGTATTAAGCTATAGTTTGAATTGTGGCATCACAGGACAGGCTGGTATATATATATATATATTTTTTAAAGATACATTGTATTTTTTGTGGAAACTTTCATGAAATGCTAAATTAACTGCAAGTTGCTTATTTTTTCATGTGACAATTTTGCATACTCCATACTGCATGTATGCCAGTATATGCCATCATATTACTAGACTTATTCCTCTAACTACCAGTTCCAATGTTAGCTACACGACTGTAGCTGTGCCATGAACAAAAAAAACATTAAATTAATTATTACGTAACTTTTATATGTTTCTTTAGAATCATTGGTATGTTTTTGGGGTGGTCAGTGTAGCATGCCTATTTGATATCGAAAAAATGGATGCAAAATTAGTAACTTAAGGTCAAATAAAAATCTGTTATGCCATGTCCTGTAGACCCCAAGGACGCATATCCAGGGGTTTCCTTGCTGCTGCAAAATGAGAGCATTGCAATACAATACAATCATCTGGTTAGTGAGAGCAACTCTGCCAGTCAACCACTTGGTGTTCATTTAATGACTGACTCATGTTACCAAATACGCTTTTTCCACCACCTGTAATGCAACAGCCGTGCTACTGATACTTGTGTTTATTCATTCAGCAAACCATGTATCACACGGCAGATATGGTAAACTTTTTAAACACTTATTGAATGTACCAAGGCCATTAACGGAGTGAGAAGCATTAGGAGTGTCATTCCACAACCAAGCTACTTGCAAACAAGTAAAATCCAGACTGTGGTCTCCTGCTGCTGAGAGAAGTCAGAGACAGAGCGCACGCATCAGCAGAAGCAGACAGAAGAAAGCTGGTTCACAGCATTGAAGTGGGATGGTGCAGTGCCATCCAGTTACTTTTTTTCCTCATGTGTACAGGCAGGAGTAGGGCGGGGGTTTTAAACCTAAGTCCAAAAGCCAATGCAGAGAGGATATGTTCAAAGATGTTTTTTGTGCTCAATATCAGCATTTCGATTTGGAGGAGCAGGGAATGTAAGCAGTGACTTGACTGCCCGTTCTGGCCTTCTTCAACTCAATTTCATGCCCTTTGCAGCTCAACTCTTACAGAGATTATTGGTACACAAAATGGAAATGCTCTGTCTACTGGCACCTAACCAGATGTGAAGTGAACATTGTGAGTAGTGAGTCGTAGTGAGATGAACCATGGAAGTCAGACGATCCATGACATGCCACCATTCATTTCTAGGGGAAGGAACAGTACCAGTCCAGATCAGAAGAAGAATCAGAAGTAGGTTTATTGGACAAAATGTCACCAGCACATAGAAGGACTTTGTTTCTGGCTAATGTTATCTGTCCAGCTCAACAAGTACAATAACAACACTAATACTACAATAAACATTGCACTACAATATCTTACTCATAAACAAGAATCAACATACATGTTATATACAGGGCAAGCAACACAATGCACATAAAGTATGATACAAAAAAACACCATTGTCTGATGAATGTGATGTGTGAGTAAGACCCATAAAATACTGTCAGTGTTGTGCAGGGAAGAAATCCATATTACAAGCAATGGTTATGAAATGGATTGTGGATTTTCAAATGGCAATACCCAGACATCAGAAGAATGACATAGATATAGAATTATACATAACAAGGCAGAAGAGGTAGAGGTAAAGGTGTTAGGTCTGACTCTTGAGAGCTTCTTCAAACCAGTAGTTTCTCCAATAAAATGTGTGTAAGCATTAGGAATGAACCACTGACAGACTGAAGGCAAACCAAACAAATGAAGATGCAAGAAGACCCTGACTTATCGATCTTAGCTCTGCTGCAGGGCCAGGACCTCCTCTTCACGATCCATTCCTATAAATGCATGCAGTCGTCCTGTGCATGTCTGACCTCTTTTACAGAGAACATGTACTACACCTGTGTCTTTTCTCCTATACATGCATGCATGCATGCATTCTATCATTCATTTATGGCAATGGCAAACATCACAGTGACTTTTTAGTGATTTCACTGAGGTGACGTACACCGTGAGAGTTTTATGTAGAATTAAGAAAGAAATCTACCACCATAGTGATAGTAATTATTTTTACTAGTAATTTTGTTATACCATAGATGATTATGAAGGCTCAGTCAGCATGGAGGAGAAAGCAGGAACAAGGCTTTATTCTTGCATTGATGCATCAATGGAGAGACAAAAGTTTCTCTGGTGTTCAGTCGTGTCTCTAAACTATCCACAGATTTACAACCAGTAAATACAAGGTCAACAGGGGGTGTGACCCCTTAGACCCACCCTACATTAATATGCATTAGACAACTGTGGTAAAGTTCTTTGTTTACAATTTGGCGGGAATGAGGAGAGGCTCCTTCCAGGTGTGACACAGGGATGTGACACGTCCGGAGACAGGCAAATGAATGGGACAGACAATCAAGGCTGGCAATACATTAAAGCTAACACCTCACCTCTAGAGGCAGACACGCCTTTTGGCAGGAAAGTGTCACACAAAGCTCTGATTGTGATAATAAGAGTTACAAATGAACAGGAATATAAAATAATAATAATAAGGAAATGTGTCAATAAAATGTAACCTTAAAAATGTTATGTACAATGTCCTTATTATTATTCAGATTCCTTCAATAGAGAAACTATGGCCACTGAAAAAGAAAATGATGATATTGGGTTTGGGAAATGGCTATGTGCACTGGCACTGAGATATTTTCTTCGGGGGTAATTTTGAATACCTGGTTCTCTGTTTATCTTGTGCTCGACCAGCAATTCTTTTCTATTAAAGAAATAGCTTAATATATGCATGATAGAGTGACCTTGCCAGTGTTATTGCGATGCCAAAGAAAGAAAGAAAGAAAGAAACATAGTGCAAGAAACAACCCTCAGATGTCTGACCCTTGGGCCATTCAGAAAGACTAAAAATGCTCAGTTATATGATGGAGCAAAATATAGCAGAACAATGCTTGCAACCACTGAGTGATTGAACTACACACACCTGCGTCAAGTTGTAATCCCTGTAGGGGGTGGAAAGGGAAACTCACAGTAGGCACAAGTTTATCTTTTGTGCCCCCTGCAGAGTACAGAACCACAAGTCTGATCTGCAGTCATCATCAACCAGTGTTATCATTATAGTCTACAGACGCCTTTCCCTTTACATTTTGACCATTTGTATTTTTTTCCTGTGAAATATGCAGAGGAAACATTTTAAAGGAAAATGTTTAAAGGAAGGGTATTTTTAACCACACCTATCCATCAAACACAAAATCGCAGTGGGCCTCACAGAACAATTGATTAGCGATTGTGTGGCGAACTGCTTAGTAATCGCTTATTTGCATGCATAGATTTTCCATCAGGCATCTTTTGCTCTACAGTAAATTTCAGCACAGAGTTTGACAACAAGGGTTTGCATTTGCATGACTGTGGTAAAAACATAAAACGGAATATTTTAAACGTAATCTCCTCGGTCTGTCAGATGTAAGTGTGATTTATATCTGCCTCTGAAGAAAGTGGGGCAGAACAAATTCATGGAGGCTTGTTTTTTAATCAGGGGAGAAACCTATGTTTTGGGCAAACTATGATTAAAAACGAATATAGCCTGGCAAATGACTCTACATTTAATATTGTTTTAATACCTAGTGAAGGCAGTTACCATGGTGATGATGATTCATGTAGACTAAACTTTGCCCTGTGAATCAATGGTCATATAATGACCGACATGACATATTAAGGTGAGGCCTGCGTCTCTGTTGCTGGGGGTCACTGTGCATTGTGCTTTGCACTGTGCAGACTGCAGGCTCTGCCATCTTTCAACTCTAATTGTATTTGTCAAGAGGAGATGAACATCACCCTTAGGCATTTGTATGCGGTACTACGTGCTTACATGGCCTTGCATTAATCTAACACACTAACCACCTAACCAACACCTACAGGTATTCTCCTTACACTTACCCTGTAATCTTTAATGTTACCTGAATTGATTGCCCCCCTTCACTGTAAGTCGCTTTAGATAACAGTGGCTGCTAATTGTGATTGTGATGTATTTCTAAAAAGAAATGTTAGGCTCCTAATGAGAGCTGTCTCTCTCTTCTGTTTCCCATAGTACACCTGCCCAGCACCTTCAGGTAATAATGACACCATCCATTGTCACTCCCCTGATTTGTCATTCAAGTTCAGCTGTAATATTAATGAGGGATAAAAATAGGTGCAACTGAAGTAGAAACTAGGCTCCATTGTTCTCCAGCATCATCCTTCAAACTGTCTCTCAGCAATACAGCAATAAAGGCTGACCTTTAATGTAAGCAAAATTAGCCAGATAGTGCCGCTTGGGTGACTCTGAGGTCTGGTCACTCTTGTAATTCAAGAAAGTGAACAATGTTAGCAGGTGCAGTCATGGATTTATATATATTATCGGTTCACTGTACTTATTTTCAAAACAAAACTCACTAACTAAGCATTCCTTCTTTTTGCAAGCAGCCTTAATATTTATTAAATGTGCATGGCCTACGGACAAAAAATTGAACTTTCTGTCATGCTAATACTCAACGGGATGAAAGGTTTTCCCTGTAGTCTCATTGGGAGAGGATTTCCCCATTTTTAGAAACAGAGGACAGAGGGCACCCAACCTTTCCAGATGGCCTTCTCATCAGAGGAACAATTAAATGGGTTGGCCTACATCCAGGCTGACACAACTCAGCAAATATGTCTGTAAAAACGTGAAACTGAACTGGGGGAGTCAAAATCTGACTTAGGAGAAACTACATTTGCATGCAGTGATAATCTCCAGGCCTGATGTTGCAATTATGGGCATTCAAAGCACTGTGAAGAGAAAAAAAAATCCTATCAACCACTGTTCCCAGGCAATGTGAATTCAGTCGTAATAGGTAATTATTTGCGGACTGATGCGCAGACTCATTGCCAACATGTGTGGTGTATTTTCTCAAAGAACCACATACCTCCTGTGCGTGAAGGGAAATCAATCAGGAGCTGACAAGGACTTCAGCGCTCCTCTCCATAAATTAAATCTGTTTTTATCCTTAGAGGAGTGCTTTGGATTATCTCTCATCTGTTCCAAAATGCATCTTGTTATAGATTCTCCCCCTGACCACAGAACACCAATATCGTTCTTTTTTTTGTTACATTTCCTTGTC
The DNA here is from genome assembly GCA_030347295.1 of Setipinna tenuifilis. Classification (NCBI taxonomy): domain Eukaryota; kingdom Metazoa; phylum Chordata; class Actinopteri; order Clupeiformes; family Engraulidae; genus Setipinna; species Setipinna tenuifilis. The sequence goes on from CM059269.1 coordinate 18,807,817, forward strand.
CCCATCACTACAACAAATGACTACTAAAAGAGAATAAACGCTACCTTCTCTTTACCCTCAAATGGCTAGATCCCTTTCATCCTGAGCATTTTGACAATGTTTTTGTCAGTGATTCTTGGAGACATATGTGCTGACCCTTATAATACCATGTCTGAAGCGCTAGGATGGTGTGTGTGTGAGGTGTGTGTGTGCTTTGTGTGTGTGTGTGTGTGTGTTTGTGTGTGTATGTGGGTGTGTGTGTTAGAGGAACTGACACAGAGAGAAGGGGGAGGGGAATGAAGCCAGGAGGAGCACTATCTGTCCCAGACTGCTTGCTCATTTGGCATGGGGAATCCCCATCGGATGTATATATTTTATGAACAGACTGAGGAAGGAGCATGAGAAATCAACCACTCAAATTAGACTGGGGACTATGGGAACACACTTAGGGGGGATTGTAAATGCGCATATGAGACAGGACCAGAATGAGGGAACGCTGTGTTACATTAGCAGAAAAGCATTCTCCCCATCAGAAGAATAGACATCTGGATGCAACTAAGCCTGCTTTTGTCCTAAATATATATACTACTAACTACATCCTTAAATAACCATGACCAGTTCATACCACAAAGCACATTTATAATCCTCTGAGGGGAAAGAGCAACCCGTCTGCATTCATCCTCGATGCAGGGTGATATATCATTCTTGACGGAGCCTCATTGGTATCAGTAACTCTAGATTGTGGGGTCACTAATGATGCCCACATAGATTTCCTGTCGTGTGGTGAAAGATGGCGACAAAAAAAGATTTTGAATTTAGGAAAATACATGTTCTTTGGTACATAAAAGACACTATAGAAACACATCAGGTATAGGTCCTTTTCCATTTATGATGACATGTAATGTGATGTGATTGGTTGTTGCGTGAGGTGAAGTGCTGGGTTAGACTGGCAGCAGATTGCAGCTGCAGTTTGGGAATTGGGTAAGACAACTCTGACCTAGACAGCCTCAGTCTGTTTCCACAGCTGTAATGACGGGTTTAAGCCACACTCAGAGGGGTGCTCCCATGGGAGAAAAAGGCATGCCATGGCACATTATGAAAATGGGCATTCAACAATAATGGTTTCTGGAGACAAAAAAATGCTTTGGTGTAGACCATTTAGTTTATCCAGTTAATTAGTACCATTACCAATTTATAAAATTTACACAAATTTTCAGGCACAAAAGTTCATACACATTCCGTTTTCAAGGTACGTAGCATCAGCTAACTGTTGCTTGCTTGTTGATATTTATCCTGTCCAAAACACGGATTTGATTTCCTCCAACGTAAATATAGCATATATGAATGTAGCACCAAGGCAATGCATTATCAATGCAGCCATGATCTTTACAAATGATTAAGAAGAGCATTGCAACAGACATGAAAAACGCCGTCCTATTCCTAACAGTCATGTTAACACATAGCCTAACACAGCGTGAGAGACAGCTGTTCTAAATGTCTCTCCTTGGCCAAATAAATGCTGGAACACATTCCACTGAGGGAAAAAATACACACACATCACACACACACACACACACACACACACACACACACACACACACATGCACACACACACACCCAGACAAACATTGTGGTGTTTCATCCATGCATGTGTATGTGTTTATACGTATGTCAGTCAGCTGAACCATTTGCACGTTGAAATCATGACCATAAATCAGATAGGCTGGCTTTGAAGTCTCTATAGGAAACCTTTTGATCCTCTCTGTCTGTCCTGCAGATGCCGCATGCACTGTGATGCAGACAGGGAAATTCATTGCTCGTAGAAATTCATTTGACCAGGGAAACTGGCTTTTTCTGACCTTTACTCTTCTCCAGAGAGACTGAGTTTATTAATGGGCTTAATTTACAGCACAATAAATCAGTCCCATTATGTATAGAGTATAGTTATTGTTGTGGGCAGTTTTACATGTTAAACTTGTGGTCCATTTATATTATAATGATATTATAACATCTTATTATTAAAATATTTTCAGACAATTGTTAATTAGCATACACAGAACAACATGTTCCAGGACATAACAATTTCCCTGTGAAATTTGTGCTTTTCGGAACTGCAGAGAAAGGACCCTGACATTCACAGTCACAGACAGTAGAACCCTGGGAGTCGCCACCATGGTGACAGTAACCTTTAGGATGTCCCTCAAAGGTTATCAAATGTGTGGGGCTGGTTTAGCTCAGAAATCAAGTAGGACTGAAGAGGGATTGAGTCTCAGGAACAACATCCATAGGGATAGAGAGCCTTTAGAGGATTTCCATTCTAATCAGACAGTGAGCCATCGCAGTCACATCTACATGTCATATTGATTGCACTTTCACTGAACAATTGTACCAGCTTCAGTGTCAGAAATGCCTCTCCTGGAAACAAACCACAGGCCAATTATCAATAGACATCTATCCCCTTGTCATCAACTGACCCAGAAAGGAAACCACACACACACCTTCGCTAAGCCAATCTACCTCAACCGGCAGAAACAGAGAGGCCAGTTTGTTAACAGTGAATCATGAGAACAATGAAGGTTAGTGAAATGTGATTCCACCGATAATTTGTGACTTGTTCTTTCAAGCGGGTCTGTGACTTATTAAGGAGTCCTGTTACTAGACAGTTTGCACTCCCTGACCACAAATTATGGTTTCTTGCCATCTACGCGTAGGACGTTATGTAATGCAATGAAGGCTGAGCCCTGTCAGTTGATGTTACTACTGGTGGGCTCCACTGAAGTCATCAGAAATACCATGAGCTGCCAAATCAGTGGCATTAAAGAGAGGCAGCTGATGGTCACCTGAGATCTGAGTTCTCCAATGTCCCCATCCAGCTATTGCTTTTGTTTCATATATCATGTTTCATATCAGCTGTAATTGCAGCTCCTAAACATGCTGCTTGGTGCTTTTGTGAGTGTAACACAGACTGTCTATTATCATCCAGGGGGGGGGGGCGCAATGCAATTTTTATCAAGGGCACTGTTGACTAATGAAAAGAAAAGAAAAAACGAGACTGTGTTACCTAACCATGCCATTTAAAATAAATCAAATTCAGACAGATTTTCACATTCAGAGGGAAACGCTTCTGCTAACAAACACTTCAGGGAACAAAACTAGCTTGTCAATGTTTTTGTGTGAATTACAGTGCTACTCACAGAAGCCTAGTACAGCTCCATCAACTCATGATTGATCGATGCCTGAAGTAAACATTTCCTTCTTTCCCTCATGGGCCAGTGGTGGGGAAGTGGGGGGTATCTCGACTACAGACAACCAATTTTCCACAGTGAATGGTTACAGATTCCTCTGGTCTAGCTGTGCAAACACTGTGTTGACCATTTTGCTTTTGGCTGTCAAAAAATCCATCCACTTGGAACCATATCAGACACTGTATTATGCTGGTTGGGAATGTTGTAATAACACAAACCCCAACCACCCCACCCCCACACCACCCACAAACACACACACACACACACCCACACACACACACACACACACACACACACACTTTTTGATTTGCTTAAGAGGGAATCACCCTCACTTCTTCTATTCTAGTCCCCTCACCCCACCCACCCGTTCCCTACATCACTGTATTCACACCACACTCCAAATAGACACACTTCCCACGGCACTACAGCGCTCCACTCCCACACTCTCTCAGCACACTACTCTACACGACGGCTGCTTCGCTCACGCAGTGGGAGAGCACGGCTGAGGGGCTTGGGGTGTGGGCTATGAAACAGCTGTTATAAATCCACGTTAAATATGTGTAGAAGTGTATTATGTTGCGTGTGTATGGAGGGAAGGGGGTTACATTATCACTGGCAATGCGGGCACTGAGAGACGTTGGTGGGGGCCTCTCTCTGTGGGGGGCTGGCCCATGGCTGTGGGGTGTGTGCTGGACTGACAGCTTCACTTACACGCGGAGGGGTAAGGTGGAAGCAACACAGGATGGACATACGCCCAGATGGAGCAAGAGGAGAGAGGAGAGAGAGAGAGAGAGAAGAGAGAAAGAGAAAGAGAGAGAGAGAGAATAAAAATGACTCCTGACATTGTGTTCCACAAGACAGAAAAATAGAGAAGCGATTAGACCTGCACACACAATGGTTGACTGATAGAAATGGTTTAGCAGGAATAATGGTAGGCTTTGCTGCAATGTCAGCACAATATGTGGACATTTTTTATTTTGCATTGCATTAGCATTATGTAGTAGATACCCATATTTATAAGAACTGCTTTCATTACAGTCTTAAACAGTTGCAAGCTTTCAGGGTAAAGCTAGTCTATTGCCTTTAATTTGTTTTTATGCGACCTCATCTTCCCAACATTCCAGGAAATTAAAAATATCTTTCTATGAAGCAACACAGATGGGAGTATTTGATAATCAGCCTGTGAGAAAAGTGCAAAAAGCAGTGAATAAAATGTCTTCTCTTTTCTCAATTTTATTGGCGAACTGCAAAAAAAACATTTTTATAACATTTACAATATCATGTTTATAACTAAACAAGTAAATTAATGCAGTACGCAGGACCTTATCACTTTAACAGAAAAATGTGACAAAACCACAATTTGCTTTTATAACTAATTTTGTGCAATGTGGCATCAAACTGTCAGGGGTAACTGAGGACCTTAGACATAGACATAGAGGCAATCAATTGGGCTATGACCTCTCGTGGTTAGTTGATGTATAATGACAGTGAATTTGTTTCTACAAAATTCTTAGAATCTATTGCTATTCCAGTTGTTTAGTATGTCACATGGTCTGTCTCTTGCTTGCTAAATGGACCATTTACCGCAGTTAGTTTTACTCACACCTCCACAATCCACAACAAGACAATTAGACATCCTTCCACATTATTTATTCAACTGTTCCTTTCTTTCTTTCTTTCTTAGTCACGCACTGACGTTGTGTTTCTGTCCTCTCCCCTCTCAGCTTCTTGATATACATACATGAGAAAATGTGAGCACTCATAGGACTTTAATTTACAGCCACTCATAGTGGGGTGCCAAAGAGAAATTGAAGAATTTGATGCTTCTACAAACACATGCAAGGTCTTTTCACATCTCAACAGTGACATCTGAACTACAGAATTGAATCTATTGACACCTGTTAAATTTGCTATACTACCCGAGAAGACTCTCTCTCTCTCTGTCTCTCTCTCTCTCTCTGTATATATATATATATATATATATATATATATATATATATATATATATATATATATATATATATGTGTGTGTGTGTGTGTGTGTGTGTGTGTGTGTGTGTGTGTTTGTGTGTGTGTGTGTGTGTGTGTGTGTGTGTGTGTGTGTGAAAGGGGAGGGGGGTTCAATTGCATCCCATTGTTACTTTCGTGCACAGACACTACAGGGAAATTAACTAGTTTCTAATCCTGGAACAAAACATCTTCTCCATTTCCTCAACTAATGCTTCTTGTAGGCCTACATGCAGGCTCTTCTAAGAAGTAAACAAACTAAGTTCGAAACAACAGATCTTGAAACTAACTGATCTAAAAGCCTAGGAACTTTGCTGATGCCTCATGAAAACCATCACAATCGATTGCTGTCACAGTCACTGGATGCCACATTGTGTTGTTTGATGGATTAGTAATATGAACTGCATGATACCAGTTTCACTGGCACTGAGTTACAGTGCTAACTTCTACCTATGTCTGAAGCTCAACAGGTGAAACCCATCAGTAAAGAGTGGGGTCTTATTACAGGCTGAGCTCTCGGGGCCTTAGCCAGGGGTCGGATCAATGGTTTGGCTTAATGCATGATTTAGAATTGCTGCTCGCAATTAGTCCACAAGCTAATTGACGACTGGAATGACGAATAAAAATCAATCCCGCCATGAGCGCAGTGCCATTTTGCTGGTCCATCGAACCTTTATTAATCACAATGCTTATTTTCTTAAAATCCTGTCTGCTGCTTTGTTATCCTGAACCATTGCTTTTTTTTTATCCTGAACCTTGAAATGAACAAAGGGTCAACAAAATAGATGAGGATAATGATCATCTAAAGTCTTCTGTGTCCAACCTGTGGTGTTAAAGTGTCCCTATGTAGGGACAATCAGTCTCGTTACAATATTCATTCATTCAAGTGAATGGGTCCATTTCAACAGTAAATGTATTTATGCCCAATGTTACATATCATAAAATAATGACGAAAGCACTGCATAACGTCAACTCATGATCAAGTGAAGCGTACCTAAATGTGTGAATGACATACTACTACCATCTAGTGGTACATGTGTGTATTTGAAGCTTTCACAAGTACTGCAAATTGAAAACTGAAAATACTGACAAGAAAATATGGCTACAGGGGGGAAAAACAAAAGACTACTACATGCCAAATTGCACACATAAAAAAATTACAAACTCTGAAAAGGATAGGCACTGGGTTGTCTTGGGAAAAGCAAGTGGAGCATGTTAATGTTACAACTGTACAATGTGATGTCTGATGTGTGTTGACTGACACGTTACAGACCTGTCTCCTTGCCAATGTAACAGAGATTATTCATAGCAAAACCGTAACTCATTTATCACTCTGAGGCAGCTGCCATGACAACTATACTACACGCTAACCTAAGTAGACAGTGGGACTTTGACCAAAGACAGAAATTTGCAGTGGACATAAAAAATGCAGACGTATCTCTGCTCCATCCCAATCTTTGGTAATCCCTGACTGCACCATAGGATACTTACCCTCATGTTCCTTACATGTCTACTACCATGTCTTATTTTGCTTGTATAGCACTTCTGCTGATAATCTGTTGGTTTCAAAATGTGCTTTATAAATAACCTTGATGGCAATTCATGACAGCAATCCCTGCCTGATTGTTCTGTGGGCCTTGCTTTGTGTTTCAGAGGTTGTCTTTAAACTTCATAGAGAAGTTTTTGTAAATATTGAAAGTCTTATTTTATCTCATGTTTCAGGAGTCCATTTTGGTCCCTGCATATAGAGGTATTTGAGTGATTTCAATTAGTCAGCTAACCCTAACCCTAGCACAAGGAAAATCAACCTCTGCATTAAACCCGTCACATGTGTGAGCATGGGGCAAGCCATAACAATGGAGGGGGCAGTTGGTGGATTCAAACCCACAACCTTCCGGTCACAGGTCTGTTATCTCACCTGGTGGATTTGAACGTATGATCCTCTGGTGATTCTTGATGTTTCAATGAAATATCTATGCCATGCTTAGGTGAAATTAAGTTAATTGGGATAGTTTGGGATAGCTAATTGGCTTATTAACATTAATTGGGATCAGACTTTTATATCACTTGTATATCACAACGAGAAACACAAAAGCTGTTTTCTTTGTGACGTCCCCTATAGTCTCAAAAAATGGTGACACTTAAGTCTGACATCTACCCTAAAGAAACAAAAATCATTGTGATAGGATACCACTTGTATTACTCAATTACAGACACTGTGGTTACATCATTAGCTTGATCTAATTAAAACAGTAAAAGGCAAGGTTTGGCATATAAATAAAAAATCCGTTCTCAATTTCAAATTTTCTTATACTTCAGGTATTCTTTAACCAGGTCCTCCACAACTTTCTCCTCATGACATTGAAGAGATGCTCAGCCATTTTGTTTTATTTGTTGTGCAATTTAGAATAATCAGAATGGGGTTAATGTGTCACTTTTGTAACAAGACAAATTCTTTGTCTTGATAGAAAGAAAAGACAAAACACTGAAATATATTAGGTAACCACACACGTGAGGATATCCACGAACACCCTCGGGAACACAAGTGTTATATTGCTTTTATACAACAGTTCCATTCCCAACACAATTTGTGTATACACACAATTTTAACATTCGTTTTAAAGTTTTATTGCACTGTATTTTAGTTCGCTCAAGTCTCTGCTCCATAAAATAGTTTCAGTTTTCAACTCTGAAGCGCCACCCATGCTATACCATGGGATATCCTCACTCCTAGTGACTCTTAGAATGCATCTGGTCTATTTAGAAATTGCTAAATTAAATGGTTTGACCAGCCCTAACTGTTGCATAACAGCAGATTGATGTTGCCTGAAGTTGGCCATATTGCCTTGAGTCACAGTGGCCTATATGAATATTATTTAGGGGTGAATATAAAGTGAATGTTACTTAAGGATATTGGGTATATTTTAAAAATAAGTATGCTATGCATGTGAGTGACATGAATACCATTCTATGTGTTTGCAATGTACTGATATATAAACCACATTCAAAACTACACTGAAACTGAGAATTTACACAGAGATGCTTTTTAATATTTATTCATTGTTGCTTAATAAAGTGAGAAGTGACATCGGGAAGACAATGATAACCCCAGTCCACCAGGGACATGTAACATGTGCAAATTACAGTCTATACTTAGTCACCACCATACAAATGACTTCACCAATCACCATATCTGATAGTCAGTCATCTTGTGTGCTAGTACTCAAGGGTATGAAACATACCAAGAACACAGTGCACAGGTAAGGCATGATAACCAGATAGAGTTTTTATTACTATTTACATGACAGTAACAAAGGTTACAAAACCCTATTAAAATGCAATAAGTTGCCAGAAATCATACATGCCATGCTGAGCAGATGGAAAAAGTCAGAGCAGAAATAGGAAGAGGGTAATGATACCAGCAACCCACAGCAGTGACAGTTATACTGATTGATAAGCACTGGGTCACATGACAAGTACTCTGAAAGAACACAGTAGGGACAGCAGCACAACTTCGATAAAAATTCAAAGCAAAAGCATGTAGAGTGTAAACAGGAAGAAACAACAAGGCCTCAAGGAGATACCATTGGCTTGAGACATTAGTTTGCTTCTAAGGGGTTAGAGATGCAGCTAGCAAAGATTTAAGTGCAGTAACTTTCACGTATCACTGCGATGCATTCTCAGCAGAGCAGGGAAGCAAGAGATGTTAGAGGATCATAGCATTGATAGTAACTAGATCACTACATTGGTAGTAAAAGGAGTGAAATCAATCAGGAAAATCATCGCCATCAAAAAATGTGACTTATTTGTTATTATTTATTATTTATTCAAGCAAACCTAATGAGAAGTATAGCATGCCATCTCAAAACCTGAACCATCAGTCAAAGGGTTATAAAATTGATACTCATGGGTTGGCACCTATGTGGTTTTTCACATGGGCAGATTTGCTGTCCTGTGCCATGATGGATAACAGTACTTTGACATACATACAAAATGAACATACAAATGTACATAATTCATCTTCTTTTAAAGACATTACCAGGGACAGTTTAGAAAGGGCTCATACTTACAAAAAATGTTCAATTTCCCTGCTTATTACATATGGTATTAAATACAATGAATTCTAACAACAGGTTGAAAATGCAACAGTTGATACAACAAAACATACACCTGAGATACCTTCAAATTCAGCAAACACAGGTGCATCATTGCGGCTTCAGTGTTTTCTTTGAATTGTTCAAATCAAACATTTGTAAACATCCAAATTGCTCCATTTGACTGTAATCCACAGGCCAGTTTCAATATTTTCCTGCTTATTACATATGTTAGTAAATACAATTAATTTCTGCAACCAGTTATAACTGCAAGAGTTGATGCAACAAAACATTCTCCTGAGATACGTTCAAATTTAGCAAACATGGGAGAATTGTTGAGGTGAAAGTGTATTCTTTACACTGTTAAAATTGAATTATTTTTTCTTTAAACATTCCAAATTGCTCAATTTGACTGTAACCCACAGGCCATATTTAATGTATGTGCTCTGGGAACTACCCCCTCAGGCCATTTGCTTATGTTCACAAGTGTTCATTGAGATCTTGAAACAAACAGAAACCTGTCTGCAAACATTTACCTGCGTTTATAAATTTGAGTACTGCTATGATTTTTAACAATTAAACAGTCAGAGAGATTATTAGCATTGTTGTGCTGTATAACAATAGATTTTCTAAAAAACATTTTTTGGTCATGATAGTGTGGTGTTCAATGTGAGCCATGCGGTTTGATGTGGCTTTGCTTCTCTTTAGCTCATATGTATTACGCTAGTTCAGCTTCATGAGCGGCCTCTCCTCTCTCATGTGCCATGTGCTTCTCGGCCTCTCGCTCCGGCTCTTGTCTCTGTCCCTCCTCATGCGGCGCGGAGACGGCGTGGATCTGGACTCGCTGTCGTCCTGAGCGCTTGAGGTGTCGTCGTCGTCCCTCTCCTCCGGGATGTCATGTGGCATGGCCCCTCCAGCACTATCTAGAATGCTCCGCAGGGAGGGGTCCTCCGGGGTGCAGGTGGCCGTGGTGGCGCTCTCACTGCTGCTCAGGTCCATGTCGTCGCTGCAGAGCCGCTGGGTCCGGCTGTGGGCCGAGCTCCGCACGAAAGTCCTCTCACGCTCCAGCCTCCTCCCACCGCCACCGCCCACATGCTCGTTCATGTCCACCCCGGAGTCCAGGCTGCTGGTGTTTTGGTCAGAGGCCCTGTTCAGGCATCTATGCAGATTCAGAACTGAATGGCGGACGTGGGGGATTGGCTTGCCCTCCAGAGACACAAACCAGGCTCTGGGGTGGGGCAGAGGCTGGTGTTTGGAGAGCCCCCGCAGGTCTTGCTCTGAGGTGCCTTGGTGTTCGCTGCACAGAGGACCCACGGCTGCAGCCTCACTGAGGGTGCCTGGTACTGATACGGACTCCAGCAGCGTGTTAAACCGTCCCCAGGCTCTTGTGCTGGACGTAGAACCCTGTGTTCCTGTGGATGCCTGCTGCTTGTCACCTCTCTCCCTCTGAGACTCAGACAGCGGGGAGTCTGAGTTGGGGTGCGTCTGAGGGAAGCCATCTTTGCCAAGCAGTTCGGCCTGAGCTTCACCGCCTGTGACCTGTTTGGGTAGAGTGGCAGACTTCGAGCTTGACGGATGCTTTGCAGAAACAGAGAATTCTGCCTCCTGGAGTAAGCCCACAGGTTGGTTGTAAACATGAACTATTCTCTCAGAAAAGAATATCTTTTCATTCAGCGCCACAGGCGCTGTCTTTTGATCGGATGCTCCTTCAGGCCATGTATTCTGAGGGGCATTGTTGTAATTCTGCAGGCAAGAAGCGGTGTAAGCATTTCCAGCATTTCTGTAGTGTTGGACTCTTGGTAATTGACTGCTATCCACATAGTGATTGAGCTTTCTACCTCTGAAATCAATTGACACATTTGTTTGAGACGTGACACTAGAGACATGGGTTTTCTGAGTTGCATCACCATGGCTGACTGAGTCTTTGTAAGAGACTCCTGTTGATACATGCTGTTTGTGGAAGTTGTTTGGTCTCTTTTGAAACTATCCATTTGTATACTTCTTGTTCTCTTTGCTGCTGGCCTACTGGAAGGAAATCTGCAAACAATTAAGAAAAAAAACCTGTTTGTTTGTACTATTAGGAATACTAGGACGTTTTGTGCAAAAAACAAACACACACACACAAACAAACAAACAAACACACACACACACAGAGTGCAAAAATGATCTTAAAGATCTACCTGCACCGACACAACAGCACTGTCACGATTCCAGATAGAATTATTATGGCCCCACTCAGAGCGGCCAAGAGCAGATAGGCATGCTGGTAGTACTCCACATGGCTGGCATTGCCTATATGACCTGGATAAGCCAAGATACATGAGCAAATGAATCATGAACATCTATTTACTGCCAATATGACAGGTAAGAATGCATAACTGGCACACTGCATGGAAGAGTTTCCTATACCATTAGAGGAAGTGTAAGGGGCAGCGATCCAAAGCCCCAGCTGAGGAGCTATGAAAGACCAGACCGGCACGCCATCTTGCATCTTGACAATGCCCAGACCCTGGTGCACCCAGGCACCTGAATGAGAGACACAGCATTTGCCAGTTTGGATGGTGTTCACTCTAGTATTTCCTGTGTTTTATTATATGAGAACAATTTTACAATTTTACTATACTGTAAAAGGCATGGAATTGTTTTTTTAATTGTGAACAATGTTATGTAATGTAGGGCTCATCTGTGTCCTAGACCTTAACGTCAAATGTATTTTGGGGTTTGTGTGGTATAAAATCAAGCAATCTGAAATTTACAGTTAGCGTTACCTGTTGCTCTGTCAAAGGTCCAGGCAGGAACTGGATGGGACACACTCAGGCCAGTGTTATGTGGCACAGGAAGTGTTATGTGTATGGGCCCAGCAACCTGGAGCTCTCTACCGTTACAGCTGAGCTCAATGCTAACAGCTGCTACTGGTTTCAACTCAATGCTTCTGTACCCTGTTGGGTGAGAGACAGAAAAATATAACTCTTTAACGACAAATAATGTGTGGACATAAATGCAGAAGCTCACAGACCAGGGGCCTATGCATTGACAAACATGTGCAAATGCTAATATGCAAATATATATTGCACACATTTACGTTTGACTGTGAAAAACATACATACACACACACACACACACACACACACACACACACACACACACACACACACACACACACCTGACTTGGTGTTGAGGACTCCCATGGTGTTATCAAAAATGCTTTTCTCAGCATTGAGTGGAGGCACTGTCAGGTACGCAGTAATAGTTGAAATGTTGCATTCTGGCACTGTAAGCAGGTTCCTCGGGAACTGCACATTTGGCAGTGACTCTAAAATAAAAAAAATTCAAGAATCATACAAAAAAACTGGTTACAACCTCTGTGCTGACTTTAAAACTGTCATTTCACTGAGACAGGTCAATAAAATACAGTTTAAAGTAAACATAAAGTACAACACAGGGCCACAAGAACTCATGACATGCTCCTCTAACACAGTGGCTGAAATTCTGTGAAACACTCATTTGTTCATTCTTCCTGTTTGTGCTTTTACATTATCCAGGAGTAAACTGTTCAGAATAAAATATTACTGTGTACAACTGTATTAATTTTGTCTTTCAGAAACAAATAATAAGTTATATTAAGCATGGATTAAGTATGTTGTGGTTTTAGGGGGAACAATTCAGGATTATGTTAAGATTCAAACTTTCTAAAGAAAAAGTGTCCAGTGAAACCCGATATGTGCACAATCTAAGTTCAATTTAATATGTTAAAAGTGTTACTCTTTTTTCCTAAGGGGGTTTTCCAGAAAGACAAACATAAAGCTGTTGTCTTAAGACTGTTTATTTTTGCATCATCCCTGTGGATTACCATCATTCATGTTGACCATGAGTGTCTCAAAGTAAGCATACAAGCTGAAACTCAATGCCCCCTGCCTAACACATGAACAATAATTTCCTGATGTGACAAGCAAACCTGAAAGTTTTCCTGTTATCAGCACGGAATCTTCAAACAGCCAGATGTTCCCTCGGGTCTGTGAGACCAGTGGCAGCGTCACAGATAAGAATACTGAGAGAAGACGACAGAGAGAGAGAGAGAAGTGCAGGCTTCAAAGGGACTGCTTGTTAAATCATGCAATGACACCCAACGGTCAAACTATCTCAGAGACAGTCATCCTATCATCATTCACATCACGTAATGACCCATCACAGCACTAGCAGTATTTGTAGTTACACACTACGAAAGCTAGATGGAGACTTCACATCAAACATTCAGAGGTGCTCCTGCAAGTGTAATGGATGCAGTATCTCTTTTGAAGAAGTGTGTGCTTTGTTGGGCTGAACACCACCTCCTTTCAGGAATACAATGTACAAAGGAGAGAGAGAGAGATACGATAGATAGATAGATAGATAGATAGATAGATAGATAGATAGATAGATAGATAGATAGATAGATAGATAGATAGATAGATAGATAGATAGATAGATAGATAGATACACATGTACATACATACATACAAACATACATACATACATACATACATACATACATACATACATACATAAACAGATCTAGTTTGAGAGAGTGAAAGCGCTTTCATGTGTCTGTTGCATCTAATCACCACACGAGCATATCCTAATTTATGGAACTCTACCAGGTTGATTTTGCACACACAAAGACAACATCGAAGGACGTTTACTTTTAGAAGCTTCCGTTTTCCACCTCAGGAAATGAGATATTGTAGAAAGACATGAAATCTGAAACTGTATAAGCATCATGACCTTCCACAGGGATATTATCTACAGCATGGATCTGCTGCAGATTAATGCTTCTGTTTCCCTTGATGATGTTTGCTATCACCCTCTAACAAATGTACACTTGGACGGTACTCCTCCCCACACAAACCCCTCTCAACCCTCTCTTCCCCAGAGAATTTTAAAGGAAAAAGTCTCTGAAGATCATATGTTCATTTATTTAGTAGATGTTACTATGATGAAAACCTATGATGCCATTCATATACAGTAATGTATTCTGTACCAGTATATACTGTATGTCACAGGACCTATACCTCATTGACATTTTTGTATGAAATGTACATAAAAGCTCTTTAGCAAAGACTTATCATGCAAGAATTGCAGATGCTAAGTGTCATTAGTACAGTAAGTGTTGTTTTTGACAGGCCTTGCCCATATGTGTCTTACTTGGCATTTTGGAGGCCTTCCATGGCAGAGGTGAGAGAATGTAGCCACTGCGACTGCCCACTAACGTGACAGTCTGCTGCTGCTGGTAGGGCACTCTCAGCAGTGCGGAGCCATCTTCACCGGTGAGCGTCGAACTAGTAAGCTCGTAGTTGACGAAAAGCTCCACAGACACCCCCTTGAGTCTCTGTCGGCTGGCTGCGTCCTTCACATGAACCCTAAGCAGGAAGATGGATGCTGGGGGGGACAAGTGACAGAGAGGAACTGGGTTAGTTGGTTGCTGGGCAGACAGACCCCAAAACATCTGACTTCAGTGGACCTTAAGGAGACTCAGCACCTCAAGTAAATATGACAGCACGTATAAGTCCAGAGAGGAGTTAGTCAACTTATTTGTTTTCGATTTGATACTGTAGTTGATGTAAAACTGAGTATGAAGGGTTTTCTGCTACAAGAGACAGAACACAGACAAAACAGGAATGATCATTTGTTAAATCATGCAGCGATGATCTGTTATTCCCATAACGCTTCAGGCTTAGTGTAAGCATGTCTTAATCCATTAGAAATTGAGTTTGAAATGACTGCTGACAGAATAAAAGCAATTTTGAACCAGTGCTATGAATTAACATCTTGATGAAGTCTATGCTACACGCCCCATTAACTCAAATATCTGTGGGCTCAAGCTATGCAGCAGATTGAGGCTTTCTGACTTATGAACTGCACTATTCTGTTATACAAAATGCCACATTCAAGACTCACATTTGGATAAAAAAGGGGGGCTGTATCCTTTATCCTAGCACTATGCTGCCACATCTATACTGACTCCAGCTGACAAAGGCACAGTGCACAAGACATCTCACCCAGAACGTCAGTCCTATTGACGGGGAGAGCAGGCATGACATGTGGCTCTGGGCAGCATGGTGAGGCAAAGGCGTGGGTGGCTGTCTACTCATGAGGTGAAGCGAGGGCCACAAAACAACCATGTGTGCAAACCCCTCTGCTGCACAGCCACAGGCGCCAAGATCAGTATGGCTTCCATTACAACATGACAGCAGGGTATCCTAACAAAACCTCGAACATGGGGACTGAGACAACTTGTAACAACAAAAATATAAAGTCACTCCTAAACATAATGTATATTGTCATAGCAATGAGTACATGCATGGCTGGTAACACAGACACCCAAGAGATTCTATGTCATCCTAATGACAGAGTGCAGAAGTGCTGACTAGGCAGCGTCACATCAGGGGTCTGACATGATTTGAGGATGTGCTGACATGCATGAAGATGATTGCAGCAATGTCACCTGCAGCTATAAGAGGGGGATATACTCAAACTGAAGCTAATTACATTGGTGGTTGAATGAATTAGATGTATTATCACAACAGCATCAGGTATATAAATTACAATTACATTTAGGGATCCTCTTTTGGCTCAGTGCAAATGTACAACTATTTATAGTTAATGACATATTTCTTGCCATATGTCTCCTTTGGTGGCTTATTGAGAACATAGGATGTCCCGGTGTGCATAATGTATGAGGAAAACATATCCTCCGTGGATGCATTGAAAAATCTGTGGGAAAAAAAAACATTTTCACAGATATACAGTAATCTATCTCTTTTGACTCCTGCAAAGTACTTTCTTCCTTATCTGTAATAATAGTGTCTGCCCCTTTCAACATTACAAAGGCCTAATTCACCAATTACAAATGTCACCCATTATGGGATTCAATTTTAGGAGAACGCCATGAGAACCGAAGAGGCACTAAGAGAGTAATTTGGATCTGCTCCAGATTTTAAAGAGCTCTTTCCTGGCTCATGCACCACATTTACTGCTATTTTTGTGTAATCCTGCTGTCAAACAAGCCCATTCAACAAACAGAAAGTCTATAGACAACACAACACAGGCATCACAGTCACAGCAATCCAAATCGTCATTCACTTCACTGATCCCTTGAACAATATGTACAGGCACAATGTATAGCCTCCTACTACATGACTTCAAGTACATGTGTGTCTGTGTAGGGCGAGGCACAGTGTCTGATGCTGCAGTCCTTGGCTGTATGAGAACAATAGACGCACATGGATCGAGCCATCAGCCCTAAATAGCAACAGCATGTGCTCCATATGAAAAGTGGGCCAGGCTATTCTGTGTGAGTCTGTGAACAGTGGTCATGTAGTCTTGACTTTCTTTTACCGGACCCGAGTCTGGCGAAACACAAACCAAGCAATAGCACTGGCTGAGAAATGAGTCTGGGTTACAAAGCCTTTCATGACCATTTGGTCTCTCTGGGTGAAATGGAAGTTTCCCATCACTCTCCTTCAATTTAGAACGGGAGCTGAGATCACGTTACCAAGTGCATTGATCGGAGAAAAGGCACTTGGATTGCTGGCTATGAGTCTGGCGCTGCCTATCCCATCAGCCTTCACACACACACACACACACACACACACACACACACACACACACACACACACACACACACACACACACACACACACACATACACACACCCTTGGCAAAGCAGTCCTGGCCTGAGGCCAAACGGATCAGTATCCGCCCCAGGCACAGCTCTGTTAAAGCTTCAGCACAACAACAGACTTAGGCCTTCCAAGAACACGTTCCTTGAAAGCTTCCGGAACTTCAAGGAATGGGATGGTTTCTTAAATGTAACAACGCTGTCTCATCATATTTGCCAAGTAAAATGAAATTATGCTTTCAACTTATAACTGATGATACATACATTTTTATATTTAGCAATAGATAATTGATGATACATACCTTTTATGATACATACGCTTAATAATTATATATATAAATAATATATATATGAAAGACTTCAGAACATGTCCTTTGAGGAAGCGCCCTACTGTTTGACGGACATCTTGATAAGCTTGCCCCGATATCTGACTGCATAGTCTGAATTACTTTAGGACTCTCTCAATCACACAGGAGCAGCAGTTTAAGGACACTGCAGTGAGAGATGGAGCGATAAATCTGTGGTGAGTGCGAATCATAACGGATTACTCTAATCCATTCGCATGGCCTACTACAGAGATGGCCCACACTGACATACATACACTTTTATCACAGGCTATCAACCTTCATGTTTGACATGCGCACTGACACCAAACAGATACAAGTGAGTGTCTGTGATATGTTAATCAAGTTGCCCCCCCTAGGATAGCAGCAGAAATAAGCAGAGGTTAAGTTTTCAGTTTTAGGGCAGTTCGTGATTACATTAAATATTAATACTTTTTTGAGCTATATGATCTTGTGCTATGGCCAGTGTACACTAGGTAGAATTACTGATCAATGTGTTGCAGGGGTAAGTGCATGTATGCACTTTGCTGCATCAGCGAAATTGCACTGTGCTGATAAAGCGTAATGTCAACAACAGTTAAGAGTTAAGAGGAGAGAGCTGAGCAGTACACGGTTTAGTTACATATTTCCAATATTGTTTCTCTGGAAAACAACACACTCATAGACAGAGACTCCTTTTTAAGGAAAAGGACTCCTTAGAGCAATTCTATGACTCATACAATGGTTTATGAAGAATACATCTACTCCACTCTTCAAAAGAAGGAAATGATCTCTGATGACAATGTCCTTTTACTTTACTGGCCAAGTACAAATGAGTTTTAAGTACTTCCTCAATTAGCCACATTACATGACTAAAATTTATTTTGTGACTTATAATCACTGACACAAATGAGATATCCACTGGTTGGACATGGTTATGCAGTTGTCCAAGAGAGTTAAGATGGGGATCATCTTACAGATGTGGCTGGCATACAGTTGTTATATAAGAGGTCATTATATAAGAATGAGAATAAAACCTTACACGCCCCAGATACTGTATGTTCATATTTGCAGAGTGACTCTCTATAGTAATATTAAGAATTTGATAAGGATTTGACGTATCATACACCATTTCAGGGGCACAGGATAAATCCTAATGCTCTAAAACACCACTCAAATTGGACCAGGGAACTTCCAGGTCAGGTCAGTGCAGTGGATTTAGGACAGACAGGCATGGGTACTGTGAGATCAGTATCTGGGACATGTTGGACATGGTGGATAAAAAAACAGAAGTAGTGGTCGCACAAGTACACTGGTAGCATTCATACAAAAAATGCATTTTCTAAAAGTATTTTTACTCCAGTGTAACATATTAACATCCAGTCTGATTGTTGTTTGAAATGGCTGGACATGTTGCACTGAAATGTTTTATGTAAATCTACCTGCATTTTTAGTAAGGTACAGAGAATGAGCCTGCTTTGAGAAGAGGCCGAGCTATGAATCATTATAAAACAGAACTACTTGACTGGAAATGGCTAACTGAAACAATGGCACATTAAAAAGTGGGATGAAAGGAACACATCACTTGAAAACATTGGTGGTGATGATGATTTACATATAACTTATTAAGAGCAGTAGCAAATGACCTGCTTTAGTGCTTTCACTGTTCCAACTGTCCCCAGAGCAGAGACAGGAATTATGTCTCGCATGACAAACTAAATACCAGCAACAAGGCAACTGCTGTAGTTAGGTCAGGTGTAATATGGGTGAAGTGGCACAATTTATAAGTAGAAGATGAAAATTAGAATCTGGATCTTAAGTTTTTATTAGGTACTACCTTCTTATGTCCTCGCAATGGTGAGAGTAAAGTTTGCAAAGGATAACTGTCATAAACAAGTAAAGATACAGACATAATGCCTTTACACAAAGTGCATTTCGCTTAAGTTCTGAAATATGCCATTGGCCTTGTTTTATGGCATTAAGTTGCAGGTCAAGTGCAATAAGCAGTAAAGGGAACAAACAGGTTAATCATAGCGAGTAATAGTATGCACTCAGCTGTCGTTATGCACAGTGAACACCATGGAACGTGGGCGTTGACAAAAAAAAACACATTAGCCTATACAGAAGCAAGCGTTTAGAAATTCTACCTCTACCCAGACATTACAGCGCGTATCTATTTACACACTGTACCGGAGTCAATGGACAATATTGATTAGCTCATCAGCTGACTACCGTGTAATGGAGTCGGAATCTGGGCTACTAAATCATCCAGCTAGCATTCTTGATTGATTAATCTAGCCGTGGAACACTGTCCACGTGTTTTGCACCAGAACCGAGCTCTCTGTCTGTTCTACGAACGCTTCAACCGTGCTGTGGGTACAAATGTGAATTTGAAAAGGACAGGGAGAAGGGGGGTGGGGGCTCGACTGGGCTGGCCGTGCAGTGTCAGCGCCGGACCTGCTCGGCCGGAGGGATGCTGCGCGCTGATGAGGCGGAGAGGAATGTCTTGTGCGGGGCAGGGCAGTGCTGCGTGGTCGCCTCGTGGAAAACAACAGATGGGCCAGGAGGCAGGAGGGAGTTCTGTTCTGGAGGCTGAGCACGCCATATTCTTTGGATGCATGCAAAGCACAGAGTGTTCGCAAGGTACTACGAATATTGCCTGGTAGAAGTGGTCTGACTGTGCAGCACTGCTTCTATTCAATCAAAAGAAAGCGTGGAGTTAATAGTATTTTATATATAGAATATCTACCAAAAATGCCGTATCCCCTGGTGGCAGGGGGCAGTATACCAGAAAGTAAACTGCTCTATGGAATGTTTGCATCATTTCCCCTCATGAAATCATACACGTGTTTACATAATACTGATTATATAAGCCAATACACGTTGGTATAATAAAATATCTGAGAATATTGTTAGATGATATAAAATACAGTTAGTCATGTTCTGTACTGCACATTTTGTCAACTAGCCAGCTGAAACTGCATTAGCATGCCAGGCAACAGGCCTACAGTGATCTGTTTGAACTATTCATCAAAGCACTTGACTGTTGCTCTGAGCAATCAGGTGGCAACCCAGATTCCTTTAACTTACCACACATTTCCATATACTCATGTGACAGACTATTGCCCAGTGAATTTGTAATACAAGCACAAAGGGCCACCATTTCAAAGATCATTATCGTAAACTATGAACATTTAATATTTGTCTAGCCAAATTCGAATCATTTTTTTCAGATAAACCTAAACATAGACGACACCTAATAGTTAATACAACACCTTTGTTTTGTGTTGGTTGGTATACCCCAAGTCATCAGTCCAGTTACAATAGCTGCACTGTATTAGGAGCAACACTGAAATCAGGATATCTGAACATATTAAAATAGGCGACCAAATGAGATGTTTTAACCTACATAAACACTGGTATTCACAGGTCGTTACTAAAACGTTCTGTACCTGATTCAGTGACGTCGGTCTTCAGGAACTGATAATGGATTAGCGCGGGCAATTGCTGTGCGTCTCCCTCAACAAAGTTGTCAGCATCTCGGTTAGTTACAGCCAGTGCACCGTCCACACCTCTCAACCCATCTTCACTCAAAATCAGCAGTGTGACTAGCAGCAAGTAAGGGAACTCAGACATGGCGAAGGAGAAGAGATAGAAAAAGACATAACTGCAAACGGGATGTGGTGGATGAGAGGCGGAGCGCGCGCCACTACCGGGCGTCCCTCGTGAATGCGCTAACCATTACAGCGTATTACACCGCCGCACGATGATAGCAAGTCGCCCAAAGCCAAATGATAATAGAATGTGAAGAACAGTGCGCATCGTGCGATTTACTGCCATCTTGTGGTACAGAGTATTTGAGATGCAGTTTGTTTTTAATACATGTCTATGGTACCATGATATCGCAGGATCTTATTCCTTTCTTCTTATTCTTTGTAGTAGCCCACGTTTGTCTGAAAGATGGCAGGGAGATATCCATTACTATAGGCTATTTTAGTGGTTCTGCTAGGATTTGTTTAACAACACGTGTTCAAAGGGCATATTTTTCTGAACATTGCAGTCCTCCTATAAGACTTGAGTATTTTTCCTCCAAAGAAGAAACTGCGAGTGTTCTGTTTTAGCGGTAGATGGCAGCAGCATATAGGATACAACATTAGTGGCCGAGGATTGGTAATAGACTAGGCCTATAACAAACTCATATGGATATGATTTATAGCAAACATCATGTAAGTTGCGCACTCAGCTATCATATATATAGCAGACTCACAGTTGTGACGCAAATTCATTAAAAAAGGATGTATCAGCATTCCAGCCAACAAAGGCTGGAAACAGCAAGCCATACTGGCTCAAGGGGCAACTGGCTGCGGTGTTACAGAAATACCTCCTATGTTTGCTGCTTGTTGCAAAAACTAAACTTGGCCTCAATCCATCTTTACAACAGCCATTTTGGGCACATAATAATAAATCAGAAGGGCAGTGTTAACCCCATGTTAACCTATCTTGGCCATAGTAGCTCATTAATAACAGTCCTCTCTGATCTAATTACCCATTACGCTAATTTATTATTTAACAATTGCTAACAATTGAAGGAAATTGGAGACTACAGAGATTATAACAAAAAAAACCTACTAATTTCACAAATATGACTCAATTCAAGTAAAGGTTGTTTTAAATGTGAGAATAAGGTTGAAATAACAACACTATAATTGTTTAGTGACAAAATTATATGGTTGAGTAACATTATGCTTGGGTAAACTGCTGAAGCAAAACAGGTCATGTTTAATGAAATCAGTCCACAAGACAGCATTGGGCAACTGCATATGTAGGCTAAATTCAACTCTGATGCAGGTGTGTTGTGTGAGAGGTGGAGTGTCTACAGTGCCCAGAGTGACACACAGACAAAAGGCAATTGAAGCTTGTTTTACCGATATATTTGATATTTTTTGTCCTAACAACACAAACCTTTGCTGTTGGCACTGGAAACATAATGCTATTAGCAAGATACCTACCAAATCTGAGCTCAGTGGAACGAATGGCTTGAGAGTTGGGCGTGAAACAGTGTGACAGAGTGACAGACAAACATTCCTTGCATTCATAGATGCAAGCAACATTTACTGCAAATGTACTTAATGTACAAAGGTCTAAATTATAGAAAGCTATTTCCCTGCCCTAAAATTACAATCTACATTGAAATGTAAAGATTTACGGCAGCCAGCCAGTTTGACACTATAGAAATCCAAAGGCAAATAAGGAGACATAGTCATTCTTCATCCTCAGCATTCTAGTGGAACAGTTTTGAGGCTTTAAAAAATACCTATAGGTTTCATTACCGAGTCCTATATGGTATATGGTGAAAGATATTGTCTTTCACTTCCTGTCCCTCTGTTTGTTCTTTTCTATTCTATGCACACACACACACACACACACACACACACAGTCTTTGTTCACCCACCTTCACCTCAAACTGATTTTCTTTGGGGAATTTGGTCACTATCCACTTAATCACTTCAGATTCATCCCTCAAATCCTGCAGGCCTTACTGTAAAATCAATAGCCCCTGAACAGCCAATTAGTAGAACCCCTTGTCTATTACCTCTGCAGACTTGGAGTTGATTAACAACAATGGCTTTCAAATAATGCAAAATTTCAAACACAGATTTATTTGTCTACAACCGCCAGGATCATATCCCACCATCTTGTAAGCCCACACAGGAATGTTAATAATAATAATAATAATAATAATAATAATAATAATGCTACTTGTATAGCACATCTCATACAAAGGATGTAGCTCAAAGAGGTTCAACATTTTAGCAAAGGAACACAAGATGGAGCTACACATGACAAGCTTTATTATAGTCCATGGTGCCAGAGAAATCCATCAGGGTGCTGTGGAGAGCTCCAGTAATGTACCCCTAGGCACAAGCTCCAGGGTGACGGGGGTGAGGGAGAAACTCCCTGTTTGCATTGGTATATTTTTAAGTTGAGAAAAAAGCCCCAGGCAGAACTGTGCCCCCAAGGGAGCCCATCTGGTCAGCTGGTGGAGGGAAATTCTCTGAGTGCTCTGGGGAAGAACTGCATGTCTGAGAAGCACAGAGGGGATTGGGCCTGAAATTATGCATTTTTGCTTGTAGCCAGCATGGTCTGAATTAGGCAAGTAATGAATTAGACTGCCGAAGCCTAATGTCGTTCGACCCTACGTAGACAATGATCATGGAAGCGGTCGGGTGCTGGTCCACCACGTTGGGTACCCTGGCCTGGACATGTTTCACGTGAGCCCCAGGCAGACACTTAATCTCGCTCCTCTGTAGGGTAACATTGCGAACCATGGAGGACCTGATGATGACTGTCACTGTCCGGGTGGTGGACAGGGGGCCTCTCCTGGGCGATCCATCTTGGAGCTGCCAGCTTTGGCCTCGGTTGAGGTAGAGAGCGACACTGCTAGGGGGGAGATACACCATTAGCAGGGTGAGCTATGTTGCTGTCGGCTAAAGCCATGTAGAAGTTGAAAGATCAAGAGGAGGAGGTGAGAGAGTCTTTGAAAAAAAAAACCAGAGAATCTTTCTGTAGTCCCCTGTGATGGCCAGCAACAACTTCAGTCCAGAATGTGCAGGCTGGTTGTGGATGGGTGGTTTGCCCTTCAGGAGTCACAGCTTGAAATGACATGTTGTTTAGCTTGGTAGCTTGGTTTTATATTGTTGGGCTGTATGCAGAGATTTTAAGTTCTTTCTGAGCTAGCTGGTCAGTAAGCCAACAAATGTCTCCTTTAAAGAAATACACCACCCCGAGGTGAAATTGAGTCTCTCTCCGCAGTCCCTAAAGTTGGATAAGTGAGCAGAAGCATTTTCTAGCAGACCCAGCCATTGTCTGAATTTGGCAGCACTGACCATAGCTTAGCATAGTCGCTGTAATCTAGTGTTGCCAACTAGCAAATTGTGGCAAAAGTTTTTTTTGTGATTACTTCTCATGACCTGTGCATTCAGATCAAGTACAAATGGTATTGCAAATTAACATGAAGGGATTGACCAAGTGTCATTAAAAGGGGGGACTATATTCCTCGGAAGCACAGGCAAAGCACCACTGAAAGGCGCAAAGACACCACGCAGCACCTGGCAACCCCCATTCTCCGACTTTTGTCAGCACAAAAGCGTGGAGTTGTTACTGTGAGACTGTTACAGTGTTTAGAAGTTTGTTTTCTCATATACTGAGTAAAAATGGTTATTTGCTGTGTCTATTGTCTGCGCCTTTCAGCAGTGCTTTGCCTGTGTTCTCAATTCCACCTGGGGGTGGAGTATTCCTTTAAGAGTAGGATTTGTTTTGGTGTGTGCTGTATTTAGCATAAATGAGACAACCTGGTGGTCAGCAGTTTGACCAGGATGTTGACGAAAGTGAGGTGAAAAAAGTTAGCTAAAGTGTAAAAAGTGAGTAGATGCTGCAAAAACCCAGCTTTTTGCTGGATAATTTCTTTCTTTGTTCCGGTGTTGCTGCTTGCTGCTGCTCTGGAAACGGAAGTGGACGGCACTTATTGCCTCCTCCTCCTCCTCTTCCTCTTCTGAGATGAATTGTGCAGGCAGGTCAGTGCACACTGGTGCAATATTCTCACAGAGACTTCACTGCTTTGTCAGTGCAATCAATGATAGTAAATCTCTGGGTATCGCTCTGTGTGCGTTCTCCGACCCCCACGGCATTCACAACAGGTCTGGTAATTGCAGGTGCGCTGATGTACTCTGTGGGCAGGTTTACTGGGGAGGTGTCAGCGACTAAGCATTTATGTGATGGCTTTGGATGATTGGGGTGACGGTGGATGATGTATAGTAGACAGCAGAGGGGAGAACGCTCCTGTGGATATCACTTAATTGTGTTACACCACCGGCTCAAGTAGGGCAACATAAAGGGGAGGCAACACACAGAAGTTCAAATGTTAAGTATATTTATTGAAATAAAGAGTAATAATAAATAAATGTGGTGCAAGTCGGTGTAATGAGAGAGAAAGCAAAATATGGTGCAGATTAGTCTAGGGTCTCAAACACACAAAGCAATAATCCAAAAGCTCTGTAGGAGGAGAACAACACTGTTGGTAGCACAAGCAGGTTCTTAATTGGTCACCAATTTAACGTACCTGTAAGACAGTGGAGCAGAGAGAACAAGCAGATAGGCGGCATGGGCATAGTTACTAATGAGGTACTCAAACAAACCTGTTAGGGTCGTTACAATTGTGAAGTTTATTGTAAGATCCTATAGAGCTTGTTTTGCATTTAGGGTGAAGAGTAGGGATGTTTGCTCTTGTGTAAAATCATAAACATGCGGCAGGAGGGCAACTTGATTATAGATAGTACAACCTTTATTAATGAGATTCACAATTTGTTTTGTTTCTCTTCCAACAGTTTGGTTATCTACCTTGCTCTACCTTGCACTGTAATATAACCCACATGTATGTCAGTTGACATACTTAAGGTGACAGGCCACAGATTTCATGGACTTTTTTCTTCCGTGGAGACCTCTGTGTGCTTGTTATTGTTATCATGCTAGAATATTTTTAATCTGCCAATCTTCTGGAAATTAGAATTTACCTTGTTAGCCATTATTTTGGTACATCCACACAGGCACTCTCTCAGCCATCTGTGGATATGTTCTCCACAGTCCCTTGGCCTTCACGTAGCCCCATGTCATCACATTCCCATCTCTGTTTTTGCTGTTTGCACCATACATTCACTGTGCCAGCCCTGGCCAGGCAAGCCTACTAGTTAGATGGTGGAGCAAAAAAAAGTGTTGATATTGTCTGGCTTAAAAATGTTCTCTCAGCATTCCCCTAGCATCTGTTGTTGAGCAAAGGTAAATCTTTCAGTTTTGCTTGCTTGGCATGAACCTGGGCAAGACTACTGACAGCGCAGCAGAGAGGTTGAGGTGTGAGCTACAGGGTGTTACATAAGCACAGTAGGTGTTAGGCAAATGGTGTGTGGATGGCCCCATCATTGCTTGAGGACCAAAACGCTTGCCGATAACAAGACTACCGGTCCCCAGAAGCTGCATGAGTGCCGAAGGTGTTGGGGAGATGACAGCCCCATGAAAGCCTGTGGATACACCAACATACCCGCTGACTCCCTGCCTCCAGAAGCTTGGCAGAGGAGGAATTCCACCATGACAGCGATCCAAAACACCCTGCCAAGATCATGCTAGAGTTTCTGAGAAACTTGCTGTGTGTCACCCAACTTTAAAAACTGACTTTGGGTGTATTTCAACGAGAGATGATGGTAGGGCGACAACAACACTTTACTGAATGACTTAAATGTGAGAACGGCAGAAATCAAACATTTCTCCAGGAATCTGTGCAGCACATATATCTGCAGTGTCAAGGAAGATTGAGTTTGCAATTAAAAATGTAGGTGGACATATAAAGTAGGCAAAAGATCTAAATCCCAGTAATGCAAGATGTAGTGTTTGTTGTATGTAAAATAAAATGTAAAAATAAAATGTAAGTTTAAAGTGTTAATTTTACACAACAGTATCCTACAGCTGAAGTTACAGGTCATACTAATCCCATTTTAAAGTGATAGTGCATACATCTCTACTTTGCTCTGTTGTATGGGGCTGTGGGACCTAACTGGAAGACACTGGAGTTCTGTTTGCCCAGTAGCTGCACGCTCATGTTTCCTCTGCAGCCTGCACAGCCCAAGGCCACCTGTCACATCTCTCTCCCTGCTGGGGCATCACACCCAGAAGTATAGTGAGCAGTGCTAGGATTTCGGTCTCATACGTGCGAGTTGCATGCACACACACTCGCACACACACACAAACAGACCCAAACACACACACGGACACACACACAAACACACACGTACGCGCGCACACACACACAGGACTGGTAAGATGGATGATAGAATCGGGGGGGATGGGATCAATTTTCCATAAATTAGACACTGTAACGGCTCATTTCTCCACATAAATACCTAACCCCACCGGGATCATTTTATCATTTAGAGGCCAATCTTCAGTCTACACACAGCTCTATACTTTTTTTTTATCTATTACCACTCCCTCAGCCAAGCAGGTTTCTTTTCAGCACTGTTATGAGAGAAGTATTTGTAAAGAAAATATGATCCCAGGAGTTCCTCTTATAAGTATCTGTGCCAAACTTCATTTCTAGGAAGTAAGATAAGAGCCGTGTCTTGGAACTCTACAATTCCAGGTCTGAAAAGGTTTCTGGTTGGAGGTTATATAAGAAAAACCAGAGTGGATTGTGCTCTCTTGAGTATTTGTCAGAGCAATTTTTCCCCAGAATAACCTTTCCCCTAACAAAGAGGATTTTTCTTGATGCCGTGGTCCGTCATGAAGTTGCCTCAATGATGGACCATAGTGAGTTTCACGGACCAGTGGTCACATACATACAGATGGAGAGGAAAATCCACCAGGTATGACAGAAAAATAGAGAGATAGAAGTGTGATAGGGGGAGAGAGAGAGAGCTCTGTGTGACAGAACTCATCCGTTTAAAGTCCACGCCTATCCCTGGTCATGAGAGAAGAGTGGTGTGGAGAAGTCCTACGAAGCCTTAATGAAAGTGCCAGCCATACGCTCTCCTGGATGACAAACGGAGTTCACCAATGACCCGTTGCGACATTATCACTCATGCAACATGGCAGCCCAGGTGACGTGATGTGACTGCACCCTGATCTGCTCCACCCTGCCTGGGTTTTACACTTGGTTATCTCATGTGCATGATGCTAATGTCATCAAAAGGAGCTGTGTATGCTCAAAAACTAGAAAAATGTGTGTGTGTGTGTGTGTGTGTGTGTGTGTGTGTGTGTGTGTGTGTGTGTGTGTGTGTGTGTGTGTGTGTGTCTATGATTGAACTTGGAGTCAGGTTATTTCGAAGTAATCTTTCTTGCAGGCTTCACATGGAAGGACTCTAGAATGTGGATGCTTTTCCCAAAGATCTCCACCATGTATCAGTCTTGGAATAAATAACCCATTGACTCCCCGTGTGTCCGTGTCACTGATGTTGGCTGTCAGATCTCGTGTACAGCTGGCTTGGTAGTTTATGATAACCTTGATGGTTGATGGTTTATCCACAGACTGTTGTGATATGTACTCTCTCAATCCCATTTCACTCTTCCAACACCAATGAGCTCACATACCCTCCAAGTTCAAGGATACAGTTCTGCCCTACAAAAGCCAAGGTGCAATAACTACACCAACACTGAAACTAAGAAAAGTGCTGTAAAAGTTGTCATACAGCTCAGTCCAGCATGTTGTAGGTATAATAGTGGTGATGCTTTTATGTACTTTCTTAATAGGCAGAAGAAAGATATTTAGTCACAAGACAAAAGAGGTGTTATGAAGTCTGAACCCACTTTGACAAAATGTGTAGTTACTGCCTTTTGGCTTTGTAGGTCAGAGTTGTTCACTCTATTTAAAGGTGTTCTTGACAAACACAATGGTATATAGCACATTCATCCCAAAGAGCTTTACATTGAATGCCTCACAGTCACCCACTTATACACACCAGTTGCCACTTAGGTGCCACAAGGTGCCACTTAACATATTGGGAGCAGCATGAAGTTAAGTTTCTTGCTCAAGGACAACTTCTAACTAATCAGGTGAATATGTACTTAAATCAGCGACCCTTTTGTTGCTGGGTGCCTCTATCTCCTCAGCTACTGTGCCAGCCCCAGACACCCCAAAAATCCAATATGGATATAAATAACCTGTTTATGTGCTTCAAAAATCCTAATCTTTAAAAACCTGTAAAGCAGCAGTAATTCTACCATCCACACTTGAGATTAATGTGAAAGAGTTTGTTGTGAATGATAGCTGTCTAGACTTCAGTTTAGAGACTTCAGCAATGTACTATCACAAAGGTGATTGTTTACACAGAGGGTATTATGGTACCTGGAAATGAAGAGTGTCAGAGTGAGACTGATTTGTATTTGATTTATTTTACCTATTTCTGCCCTGTGTGCATCTAAGAAGGTAAACAATATGAATCAATATTTCTGAAGCCATGGGAGCATATTCAGAAGGAGACTTGTTGGCAAGAATACACAGCAGCACAATTGCAGTGTGGCACAGATTTATACTTAGGGTACTGTATGTCCATAAATATAACAAATCCTATATGCAGTGTGTGTGTGTGTGTGTGTGTGTGTGTGTGTGTGTGTGTGTGTGTGTGTGTGTGTGTGTGTGTGTGTGTGTCGTGTGTGTCTGTAATGGACGCCAGCTAGTCTAGCTGTCCATATGGAATATCGGTAAACCTCCCTCCCAACACCTTAAAGCAACACAAAATAGTTCTTGTCTTTGCCCATGCAGGGTGGCAAAGCAAATTCAGAAGTGCCTTTCAGCCTGTTTCAAGCTGATGAACCACTGAAAAGATTTTATAAGCATTATTTTAAGGTTGAAAAAAAAAACTACTTAGTGTTGCTTTAAGAGATGGCTTATCAGTGAACTGGCAGCCCATGCTTTTCAGATGACTATCAAACACACTTGACTATCAATCCAGAGCTGCTGTGAAGTCGCAGGTTATGGACTGGGGCTAGACTGTATGAGATGATCTCTGTCACAAATCTGTGCACAAATAATCTGCATCACCACAGAGCTTTGCAGGGCAGCCAGAGACTGGAATAGCCCTGGCCTTGGTCCTGCTTGGCTGTGGCGGCTCAGAGACCTGCAGAGGGAGGGGATCTTCCTTGACTCTCACCACTGCTGTCACTCAGTGCCCTCTCCAAAATACCTCAAATGGGCGGCCATTAAAAAAAAACACCAACCTGACAATATGTGTGTCAAAGAGTTATTAATTAAGGTCAGCATAGCTGAGAGCAATTAAAATGGATTACAAATTGGTTTTTGCAGCAGTTTGGGTTCCACGTTAATTGCTGGGAATGAATTACATAAATCAGTCAATACATCAGTAATTGAACTCAGACAGGAGATTTATTGCCATAATGACAAAGTCCCAGTTCTTAAACCTCGCAATCCAGTCCTAGGTGGCTGCTGTGTGTCTCGATGAAGGCATTGTCTCTGTGGAGCATGAGCTAAGTAATTCAGCAGAGTATCAGGGGGCGCTTTGGCTTGTTTGAAATTCTTGGGATCTTCTGTGACAGATATCCTCAGGCTGGGCAAAACAAATGCAAAATGACAATATACCAGAAAGTTGTTCCAATATGCAAAGCCATAATTGCTGTTTCATTCAAAGCAAGGTGTAAGAACCTGGCATGGTGTCTTGGCATGCTCTTGCCATTTTAAATTCCATCATATATTTACGTAAATTTTCCAAGCACTGCACAGTCACTTTGAATCAGTGCTCTCCTTTATTTGTTTTTCTTGGTTTTCTGAGAAGCATTTGGTGGTGCATCTGAGTTTTTATGTTCATTCCCAACATACATACCAATATAATGCACACCACACACTGGTTAGGTGGCATATCTAAAGATGTAAAACAGTTTTCTTACTGTGTTTTCATTTACTGTGTGTAGATAGATAGATAGATAGATAGATAGATAGATAGATAGATAGATAGATAGATAGATCCTGGTAATTTTTTTACAGCTGATTTCAGAACTTCATGTGTTTTGATACTAACGCATTGCACATCTGCTAGTTACAGACTTTTGACCTAGAAGCTCTGTCCAAAAGTCTCTGCATGTGTTTGTTTGTAAGTATGGTACAGCGTTGGGGGGGATGCAGGGCGTACATATTTGCATCTGTGAGTACCCTCTTGACAACTCACCACAGGATGTTTCAGATTCCCATTACCGACACACACACGCACACACAAACACACACACACACACACACACACACACACACACACACACACACACACACACACACACACACACACACACACACACACACCTCAGACCTGTGGCCAATTAGATGACTTTATAAACGACCCGGCCTCATGTTGGGCTGGGAACGATTGAAGCATCATGAGCATCATGAGGCCGTGTTTGTCATGAGTGTATTCTGAGAAGCACAGCTGGTCACGACTTATTTATAAGATACACGTTAGGTTCTGTATAGGTGCATTTGAAGGGTGTGCAGGTGGAATCTCTATCCAACTCAAAACTGCAGAGGCCAGGAGGCTGTCTTGTGTGGTGACGTGCGTACCTGCTCTCACACACTGAATAACTCAAACACCTGGGCATTGATGGGTGGAGGCTGTGAGGAAATTGTGAATGAGACAGATCCATCTCAGCTTTTAAACTTTCTCTTTCTCTCTCTCTCTTGCCAACTCCATCTTTCTCTTTCTCTGTCCTTCTCATCTCATCAGGAGACATGGCATTGATGTGATAAAGGAACAGGTGCAATGAGCTTGAGCACATCAAGCACAAGGCACAATTACTCATCACCTTTGTGAGAGGATGTCATTGACCATCCTCAGAGACAGATGCGTGGTTTAAAATGGAATGGCATTAAAAATGCGAGGGGGCCATTTGTTTTGCTGTAATAGATTGTTTGTTCTCTGGGTGTGAATATCCCAGAAAAAATAGCTGATAAAATGTGATTTATTTATTTTTATTGAAAAAGAGCCTTGTCTCTTGGTGATGCGGGCCGTTGTTTATGAAAGAACATGCCATATATACAAACGGGAAGAGCTGCCAACACTCACAAATGGGGATTCATGGCTGTGTTCCTGAAGTCCTCATAGCTGCACAGGACACAGAACAGTGGGAGGGCACACTAGTGAGGACAGCTACAGCACTGCTTTTGCACACCTACTGATGTAGCTGAAAACATGAAAACAGTTCATAGTATACAGGGACCATCTTGGTTATGAGGGTAAACAGTACAGTGAACATCTAAAGGCCAGCATTTCAATGCAGTACATGACACATTGTCACTAGTTTAATTGATCATTTCCACCCGAGTTAAAATAGGTAACAGCTATGCACAGCTGTAAACAGCAGGAACCGTTTTGACAGTAGTCAGAGATGGACACTCTTGAAAGTAAAAGCTTTTCCAGCTGTTCCTTCTGCACCAGCTGATGAACTCTGCTAATTGGTAATAGATGGATCAGTAAATGCTTGGTACTAATATTTGGCAAAACTGAAGCTGGAGGACCCACCTCTGCCTCTAGCAGTCTTATATTGCCTTTCTTCATATAATCACGTTCAGTGGAAGGTCATCTAACTGTGAAACCCAACTTTGAAAAACAAAGTACCCTTAACCATGGGTTTGGACCTTTGCCAAGTCATAGACTGCTTGGACTAGAACATGATTGACACCACAGAAGAGTGGAACTGATGATCCCACTGCTGTCGGTCCCTTGAGCATAACTGTGCCGTGGCTCTTTCAATGCCTTTAAATCCCCCTCATTCCTCTTATCCCCCATCCAGCACCTGGAGATCATGTGGATTGATTTCCTGGAAGCCAGACTTCATTACATAGGCTGATATATACTAGATATATATTACACTGCACACAAACATGCGGTTGTGTGTGTGTGTGTGTGTGTGTGTGTGTGTGTGTGTGTGTGTGTGAGTGTGTGAGTGTGTGTTCATGAGCATGTGTATGTGGGTGTGTGTGCATACATCTTTCTCTCTCTTACCCTCTTTCTCTCTCTCTCTTGCTCCCTCTCATCTTTACTCTTTCTTTGTATATCAGTATATCATGTGTACTGAGCAACCTGTTCATGTCGAGAAAGGGGCCAGAAAATGAAATGAAAGAATTAAATGTTTCATTACATTTAAAGACCTTCTGCACTCCCCTTTATGGCCTTCAGTGCCTGTACTGCACTGGAGGTGGGCAATAACCGCTTGGTAGGTAATTAATCAATGAATTTACTGCAATAGTAATATTCAAAGCCAACCTGCTGAGGTCTTTTTTTGGTCAGGCCTACACATTTCACATAAAAGCACCAGGCTGAGGTACTTATCGACACAACCGAAAGGCAGTCATTTTACATCCCAGATTACAGGTGGCGGTAAATGGCAATCTGTCAATGCAGAGCAAAGGGGCAGAGGACTGTATATAATGGCTTGGGTCTCTGGTTTGGAGAGGCTGTTGCAGGGCATCTAAAAATAGCCTTCCCTATTTTAATGTGCTCCCAAGGAGGCGTCGAGTGAATGAGTCTGACTGGCACACTGTGCAGGGGCGAGTGGATGATGAATACAGGGTCAATCGATAGCAGCGTCAAAAGCCTTACTTGAGAGTAATCACCGCCATCTCAGGAGGAAACGGGAAAACAGGAATTGCTTCCACAGTGATAAGGCCGGATTTGCATTCTCACCGCTCACCTGCCACCCTTTCCCCTTTCCTCACAAAATTTTGTCCAGACCTGCTCTCCACTGTGCCGTTGATGCCTGCATCCAGCTCAGCATCACAGAGGTTTAAGCTTTCATTATTGGTCAATCAATGCTAAGCTCTAAATCCATCTGAGATCAAATGCCATGCACTGCTGAGAACCAGTGTGACATATGGAACATACTGTGATATATGGATTCATCTGATCATCCCTATGGTCAGGGCGCAAAATGTCCTTGTACTGAAACTGCCTGCATTTACACCAAGCCAAGCCATTTATAACCTATATTTATAATCCATATTTATTCTACACAAGGTCATCTCTCTGTACATTGAATTACCGTTAGGCGCTGCAATTGCTGTGAACTTTTATGGCCCTCATTCCTCTTCCCCCATTTACATTATGCCTTTAATCTCATGTGGTTACCAAAAGCTAATATTCTCTGTAATGATGAGGAGCCTGTTTGAGCAGCCAGGGATCGTTATCGCACTGAGAGCCTTCGGAGAGGACTTCGTGTCACACTCGGAGGAGCACGATCGCTCTAGCTAATCTCCATCACGTTCCTCTCTGGTGTACAAGGCTAATTTGTATGAGGAAACTGGCTTAAGGAGCACACAGGATACCAGAGAGCTTCAAATTACATTTCACCTTCACACCCTCTTAAGAGGACCATGTTAAATCCATTCATCTCTAAACAAACAGCCCCCCTCCCTTGCCAGTGATCTGCAGGCTGCTTGATCGAATGTGTTTTGCTTGCTTTCAGTAACAGAAGGCAGCAATAATTATGGGCAGGCACGGTGACCAGATGCCCTGGTGTGCAACCCATCGGGAATGTGTACCGAGCCTCTTTGTAATCAAACTACCTCTGCAATCCTAAAAAAAAAACCAAAATAATTATCTGCCCTGTGTGACCATGGCTGGAACCTAATTACTCACTTCTATCAAGGACTGAATTGTTTCCAAAGGTTTAGCTATTAAATGTCATGTAAGCAGTACAAGACATGGCAAGAAAAAATTATTAGGCAGTGTGCTTCAATTAATGGAAGTCGGTGAAAACCAAAAACAGTTTGTTCTCTGCTAATTGACAACCCATTTATACACACACACACACGCTAATCCACTAATTTAGCTGACATGCTTGCCCAGAGCACCCTGTGTGGTCATGGTGCCCTAAGGGTCAAACATATTTTGACATGGATTCTCCAGCCTTCCCTCTCCATTCTTGGAGAGTAGTGCAATCAGTAAGCAAACTTGATGAAACTGAAAATAAAATTTCAGTTCTGGTGACATCTGTTGTTTCACAGTTTTCTGTGTAGGATACTTTCGGTCGTGATATGAAGTATTGTCCTGGTTTGGTGCACAATACCTGCTTTGAATTGAATGTAAACCATATTTCTAACATGCACATGTATTTTAACTAATAAATGGGAAACAGACTGCATTTGTATAGCACTTTTCCATTCAGCAGATTACAGTGCAATGCCTCACATTCAGCCATTCACACACTCATTCTCACAGTGATGGTTAAAGGCTGCCATGCATGCAGCTAACCAGCTCATCAGGAGCATTATGGGGTTCAGTGTCTTTCTCAAGCTCACTTCAGACTAGTCATACAGAGTGACCCTCCGATCACTGGTGGACTTCTTCAACCCCTGAGCCTCTATCATGCCCCCTTATGCTTTGTAATTCCTGGAGCATGGATGCTTTGAGGAGTAAAAGGTAAACGATGGTCCTGAGAAGTTCAGGACACTGACACGCATCATTCAGTTGTATTTATTTATTACCGCATCTTCACACAACTGCACCTGCAGAGTGTCAGTCAGGCAGCTTTAGCTCTGATAACAATGCTCATATCAGGGAACATGGAGAACAGCAGGAGCAAAGCACAAAGCACACAACGGGAGCTGTGCTAATCTTGCAGTCAAGATCAACTCTAAGCACCTGGATGCTTCTACTCTCTTCTTGTCTAACTCTGCCCCCTCCAGAGGATGAGTGTTGTAATTATCTCCCCTATATGGACATTAAACAAAAGGCAGCTCACTTTCTCAACCCCGGGTTGCTGTGAAGGGCAGAGCAGCCATCAGGATGAAGAGTGGAGACCATTTCCTTCTCAGTAGGAGTCCCAAGTGAATGAAATCCAGGCAGAGCTTCAATCCAATGCATGCATGCTGTTATTACGTTTGTCAATGTGTGGAGCAAAAGAAACACCAGATGTGTGAGAAGAAGCCTTCATGATGTTATCACACAGGGTGCAAAACAGACCATAAACATGTTGCCCAGGTAAAAAATTAAAGCTGATTTTAAGTGACGAAAAAACTACATTTGTCAGTGTTAAAAGGATTTCCAAATAAACTTGCAACAATGAAGACACAGAATTTCTCCCCTTAAAGGTCATATACTTTCGTGAAAATATGTGTCATAATTATATTTTCTGAGAAATGCAATGCAGTATTTTATTCTGTTCTGTTCTGACATTTGTATCAGTGTACTCCTACCTGTTGTGAACCCAGGCTCTCCATAAAGTCTTTAGTCAGTTCAGCTAAATGGAACTGATGGAACTGTTGGATATTCAGTTACGCTCAGGCCCTTCTGTAACAAACACAGTGGCTACAGTCTGAATAGGAGTGTGCAATCTAGTGAGGCACACCGAGATAATTTATGTGGAGTGGAGGACAAAAATAACATGCCCAAAACAATCAGGTAGAGGAATCAGGCTGCTGTTGTTTACAAAAAAAAACGTTTTAAGGGATTGATATGAATATTAATAGTTTGGGCCAAAAAGTGGATAAATAGCATTTATGGAGGGGGGATGTATGTTTTACACTGAGGGGAAAAAAGGAGGAAAGAAAGAAAAAAAACAACTGGTTCAAAAGACAGCAATGGTCTGATTAAGCAGTAAGATGCCCATCACCTGGGGTTGGTCTCTTAAGGACACGTTGCCATGACTTCAGAGCAACTCAACAACGTCCTTCTAGGGTCTCATTAGATTTAAATGGTTCAGGTACTGGGCTGCTGCTTCTGTTTTTCCACAGTATTGGCTCTGTCTCCTACTGTTCTGTGAAAACCATAAGATGACCACTTCCTTTTGAGACAATAGATTTACCAGAGGTGCAAACAGGAGTGTTATAACATTGTAAAGTAAACTATTTCTAACATGTAGAGAAGCTGATGGGGGCTAGCTGTGTAATATCGAAAGCTTGAGCAACCAAAGGCATCTTTTGCCAACAGAGAATTTAGATTTTGTGAATTCAATCAGGCATCCCAAAGAAAATTAGATCAATTGATAAACTAATCATAGCTGTCACTGTCACTGCCTCTCAATTTGTGTGATAGGTGTATGAATCTTTTTGTTGGCAAGGCTTCATGGATATTTGTGAAACATTCTGTGAAGGTCAAACAGACATAGGACAAAAACAATAGAGTGGAGTCGACAGAATAGTATTCAGACACATGCAAAAAGGTGTAATCCATCTTCAAAGATACAAAGCTGTTTTTATGTTGATAATGCTGATGAACACTGTTTATTGTGTTCTGGGGCACACAGAAACAGCATGCATCTGTAGAACAGAGCACCTGGTTTCTATCTCTCTTTCTCTCTCTCTCTCTCTGCCCCTTTCTCTCTCCTATAAATCCCAGATCCCTGGGGCCGCAGGTCTAATCGGCTCAGGATGGAAGGACTATCAATTTGTCCGCTGGAACTCAGGAGAACACCAGCTTGAAATCATCATCGAAGGTTCACATACTGTACATTGTGGCGTTATACAGTTACAGATGAAGCACAAAAGAATGGGAGTGGACCCAGAGAACTTTTCAGTCACTATCTCCTGCATAGAGTTGGCACCAATAAATGGGAAGCACATGCGCTGTAAATCATGGGTAATAGAAGCTGTCAGAGCCATGAAAAGAAGTGAGGAAGACAGGTGGAGTAAAATTAACCCTGTGCTACTGGTGCAACGGGCCGAAATAAAAAGAGGCAACTGCTTCAGCGGCTTCCTTTTTCCCACCAAGTGAGACATCAATGATGGCCAGAGTGCCCGGAAACTGTGCAACAGAAACAGCTGGCAGACGCGCCACTCCAAACTACCTTCCATATGACAGCAAACAGCAAAGATATACAACCTGGTTTTAAGACTTTAGGAGGATTTGAGTATAGCTTTTTTCATGACGCCAAAAACAGGTTTTTAGATGAGGTGCTCTCACATTTTAGCATTAGGATCTGAGACTGAAACAGTTTCACTAGATCAATATTCTTGCAAGTGTTTTATATTGAAAACAGTGTCTTTATAAAGTATTCTGTTCATTCGACATGAACTGAAAATAAACAAATGCTGACCTCAGCATTTGACCTTTTTATTTACCCTTTTACTCACCACACACTCAACTCAACACTTCCTTAGAAAAGAGGTAGATTGTGCTAAACAATGGTAGCAGTCTCTGCTCTGTGGTATGAGGACTACACAAAGACCAGTTGACTGATAATGTACCCTTTTAGGCACTGCAGTGTAAACATCAAGCACACCTATTTTTATTTTATGTTGTTATGTTTTAATTTATGTTGTTTAATGGGCTTTTATGATTTAACCTTCAATATATATATAATCTATTGTTTAACCTTCAATAAACATTTACAATAACAATCATCATTTTTATAAAGCAGTATGAGGGGACAGAGAAAATTGAAGTAGATCACATTTGGTTTTGTCCAAGTAGGGAGTAGATTCAGTAAGCGTATGACGAATTTTCTGCTTCAGCACATAAATATCAAACTAACCACAAATCCATGCAAACAGGCTCCTATCATACATACTGACATGACTTCACATTCAACTTTAATGTCATCATGCATTTGGACATGAAAGATATTCAAAAATATGAAGTGTGTCTGCACTTCTAAACAACCCAGGCTCTCCAGATGCAGCACAATATCTCCAAGTAGGTTTGAAATATCTTTCGTCCGTGATAAAAATGTCAGTAAAGCATATGGCTGAGGGTTGTTTTTTTTCAATTACACATCCCTTGGATATACACCAGGTCTGGCTACAGCTTGAAATAAATTAGCCGGAGTTACTGAGAGCCAGGTTTTATGGAACTGGCAAGAGCCCTGAATTGTAATTGGTTAGTTTGTGTTGGTAGCTGTGTTAAAACAAGTGCAGATTAGAAATGGATTGACTCCTGTGTCCTTCCAAATCTGCAATCATAGATGCACGGCACTCAATGTTTGTTGTGTGTGCATTTAATTCTTCAACTCTCCCAACTACTGAACTGCAACTACAGTATGTGATGGATAACCACACAACCAATGCGAAGAACCTGAAATTGAATAATTAAACTTTTATTTTGTAGCATATTTAGATTAACTCCCCAATGCAACTTTAATGAAAGCTAATGTATGCATTGAACCTGTATGCTTCCAGAATACTGTATGCCTCAAGGATACCTTAAGCAAGGCTTATTAAAATAGCAAAGCAAAAAAAATCAATGTATCCACTAGCACAGGAATCTCAAACACTTCAAACAATGGCACAAGACATTATCTTCAATGTGGGACAGTGTTCTGACTTTCAGGAATAGGTACCCCTATAATAGCAATGAAGGTAATTAAGAAAACAGTGAGTCCCTCTGGAGGTAGCTCGGGGGGGGGTGGTAAATGTAGGTAGGAGTCTCCTTGTGACGCACTGAATGAGCACTGAATCATGTCATGACGGCGCTTGTCTGATGAAGTCTAAATTCACTGGAGCTGTTGGTGGTTCTGCCCTTCCATCAGTCACGTCCTCATCTGAATATGATTAATATCCAGACCATAGCCCGGGGCTGATCCCCAGTCAGTGCTAACCTCTTACTGCATGAGGAGATGGGAACTGATGGCCAAGTCATAATGGTGCACGGACACCTCCCACCACCACCACCACCACCTAACCTTACCTCACAAGCTAAAGCAGAAAAAAAACATGAAATGTTACAGGAAATCTGAGGTGGGGTGGAATTCGGGGCATTCTATGAATTTTGCAGGCAAAGGTTAAGCATTACAGGTTGATGCTAAATAAATAGATTGCACACAAGCTATCAGTCTTTTACACTCGAACTGCTTTCAATTTCTATACCTCTGTTTCTCCCGAAATAGATCATGGCAAATGCAAATAAAAATAAGCTCTGTTTGGCCAAACATGCTCATGCATACAAGCAGGACTTTGCTCCCTGCAATTATTGTCTTCTTTAGTTACACATACAGCAAATTGACAACAGCATAGTCGGGTAATAGTGATATAAATTTTGATTCATTTGACCATACATGGTAGAGTTTATGCTGTTACACACATTTTCAAGTTTACCAATGTGATTGGTAAGGGCGGAAAACACAGTGCAACAAAAGCACTCACCACATTCTTCTGAGGCACCTGAATAGAAAAGTATAGAGCACTTTTGTATGTCTTTGTGCTGAAATGACAATCTAAATAGCTCTAAAATGAAAGTGTATTTAGAGTCAGCATCAAGACCTTCATTTTAAATTGCAGTAATTTCACAGACAGCGGTGTCAACAAGGCCACAACCTTCAAAATAAACGTCTCTTCCACCTCTCTCTCTTTCTCTTTGTTCACACAGGGTGAAGCAGCAAAAGCCTTTTAATCTGAAGAGCAGTGTAACATAATGAACAGATGGCACTAAAGGACCCACAGCCAGGAAGAACAATCATTAAGGGGCCGAGCGAGCAGGGTCATACTCCCTGATGTGCAACCCTTCAGACTAATTAATCAAGGTTGCCAAATATGCCTGGTCAATAGGACAGATACTACACCAATAAAGGCTGGGGAGGAGAGGACTCTCTGATTAATATATTTCTTCGAGGCAAAGAGGCAGAGCAATGTGCTGACATAATAGCCAGTATGTCCGGTACAGTGACAATTACGGAGATTCAATTCAAATTAACATCAGTGCAATTGTCCTAAATGCTGCAAGCGAGCGCAATGTATAATGCTTTGCGAAAGGTCAATAGCGAATCATGGGGACATGATGGTTAGAAAGGGCTGCCACAAGCAGGAGTTGAAAAAGGGAAGGTAAACTCTGAACATGGCAACATTCGGCTGCAAGCTCTTAAGGGCCACTTGGATGCTTACTGTAGCTTGGCATGGCCAGTTTGTCTTTTTCTCCATACCTGCTGACAGAGACCTGGCTAGGACACCATAGCAGGGCTGAAAATATAACGCTTGTCTAGACTGCAAGGTCTGGTGGGAGCTGGCAGCTACGTGGTGCGATCTGGGACAAGCGGAAATACCTCACAGCCAACCACGGAGCCACCAACTGGGGCGCATCGATTCACTGGGGTGGACACGACAGAACTCTTTCCATAAACTGTGTATCGTAAATGCACCACCAATTCAGTCTCTGAACGCACAGCCCTGTGTTTGTCGAACTAAGATTTACAGCCAGCATGCACACTCACAGCGCTGATTGGTTGGTAATTAAAGGCCAAGTCAGGGCCACACATCTTGAAGAGGCAGCAGAGGTGAGGCGTTCATGTGTTTTGGCTGGCTTGCCACAGCGTAAGACCCAAACACTGACCCCCTGAAGTCTGGCAACAATACAGAAGAAATATGAGGATGCCTGGCTGGTCTGCGGCACTACAACAGTAATTTACGGCATGAATAAAAGCAATTATAGCTATCAAGGCCAGTTGTACTCTGTGTGACGCAGAAAGGACACAACCATAACAGTATATTCCCTCGACTGCTCTGACCCGGGACACACATGTGACTGGCACAGCCATACCTGTCCCCTGATACAACAGTTCCATAATTATCCTGACATAACCCATCGTTAATCCCGCTGCTATTATAAGAATTTGTGAATCCTCTGTGGTTGCCCTTCACACCCATTCTACACCACCCAGGCCCAGTGGAGTAAATGCAATTAGACAGACTAGCACAATTTTCACACACACATACTCACACACACACACACTTATTTAAAGTGTCCCAAGTGTCCTCATTCAATTTAAAACTCTGTGGCTGCATATCAGAATAGCAATGGCCCTTATTTTTGGGAGACTATTGTGGGACATTTTTGTCATATTCACACTAAATTACATTAGTAGTTGCTTCCCAGGACTTAATATTTTCTTACAGTTACTTTTATAATAGCACCTTCAACCCTTCTGAGCTTTCAGTTGGTTTACCATAAATTCCCAACTACACGATGTCCGAACCACTGGAAAATGATCTTGTTAAATTACATGTGGGCATTTTTGCTCTACCGGGGTGCTGGGATAATCACATTACGAGGCGGGAGTTAAACTGGAACTTGACTGCATTAAAAGAGACAGCAACTCCGGAGACAATGGAGCTTGGAAAGTTTTGGAACAGCAGTCCAAACCCCCATCACCGTAATGAATCTGCTATCGATCTCCCAGAACTCTCCCCTCCTGCCGGGCTCTGAGGCAGCGGGGCAAGAAGGCAATCCAAACACCTATTCTCTGAGGACAGGGTGTCTGGAAGCAGAGTCAGAGAAGAGAAAACAGGCTGCAGGGAACATGAAAACACACTTTCTCTCTTTCTCTCTCCTCACTGGAAATCTATTATTTATTAGGGCTCCAACTTTTCAACTGTTTCTGTTGTGGCTCATAACTAGAAGGCAATGAAGCACCTGCCTCTACTTTAGGATCTCTGAACAAACTCAGTAGGAAGGAAAAGGAGACTTCCTCTCAAACACAGGGGTTTCAAAATTGTTGGGGAGTTTGTACTGAGACATTTTAACTTTCATGTCTTCATCACAAGCACAGAAGTCACTCACATGAACAAGGGAATATGACATAAATACAGTATACATACCAAAGGAGGTCCATGCCTTCATTTTAAATTCATCAGAAATGAAATGAAAGAAAACAAGGTGGGTTACAAATTAAAGCTATCGCACACCAATTTCCTCCTCTGCATGACCAAATAACCCCTGCCTCATACATCTCCCATTGGACTGGCAGGAAACCATATGATTTGAATTCATGAAAGCATAGCTGCTTAATAGACAAACACGGTTGGAGAATTTCAATAATCTTTACAGGAATTAGCATAATTTCTTGGGAATGTTGTGCACCATAGGCTCGGGGTGTTATTTTTGTGACTGTTTACAGGTTAAATGTGTCAAAAACTTCACAATAAACATTGTCAACTTCGGCGAGATGTCTAATGTTGGCTTCTACTCCACTGTCCTATGGAGCATTTATTTAGTCATGATTACATGTACACATACAAAGCATGAGTAGACAGGTACTGCCACAGGAAAGCATGAAATGTGCTATTCACATAAAAACAATAATAAAACACAAGAAAAGTCACACAGCTGCAACAGAAAATGTCTGAAACTGTCATTGTTTTTGCTTATAATACATTCAAAAGTTGAAGTCTTAATTCACGTTTTTTTTAACCCACACGAAAATTCAAACGTGACTCCCTCTTCCTACAATCAAAATCTACCTAATGCCTTAGTGGCACAATTTGCTAGATACAGACAGCAAAATAACAGACATGATATCACAATTTGGAAGAGGGTTTAAAAAAATGTATTTCACATTCAATCATAAAAGTTTGGGAAACAAGTTCATGTAGTACATCCTACAGTTAGTGTGTTGCCTGGGGAAGTCTGACAAG
The DNA here is from genome assembly GCA_030347295.1 of Setipinna tenuifilis. Taxonomy (NCBI): domain Eukaryota; kingdom Metazoa; phylum Chordata; class Actinopteri; order Clupeiformes; family Engraulidae; genus Setipinna; species Setipinna tenuifilis. Next base: position 18,851,001 of record CM059269.1, read on the forward strand.
CACAGATGGGTTGCTTTAACATCAGTCGAGCCTTATACACAGTGTGAGGCATAAAGGTACCAGCATGTAGGCACTTTGGCAAGTGGACATGGACTTGACAATTGTACATTGTTATCGCCTCAGAAGGCTAATTGTGCTGAATTTCAGTAACAAAGAATTTGGCAGTGGCAATATGCTTATCAAAGACACAGTAAAGACTGACTTGTGTAATTTTTATGGGTAAGGTTATAAACAGGTGGCTACTCAACTTCATTGGAATCTTGTGGACTGATCTTGTGGCCACTGGAAGCCTTGGCAGCAGGGAGACCGACCCTGGTGGCTTTAATGGACCCATTAATGCAAGGGGACCTGGATCAGAAATACGAACACAACAGCCAACATGATGCCACACGGCAGGCTCTCCAATAGAATCCGCAAGGGCAAAAAAGGGGGAGGGCAGCCAAGAAACCCATGGTGCAGATCAGTGGCCGACGAGGTCACAGAGGCTGGAGTGCTGCCGTCCTCCACTGGCTCAACATGCCCAGGACAGAGTGCTAGGGAGGCTGATTGTCACTGGCCTACGGTCTAATCCACAGCAAAACAAAGGCATGAGTAAGAATAAACAGCAACATACTTAAACAAAGATATTAAGATTCCCAGTTTCCCATGTTGTCCATTTGGTTCGCATATGAAGGATTTCACTAGTAGAAATCGATAAACATTTAATACCTGCTGAGGAGAATGAAATCTCAGTAGAGGAAAGAAAAGTGCATGGTGGTAAAACTCGGAGGTGTGAATAATCACTCTCAGGCTCTCATTCCCATCTCCATAACTGCTGCACAGAGTCTTACATCAGGCATTCGACTTACATTATTTCAAGTCCCACATGAATTTATGTGTACAATGGGGAACAATTTATCATAGTGGCACAAAGGAGAGATCTTGACATCAACATATATTACATATGAGGATAAGGACAACAGAGCATGTGTGTGTTTTTGGAATATGTATTTTGAGAAAGTATTTGATGCCCATATTGATTTTAAGGCTTGAAGCACCCTACAACTGTGCCAAAAATGATGTAAAAAAAAGTCAAACAATCCAAACGTTAAGTACACAGGTATGGCTAAAGAGCGCACACATGCTATAGCACTGTGCTGATTGTGTCAAAATCCTTGCTAATCTGTGAGCTACTAGGCAGGGATTTCAGGTACTCCAGGTGCCTCCTAGCGTCTTCCTGGTTGTGCCGGACATAGTAGATGACGTAGGCGATAACCATAGTGAACCATCCGAACATGGTCACGAACATGGCCACATCAGTGGTCTTGTGGTGAAAGTTGCAGAAGTTGATGCCCGAGTCCAGCACCTGGATGACGGGCTTGCCAGCATGCTCCTCCAGCGAGGAGGTGTGGCAGCTCACCTCGTTCACCGTCTCCGGGTCCAGCTGGAGCTCGCGCAGCACCTCCTGCAACGTGCACTCGCAGTGCCAGGGGTTGTCGGACAGGCGGATCTTGGCGTGCAGTCGCGCAAAGGCCTCCTTGGGCACGGTCTGGATTAGGTTGTTGGAAAGGTCCAGCGTGCGCAGGCTGTCCGACACGCCCTGAAAGGCCCCGGCGTCCACTGTCTCGATACGATTCCGCGACAGGTCCAGCTCTTGCAGCCGCGGCAGGTTCTTGAAGGCTTGGTTGGGGATATTCCGGATGAGGTTGGAGGAGAGCAGGAGGGCGACAGTGTCGCGGGGGAGGTCTTGCGGAATGCTGTCCAGATTCCGTGCGGTACACTGCACCACTGACAACCCGTTGCGTTCCGAGCAGTGGCAGCCTTTTGGGCAGGAGGAGGCCTGAGAGGAGCTTGAGAGGAGCATTATAAAAAGCAAAACCCGGGTGAGGGTGTAGAACACCAAGATAAGCAACTTCCTGGCCAAAGGAGTCCCCATAAGGAAACGCATATCCAGCAAAATGTGGCTTAATTCTGCTGCCCTAAGTAGCAGTCATTATTTTAAAAATGCAATGAATGGAATCACCGGCCATTCATAGAAATTTAACTTCACCTCCAGTGGTCTAAATGGGTTGTGCTTTCCATTTCATTAGCTGCCCCTGAATCACACCGTGTAGTCTCATTCGTGTATAGTCTCTTTCGTGAGAGAACTGATTTGGAAAACAAGCTACTATGAATGGGCCTATCAGCCTAGTAAATTGCAATCCAAAAGAATGTATTACAGGTTGACAGGAGAAGAGTCGTGCGCAGGCAGCGGAGAGGGAGAGGGAGAGGGGCTGATTAGAGCTTGCATCCTCCTGCCAGGATGAGAATTCAAAAAGCAGACAGAAAGCAGAATGAGTAATTGTTCAATTAAGCGGATTAAGTGCCACTTTTCACAGTTCACACTATTCCCTTCCAAAGATTTTACACCCGAATAATGAATTTATATATTCTATTTGGTGTGCTAAAATGATTATCCTTGGCCACTGAAAGATTCGTAAGAACAACACCAGGCTTCCGCTTTCAAATGATTAGATCTTTGGTTCTTGTAATGAAAGTCGAACCAAGATAGAATTGCCCTTTAGTAGTGCGCTATCCATTTCTAAGAGGTGGCTTAGCTTTATATGAAAATCATTTCTCTACAGCAGTGGAATACAAAACCTAACAACACTGATTATGTACTTTTAACAGTAAAAGGGGCAAAGACAGATAGAACTTGGCTTCTGATGTCATGCAAAATGAAACTGAACGTTCATTCCTTAGATGTAATATCGTTGAGAACAAAAATAATATTATAGTTGAAGAATTTTTAAACCCCCCAGTTTGGACTGTTACGCCCCCTTGTGGTCAGTCATTTCTATGCATATGATTTCTCTTTCAGCTTAATCCGAATTTTAAATCAATCTTTTGACAATGACATGAAGCGATACAATCGAGTACTACAAACGTTTTTTTTTCGTGAACTAGCATGCAAATACTTAATGGTTAACCTTTACAGAGAAAAAGTAATGGTAATGGACATGTTTGCAGGTGTTTAAGAGCATGCAAAACTCGTGGACACTAACGTTACCGCATATGTAGGCTACTGTAAAACCTGATCACATATGCATTCCATAACATCTTTGTTCTGTATTAATGGGAGGGATACTCACTTTGAAGACGGCAAAGTTTTACAATATTAACCTCGACAATATAATAAAAGGATACTACACAGTCACAGGCAAAGCAAATATCATTTTATGATCTATCTATGCTGCATTTCATTTAATTGGGTAAGACGCAGCGCTACACGTTCAGCATATGAACTCAGTGTAAGTTCTGACTCCACAGTGTGCCTGTATCATACCATCATAACTAGCACAAAACCTAACTCATCCCCAAATTCTACATACAGACTACACTAGCACACCAATACCAATTCAGAATTTGGTATTAAATTGTTTTAATTTAAATATAAGATACAGAAGCTGTATTCAGAAACAATAAAATATCACCATAGGCTACCTGGTATGACTGATGTTTGTTAAAACTTTAAAGAGATGGCACAGATTGGAGAAAATTGTCGCATTAATATATGAATAAATATGAAGCGACATTCCACTAAACTTAAAAGAAAGAAAGAATCCATCTGCCTTTCGCTTAGTTCTCAGATGAACTGTAGACGTCTACATCTTTTTGTCATTTTCACCTACACCTGTTATGAATTTAAACGCGTAAAATAACTTTTTGGTACAAGATCACTGTTAAAACTGTTATTCTTGACAGATTTAACAATCAACTTTAACAAATTATAGCCTAACTGTAACATAAATAGGGTATCAGTCACACTGAGTGTCAATCTGGCGTCTCATTCGACCACAAAACGTGTTTTAAGCAGGACGTAAGTAGTAAAATTACGCATTTAAACCGCAGTGTGATTTTTTTAAAAGCATGAGATAAATACCTTGCGATTCTCTCATCGTGACAAGAACGTCATTTGCGGGGAAAAAAATCCGCACTTGTTGCCACTCCAGCCGTTCCGTCCAGTGTCACTTTCATGTTGGTTACTCGGCGCGACTGAGTGAAACAGTGCCGGTATAAGATATTGACTGTGAGGTGATTGGGCGAGCAGTCGGACAGGGAGCAGACGGTAGTGCATCAGGCAACACCCCCTTCTCCGTCCTGCGAATTTTAGCCAAAATAATGCGAAAATAATATGCTGGCAAGTGTATTGCTGACTGTGAAATCCATGTTCTAATGAATCTTGTGTTCATACAACTGGGATATTTATCCATAATATGCCTAATTAATTGCAACAGGGGTGTGTTTACAAAAATTGCTCTAATTTGTGGTGAGATGTGGTGATCAATTTTCTAACCTCCAGTATGTTGTTGGTAACATAGCACAAAGAACAAATCATTAGATCTAAGTGCCCTCAACATCTGCAGTGTACACCTCCATCATCTTCTCTTTCCAGAGGGTGCATCTTTAGCGGTCCATGTGTATACAAGAACAGGTAAGCAGAAATGTTTTTCTTTTCATCTTGTAGTGTTAGTTGTTTCATTGCCACTGGGTCTGTGGGTGCAATACTTACATTTCAAGAGTGGAGTGTGAAGCCAAGGCACTGATCTGATCTTGTGCTTAAGCAGGTGGGGAAACTGGATGCTGGTTTGGCATTTTACATGATTTGAAAGATCACTACCAACACCCTTACAGTAACAAACAAGGGAGCCCTTCTCATTTATCCACTCCCTAATGACAAACAATTAAGTTAAGGGCTCACATTGTGTAACATACGAAAAACATATATGTTTGCACACACACACACACACACACACACACACACACACACACACACACACACACACACACACACACACACACACACACACACACACACACACACACACACACACACACACACACACACACACACACAGAGAGAGCCTCTGTAGGGGTGGTTTCATGTCTCTCAAACACATTAACTGATACTGATATAATATCTTCACAGTTTGCACCCAAAAGGATACTGTGTGTGGTGAGAATAACACAAGATAGGGGATAGATATGTGTGGTTTAAAAAAACACTGCCAACAACCTTAGATGTCCTTGAAAAGGCCAAAAAAATATGCTGAATACAAACAAGACCAATGTGAGGGGAGAGGTTTTTACTCAGAATTGGCACAGCACTGGCAAAAGTGCAGCCATCACCAATAATCTTATTACTGTGTGACCAGACCAAAGACCAACCAGAGGGGCATACTGGTATGGGTAAAGTACCCTCTCTGCTAAATTAGCTGAAACAAAATGTGATTTCCCCAACATTTTATTCTAATCTCCTTCCATACACAGAAAGGTCCCTCCTATTTTAAAATTCATAGGGTGAATAGTGCTAAATCAGTGTACTACCTCTGCCAAAAAGATTGTTTTTAGAGTGGTCTGTCTGTCTGACAAAACCCACTAACCAAACTTCATTGAAACTTGCAGAATGGAAAAGGCTAGCTTCCCTTTGGAAGAACCTGTTACATTTTGGACTGACTGAACCACAGACCAAAACCACAGATTTAGAGTGACTTTCACCACCACTGCAAGATCTGACAGTAAGCCTTCACAGAGATCTGTGGGTTCCAAGTACCCTTGTAGAGTTTAATTTAAAGTGGCCTAATGCAATTTAACGGGTCAGATACAATTAAAATTGCTACTGCATTAGTTAGTATTGCATTTTTTACAGCCTGTTTCGATTAATGTGCACAAGTGTGCAGACTGGAGTGGTGAGTGGTTCTTCAGTCCATCAAGAGCTGTGTACAACAAGTGATGTGAATGTTTTATAGTCTTATTTTTATGTCTTATGCGGAGTCTGTGTGTAAGTGGAATAAGCGATCTTGCAGATAAGGCATGTATGGTCATCCCAGGTCTTGGGACATTTTGGAGTAGACCAGAGTTGTACAATCTAAATTAAAAAAAATGCTGTGATGGCAGTGATGATGGGGTTGTTAAATGGAAATCACATCAAAAACCACTTTTAGAAGCTAATTGAGTCTTGGTAAATTGGTAACATGGACTACTATGGTAAAAATAACACGCTTACATAATAATGTAAAATTTATTCAGTCTAAGAATAACAACCTTGACATTGTTGTACTGCTAACTGTGATCACACTGTTATCTTATATGGACTCTTATAGCCAAAGCGTAAGCTCATTCATTACTCCAAATCCAAATAGCTAAGCTGTCTTTGACCATTAATAGACTGAACAGCAGTGTTTTAGATTTTCAGGGTACTTGTTTGAGAAGCACAATAAGAATTTAATGGTCTTTGATGGCAATAACAACAGTAGCAACTGTGTGGATGAGTTTTGTGGACATTCATTACAATCTATGTGATGAATGGTTGTTGTCAGCAAACTTAGACTCACCAAAATACACCTCTGTGCAGGCATGGTACTGGAGGGAGAATAAAAGGAAGAGAGGTCTTATGCATCTGGCAAGCCAACTGTTTATTGATAGAGTACTGAGCCCAAAGGAAGATAACCAATGTTCTCCCTTTTAGCTTATGTCCACTGTAGTCCAAAATTATTGAATATTAAAAAACAAACTAAATTGAGACAGCATTTTACAAACATATCTTTTAACATATAATGTAATTAAAATGAGAGCTTTAATTATTTGTAATCACATGAAATGCCTTCCACAGTGGATCTTTTGACTGGAGTACAGCATGGAACAACTGGCTTCACCTCCCTCCTGACTCCTTTGCATTGGGAAAGATTGATTTTGGAGTTGGTGCCTGCAGTGTAAGCGTGTTAGACTTGAAGCCCAATCGCAGTCAAAGTAAGCTCTGAAGTGTTCGAGTTTGCTCAAGGGCTGGACCCAAACGCCCCGCACACAAAATCCAGAGATCACAAAAAGGTTTATTTACTGAGAAAAATGCAGGGAACAAAACAGTGAAACAGAAAGCAAAAGAATGTACCATTGCGCAAACTGGAGACAAAAAACACCACAAAAACAGCAACCAGGAACAGGCATCAAACACAGTAACACGTAACAGAACCAGATAATCCAACAAAAGACAAAAAAACAGAGGGGCTTAAATATACAGAAAGCTAATCAGAACACTAATCAAGCGAAACACACAATAGGGCAAACTAGAACAGGACTCAGGTGAACACAATGGGGGGTTAACAAGCACACAACCAGAAAACAAGACGCAGGTGAACACAATGACAGCACAAGAATCACAAGACAAGGAGCAGGTGAACACAATAGAGGCAATCACGGCATGGGCGTGGCAGAAAAGCAGAAAGGACAACAAAAGCACATGGAACAAAACTGACATGCGCATACAACAAAGCGACCAGGAGGGGGCTACAAGAAAAGCAGTCAAAAATAAAACACAAAACACAGAACCCTAACAGTAGTACCTCAGTGGTACTTCTGATGCTGCAGTCACAGGTTCGTTACCTTAACCTTAGGCCTTCACTGCCACCAGTGCTATGTGAAGCACTGTTTATTTGCCATTCCAGTATGGTCACCCTCTGTCGCCTGCCACTGAATTAATTTTAGACGTTTATGGCACCTAGTACCTAGTAACTTAAAACCTTCTGTTACCTATTTCCAAATGTAGACAATTTGAAACCTATTTTAACTCTTCAAATCTAAACCACACAAATGTGTACACCAGTTTCAGATACATTATTGCAATAAATCACTCAACTTTCAATTCTCGAGTTGTGCACAAAAGACTAGCTTTAAGAGGAACAGTTCTGGCGTGCTGTGCACAGTCAGTGTGGTGCCATTGCGCTTTGCAACAAAAAAAAAAAAACCCTCAGAAAAGGCTAAGTCACACAGCGGCTATTGTCCCACAGCATTTTAAAGGCAAGGACTCAGCATTACTGTCAGTAATGGTCGCCATTTGTTTATATTACACACACTTAAGCACTTTTTCTGAGGTCCCCTGCTATAATTACCCAAAATCCCCTCGACACAGGCGGTGAATGCAAAAAAAAAAAAAGCAAGAAAATGCTTTCCCTATAACCTGCCAGTGCTGTGCTGCTGTGTGAGGACCTGGAAAACCTTGGCAAATCACTGTCTGGAATGTTCCAGGGCAAGGAAGGGTTGGCTGCCCATCTGTCATTAGCAGTGGACAAACGGTGCCTAATTGCTTATCAAGGTGGGTCATTGTCTCTCTTAACACACTTATATACATACATAATGAATATGTATGAATACTCCATGCTTAGGTGTACCTGATAGACAAATTGCATGTCTCAGCTGCTGGACAGTGAGTTTTGTTTTCGGCATCCAAAGTGCTAATTCAAGCCTGGCAGTCCAGGGACAAAGTAAATCCATCTCGTCTGCTGGGCATGATCCTTATTAGATGGCTTCTTGGTCCTCACAGATTTATCACAATTAGGCCATCAGGTCTTCAAGTCCAGGCTGCCAGCTGAAGCCAGAGTGCTGCACTTGTCAGTGGTAGGTAGACATTCATTCCCAGCCTAGCATCAGATTAAAAACTACCTGGCAAGGACTAATGATAGTCTTGTGGTACTGATAAAAGCTTGCTTACTGGTCCCTTTGGGTTCAGTTGCGATGTGAATCTGTTTTTACTCACATTAAGGGGGTGTATCACCCCGTTACACAACAAAAGCATACCAGAAGGATTTTCCAGGTGAAAATATTTATTACAATTATTTCTATATAGAAGATCATTCATTTCTTCTTACCAAATAATCTCAAGAATGATCATAGCATGTGATCACCAGAATACCAAATAGGCATAACTATTACCTTCAGTCTAACCCTAACCCCAACCCAGTCATACAATGCCAAAGTGCATTTTACATATCACAATATAATCCTACACTAATACAAACATTACCAGCGCAAATGCATATTTAAATCTAGCCTTTATGAATGAAAAACGTGAACTAAATGTTGTAATTGCATCTCAAATAGAACACTAAATGTTTCAACGTAATGAAACATTGCTATGAACTGATCCAGAACCTGTAGTTAGTCACCTGTGCGTAGGCACCAATCTGAAACCCTGCTGGGGCAGCCAGGGTGAGGTGTCAGGCGTCAGTCCCTGCAAGACATAAAAGCTGCTGAGATCTTTGCTTTGCAGCAGAGGTAATTATACCATATTAAATGTTGGGGGAGGAAAGGAGTTATATGTAGTGTCAGGCACCAATAATTGAAATGCTTTTCAAAATGCAACTGTGACAACGTTGTGTACTCCATTCGACAAGCACACAAACACACACACACACACACACACACACACATGTACACACACACGTGCGCGCACACACACACAAACAAACATCTTCAAGGAGAAAATACACTGTAAACGTTTACTTGCAAATGCCTTGCACTGATTGGAAATTAGTGTTTCTTTGTTCTGAAGGATTTCCTCTCAGGCTTCCTCTCACACCTGAACTCATTATGTTGGCTCTATCTTTATTTGTTTGCTGTCCTCACAGCCTGTTGTGGTGGCAGGAAAAAATCACATCACTATGCAAAGAGGCTGGCAAGAGCCTTCTGGGGATCTTCAGCGCTGTCCTTTTGAATTAGAAAAGATCACTCCTGTAATTTCCACACCTGATTTGCATGTGGTTCAAAAAGCAACCCTCTAAATGCCCCCAACTCCCCCACAACCCCCCCCCCACCCCTCCAACGCTCCTCCGCCTGGCCACCCACGTACCGCTGACATGTTAGGGCACTGAGCGGATGGAACAATTTAGCATTTCTTTTTAAGAGGTAAATATTCGTCGAAAACAAATGATGGCCTGTCTGCTGTGAGGGGTGCAGACGCAGTGCTGAGAGGGACGTGGAGGAGACAATCTTCTGAAACAGCCTTTGAGTTCTATCCTTGGCATGTTAAATTATTCAACTAAACTTTCTCCTCGACGCACCCCTGCCCCCCTCCCCCCCTACACACACATCCCGTCCACTGTACATCTTATACGCTCAGTGTGAATGAATACATGTAGACGCCTGCCTCTCCTCTCCTATCCCTTCCCTCCACTCCTCTCCTCACTTAAACACATGCAAAATCTCGCCGACAGTGAGAGATGCCCTTGGCGGTAACCTCATACCCCTCAGTTAGGAGGCATATCCAGCATCCAACCAACACCCGTGGCATTGCAGGCACTGACACACCTTTGCTTAAGTGCGAGGGATCGCTTATTGAACATCCTTTACCAGCAAGGTGCGGAAAGATGCGCTTTGGGAAACTGGGGAGAGCAACCAGCAGCTGCTTTCATTTAGGCCCATTTCCAACCATGAATAGACTGTTTAAGGGATAGTGCAAAGCTATGGTAAGTAAGGTGACCCTCTCCACTTCAGCCAAGTCCCCCCCTCACCACCACCACATACATACACACACACCTCACTCCACCCTAGAAAGGCTAATTTGAAAACACACTTGTAGACTTAACAGTATCCCTTCAACACCCCCATCTGCTTTCTGGCACTGGTGGTGCCCAGGCTTACTGGGTGCTATGTCATTCAGATTAATTACTCCATGTGTCTTCTCCACAACCCCTTTGTGTGGGTGCCTGGGCTGCGAAGCTCATTTAACCGGCCCCTGAAGAACATCTCGGCCCAACTCCCGGGCTCCATCGGACCTCGTTAAAAAGATTGGGAGCGGAGTAGCAAAGCATCTCTCTCACCATGAAAAAAACAACAAAACTAAATAGCAGGGTCCAGACTGCTTCAGGTATAGCAGTGTGGGGAAACTCATGTGTGACCTTGTGCTGGATTGCACCGTTCGTCTGGACGAAGGCAGCCTGAAGCCATTACTGCATAAAAAAGTGCTCTGTAATAGGCCCCTGTGGTGCGGGTCTCTCCCAGTGAATTTGAACAAATGATTGTCATCAATTCAGATGTAGGTCACCGGGATAAACGCCCTTAGTAATAATATTCAATTATCGCCCTGCTATCTTGGTGGCAGGGGCTTTTATTCTGTAATCATGGCAAAACCTTCAGAGGGGGAAACGGGAGTACAAGTGTGTTTAACGTGCTGAGCAGTTATGTGGGCCTTCGTCAGATTGGCCATACGGGAGACAGAACTGCATGTCTGAGTAGTACCTTAAAGACAGGGAGTGTGCTCTCAATATCGGTTGGACCCCTGGTGGTGGAGCAAGGAGTAGTCAATACGTTGTGCATGCCAGTACAGTATGTTGTGCAAGTTGTTCTCAAAGGCATATTTTAATAAAAATCAGTAAGCATGTTGTGCAAGTTGTCATTGCAGTTAATATGTTGTGTTACCTTTAAAGGTATATTTTAATAAAAGTCAGTCAGCATGTTGTGCACGTTGTCACTGCAGTAAATACTGTATGTTGTACAAGTTACCTTTAAAGGTATATTTTAATAAGAGGACAATATATGAGACTTTATTTACACAGGTCAGATTTATTAAAGCGCATCATAAAACAAAATAATTTTTTCAATCAGTCAGTGCGCAATCAATCAGAATGACATCAAGGGAAAAAAAGAAAAAAAAAGTTTTTTTTTCCTTTTTTACAAAACATTTGAAAGTTAACCTAATCTCAATAATTTAAATCTAATATAGACCTGCAAGCAGCGAGATATCCAACATAAAATAATAACTCTTTATTCCATTTCCAAACAGCATAATGTACAGAAGCACAGAGAGAGGGAAAGGGCCCTTTGTTTTTTTTGCTGCTCTAGTACAAAGAATAAAATGTGCAAGTACAAAATAAAAGTGACAGCAAATTCAATGAAACAGACTTTAACATTTAGACATAAATTTATCCGAAATGCGTGTGATTATTTGATTGTTTTCATTTTGTTTCTTTATGAGAGTACAGAGATTACCTGGATGGTGACAGTGTAATGTAATGCCATGAGGTTGGTTTTTATGCATGATGAATGAGAGCAACATAAAATGCAGATGAAGGCATCTGAGCTACGCTGCATTCTCTGACATTTAACAGCAAGAAATAATTTGAGAATTATGAAAAATCTTATTGCAGTCATCATTTCTTGAAAAACAAATAGCAAGACACTGCTGACTCAGTACAGAGGCAACACTTTCCCCTAAAAGAAAAGTAATAATAATAATAATAATAAAAATAATGAAACTGCCTCCACTGTTACTCCGCTAGATGAGATGACAGAGCTACGTGCATGCCTGTAAAAGTAGGCCAACATTTCCACCATGAGTTACAATACCGTATGTCAGACCTAGCACTACAACAAATAGAACATTCCACAAAAGAACTACAAGACAATGTCCTGTATTAACATACAATCTAACTCAATAGTGACATATTCTAAGACACTGACAAAACAATTCAACTTCAAATCAGTGCAAAAACCTATGCAAAAAAGTATTTCTAACCATGTCTTGAGATTTTCATGACATTTGCTCACATGTAGAGTCTCTGACCATATTCAGCCATATATGTAGTGCGGAGCTTTTCTCAATATGCTATTAGCTAAAACGGCTTATACTCACTGCATTCAGTTTATGTAAATCAGTACAGGGATAATAGACATAATGCCTTGGGCATTCTTCCAAGGACAAAGACAAACATAGTGTGTGGTTATAGAACAGCTCCGGTTTAAATTTTCCAAGCTGTGGCTAAAATGTAATTTACAGACTGTATCTCTATGTCTTAGTGTGCAAAGACCTAAGGAAATATATTATGTTTCTTACAACATCCCTACTACAGTATGTGGAATAGCTAATGACCAAAGACAACTAACTGCAAATAGAGAAAACCACTCCAAATAAGAGAGTAACCACTGAAGGAATAAGTCAGAACTCGTGTTGAAAGAGTTACATTCAACTTTCATATTTCAGTACCAAAATCAAGACTTTATCTCTTGCCAGACAAGAAGCTGAGGATCATCTAGAAAAGACTCTCATACAAGTGGGTTTAGGAAATACAACACTTGCTTAAAAAAACGTGTTGAAATAATATTGTCAGAATTCATAAAACCAGGCTTATAGCTCATATTATTGAAAAAAAGAATAAGAGCATTTAGTTACGCATTATGTAGTGAAATTGTGACAGGAAGTTAAAGTCTGGAACAATTAACTGTAACAAAGTCCACAAACACATTACAGCCAAATTGGTTTGGATTTGGATTAAAAAACATATATGTGCTTGGACTTAATTTGTGTCGTGATGGTGTGCATAGCTTATATCTTTAACTAGAATAGTTTCTAGTTAAATGTAGCGTTGAAGAGTTTTAGCAGTCATTACCATACCATGGCCAGATCTCCAAAGTAATGCATATCAACCAGGCGTTCAGACTTCACCACATGCTACACGGCGGACGAGGCGGAGGGCTGTCGAGAAGACTATGAGCTTGTGTATTATCAGCAAGTTATTTGATGGATGCTAATGGAAAAAATAATCAATTAATATTTATGTTGGCGGGCAGGTTAGACTGGCAGGACTCCCATCACGCCCGACCCACCACTACCTTCCAAGAGCCGCTTGGATTCCTGCCTGAACCCATTAACATTCCATGGCCCTAAACCCGTTAGTACAGTCCCAACATGAAACAGAAAAAAGAAAAAACACTTCCATTTACATGGCTCACTTCCCCCACCTTCAATGAGTGTCAGAAGATCTGGTCCTCAAGCAAAGGTATATGGTTGTATTGCCATTTTGTAGAGAACATGCTGACTGGTAGATGCACAAACTCTTGACTGTGAGCGTTCAGTAACTCGAAGAAAAGAAAACAATCAGGTACTACAGCATGGGATGCATGAGAGTCCTCTCTATGCACCTTCTGACAGAGCATTACTCATTTAGAGAGGAAAGGTTTGCTGAGAGAGGTATCGTAAGAGTTTGGAGGAGCAGTATGTCTAAATGCATGACATTTGTATGTTTGGACAAACAAACGGACTGGATGGGATGAGACTAAATGGGAAGGGAAGGGTATGATGGGAAGACCTCATTATCGTCACAGTGCTCTGTATTCACTTCCAAACTACAACAAACTGGTCATCTTGATCGCCTATACAGATATCCATTACCCAAAGCGGCAACTGTTTGTCAGCTGAGAACACTCAAGTTAAAAATTCATAAGTGATAAGTGAATCCACTTAGGAGAAGGTCTCCAAATAGACCTGATGGCTTAGTTTGACTAAAATAAGCCCAATTCACCTGATGGTTATTCAGTGGGCTGTTTTTTTTTTTTTGCATTATGGCTGATAGTTCCATGACCAGAGTATCGAACGAATACAGAAGAGAGTGATAATGCATCTGAAGTGCTGTTGTTTCCGCATGCAGTATGGGCACACAAGCATACAAGGAGGTTGGGGGTGGGGTGGGGTGGGGGTAACACATTCGATCAGCTCCCTGATGACTCATGTGAGATGCACTGCTATCAGGTTATCTGGTAAGTTAAGGTGTCAGTTGCGGTTGTACTGTGCAGTCCGCATAGATTGGCTCTTTTTCCTAGAAATGACTAATTTGGCTATTCGTTTGCATGTGTAGGTTTTTTTGTTTATGCTGTTGTGAATATTGTACAGTATGTTAAATGAGATATATTTTGTAGCAAGCACATAGTAAAATACATTAATATGTAATTAAAGAAACTATAATTAAATGGAGTGAAGTATGAGGTACTAGAGTGACAAAAAAGTTAAGTGTCCTTTGAAATAAAAAGGGGTTGTGGGCCAATGTGGTTAATCAAGGTAACAGGTGTGGGTGGAACAACATTGAACTGGGAACTTTAAATATGTGCACATTATAGAATAAAATTAGCTTAGTCACTTAAAATGCAGGATAGTTGAATACAGAGAGAGAGAGGGAGAGAGAGAGGAAGAAAGAAATTAACTAGGTGCAATGCCATTGGCTCAAGGGTCATGTGATGCAGTGAAGGATGATGGGTAGAAATTAGAGTGTGCCCATTCCAGTGACCTCAGACGTCAGCCTAGAACAGTCAGGGGGAAGGGGAGGCAGGGGGAAAGGGGGGTGGGGTAGAGAGATAGAAAAATAGAGAAAAATAAAACAATTCTGAAAGCACTTGACACGTTTTGCCAAACACTGAAAGCTCTGATGTGGGTGTCCACCTTAGTGGCTCTCTCGGTGTTTAGCATGTTTCTGTAAATCAGTCATGCATTTGGATTATCAGATGCATTCAGGCATTAAAACAATCAATCTCTCACCAACTACAAACGTCCTTTAAAAAAAAACATTTTCAACTTCCTCTTCAACTCAAGAAAACAAACACATTTAACATCCACAAAGAAACGAACAGTGTTGATGGCTAATTCCTAGGCTCTGATTGGAACAGCAAAAATTTCCGACCCATTTTGGTTGTGTCTGTGAAACCCATGTCTTATAATCACAGCATTCTCCTTAAATATGGGTGCATCACATCACTCTAGTCATCTTACCAACAGCATTGCTTATTAGCAGTCAAAAGCGATTACAATTTTTGTGTTTGTGTTTTTTTATACGTTTTACAGTTTTTGTACATTTTTATGCTTTCCTGACAAGAAACTACAAGACTTATTCAGCAACCATTTTCAACTAAGCTAGCAGTAAAAGAAAACAAAGAAAAGGACAAAATAATAATTATAATACAGCTTGATCCTAAGCATTCAACATGCTGAAACACTATACTTAATTACTACATTAACATGAACAAAATCAAACCACAATTATATGTCTTTTATCTTGAGCAATAGCCTACCCATACAAGCAATGCTACTGCTGAAGGTACACTATAAAGTGAGGGAGAGCTAATGGACTCTAAAGGGAAGGTGGGGTGTACAATAGGTAACTGGGAGGATGTTTTAGAGGGGTAGGAAAGGGAGTGGGAGGGGGGGCCAGCTGCTGTTTGCTTCTGACAATGACACCAGTTTGGGGCTTCAGGATGTAGTCATGGAGGAGGGGTCATTCCACATGGCTGCCACGTCTCTGAACCTGCCAGTGGAATGGTGGGAGAGCAATAAGGCATTAGTACCCACCCAGACGCAGTCTCGGATCCCTAAGAGACAACCAAAATGCCACCACCGGCTGGCATTCATCTGGGTCGCTGTGCGGTTGCGTTTGACAAGTGTTAAGTGACAGACCTTTACTCTTCCTGTTATGGTCGCCTTTCTATCCAGCAGTATTGCGCAACACATTACTTTGATAAGTGTGCAAATATTCGCTATCTCTCAGCTACAAACGACAAACACTTCCTGGCTCCATTTGTCGAACAGAAAGAGACAGCCTAAGAATGAAGAAATAGCCAGTTGGTGGAATGAAGACTGATAGCTCGAACATGACCTTCAGCACTGAATATATTGCCTCAGGCTGTGAAAGGAGAAGACAGTATTACAAAGAAAAACCACCATGAATGAACCTAAGATGATATCGGCAGTGTAAGACTCACAAAATACATTAATTCCAAAACAGGTCTTATTATTTAAGATGAAAACAAAAAAATGAGTAAATGCTGTGGCCTCTTGAAATACTTTTTCAAACCACTTCCTTGAAGAAAAGAAGCTAGGTGGATTGAGAGGAGAGTTAAAAAACACACACAAAGCCACAGATTACAGTGTGAAGCCCTGTCCCACCACTGGACTATCTCTGGTCTCTGTGTGCAGCAAAGGGAGGTTACCTTGCATTAATGAGGTACTGGGCAAGGCTGATGTTGGCGGGGGTTCCAGTGATGGTTATCTGGCGCTCTGATGACCCTTCCATGGCGTTAGCTATTTTGATCTGCGCTCCAGACATCTGACGGATCTCGTTGATCTTGGTTCCCTGGCGCCCGATTATGCAGCCTATTAGCTGGGAAGACATCGCAGATTTTTTTTTCAAAAGACAGAAATCAGACTGTGCTGACCCACTGTCTTTGAAGTCTAACAGACTTCAAATACTATAGTTCTCAAATTTTGGCTTTACCAAAATGATGAAATAAAGGCTCACTGTATATTTAAATAGCACCTACAATAATAATGTATGAACAAGATCTGTGACTACTGTCATTTTCATCAAACTGGCGCCCAACACAAATCCATTCCTAGTCATTAACTTCTGCCAGAAGGGGTGCCCTTGAACATCTTTAGCTGCTATGAAAGGACTCGATGTCTGATTGTGTGTCTGGCTGATTTTGAAGTCTACTCAGATCATTAGGAATGAAGTGACTGTGAGATGATTATGTGTCTGACTGATTTTGGCTTTACTCACATCATTGGGAATGGAGAGTTCATGAGTACTGGCCGGGGGACTGGCATCCAGACCTACAGTATTGAGCAGCAAACAGAGAGAAAGAGAGCGAGAGAGAGATGGAAAGAGAAAGACCGAGAGAGATAAAGGGAGAAAGAAAGAGATAAAGGGAGAAAGAGAGACAGAAAGGAAGCAGGAGAAAGAGAGTAAAAGAGAGAGAGAAAGGGAAAGAGGGAGAGGAGAGAGAGAAAAGAACCAAAGAAAGAAAGAAGAAGAGGAAGAAAGAAAGAAAGAAAGAAAGAAAGAAGAAGGAAAGAAAGAAAGAAAGAAAGAAGAAAGAAAGAAAGAAAGAAAGAAAGAAAGAAAGAAAGAGCAGCATAAACAGCATTTTAAGCACACCGCAGAGGGTAGCTGTCAGGCGGCAGCCAAATGGTCTCTTGTGAATGAGGTCATGATCAGGCCTCACTGCTGCCCTGGAGCACTGGCCTCGGGGCGTCCTCCAGGAGCTCAGATTATGTGAGGAGAGAACGGGTTTCCAACGGAGACGACTTCAGTTTTACATCCTACTCAAAAACTTGTACACATTGATATATGCATTAGACTCTGCTCATGCTGTTTAAGTCACAAGAGGGGAAAATGAAATGCCTCACTTCAACGAGATCAAGATATCAGGGTGTGATGCAATTTTGCTTGCAATCCTGTATCAGACACTGAACACTTATAACACTACTAACCAGCAACATGACTATTGACGGCCCAATATTTGTGCTTGTATGCTCTGTTTGAGGTGAAACTTTCTGAACGAGTGTTTGTTTTCTTTGATCAGTTCTGACACAAGTGACCTGGAGAGGACATTGGCGTAAAGAAGAATCAAGCTGAGCTATCTTTATTCATGAGACGTTGGTTAGGGACATACTGTACCTGTTTTGTATTCCTGTTATAATTCCTGATATTCCATCTACATATGGGTAGTGAATTTGAGGGTTCCATTTCAATAAAAAAGTTATTTATAGCTGCTTTCGACTGAATGTTGATTCTAATTTAGGTTGTCTTAAATTGATAGTTTCTTTTTAAATAGACTTGTTTTTTGTGTAGCCAGGTGATTGTTTTTTTATAACTAAATAAGTGAAAAGTGTTGGGGGAAAAACAGGGAGAAAACATAACATCCAAAACTAAAAAAGTGCTACAGTCACATGGAGAGCATCCACCAGGGGTATGTCATGAAGCGTGACATGGAGGAAAAAAAGCAAAACAAAAGGGAAAAAGAGAAAGAGAGAGAAGAGAAAGAAAGAGAAAGGGAAAGAGAAAGAAAGAAAGAGCGAGACACAAAGAGTGTGTTTCGACAGGTACAAAGAGAAGGAGATAGTCCAAAGGGTTGATGGGTACGTACCAGGGAAAGCAGGGGTGGTCTGTCCGAGGGGGGTAAAGGGGGTTTGCTGCATAGCCAACTGGTGGAGCTTGCTCAGCTGCTGAGGTGGGGGGAGGGACAGTAGAACTAAGAGGTTATTGTAGAAAACAGAGGTGAACACCGAGAAATCAAGACGTAAAAAACTAGAAGAAGAAACAAAAAACAACGAGGAGAAGAAGCCAGGACACACTGTGGTGGAAGAAGAAATAGAAACAAAGAGAAGGAGAGAGAAAGAGAGGAGGAGGAGGAGGAGGAGGAGAGAGAATGGAAGAGAGATAGAAACTCTAAAGCAGGACTTGGCCTGACTTTCAGTGTGTGAAATTGATAGAGTGTATTACTCTGGCTGGTGTTATGTCTTATATCTTAGTTTGAGATCTTTCAGGATAAAAGACAGTTTTATCAGAGATTTTGACACACTGAACTATGAAATATGGATCTTTTTTCCCTCGCAATGTTCTTGTTTTATTTGTTTTTATGCAACTGCACAGGCCGCAGGGAAGACACAAACACTTAAGCCCATTACAACCTCTGAAGTTCGATGAGACTATTTAATGGTGTAACGCTGCAAAACAAACAGAACAACAATGAGCCCTCAGACGAACATGCTGCCTATTTAAAAGGGTGCGGTTGCTTCCTGCTTTCCCTAAGTGTCTCCTGTGGGCATAAGCAGAGTGGAAGAAGGTTCCTGGCTGGAGCGCTCACCTAAGTCTTTAATGAGGGTGAAATGGACATCCGGCATCAAGTTGAGTGATGGTGACGTCAACCAATGCCTCCCCTGGCATCAATCACTGCCTCGCACGAATTAAAGGAACTGACAAAGACTATCTCTATGGATGCTCTTGTGATGAAGACTGATTAAGTCAAATTACAAACGGATGCTAGGTGGGATGTGTGGGAAGTTTTCCTGGGGGAGGGGGGGTTCTACCTAGGCTGACATGCCCTGTTTTCCCACTGCTTAATCTCAGTCACCATCAGTACCAAAACCACCAGAGATTAACCAAGCTTTTGAATCAATTCAGACCATGCTCTGCAACTCCTCGGGACCCATATAAGAAAATGCTGGTCTAACAAATCTGAAAGTAATACAGCTAATGCAGCCTCTCTTTTTGATGCCATTTGTTGACTGTGAGGGGTTTTGGTGTGGGTGGGTATGGAGTGAAGAGGGGGGTCAAAAAGGTGGGATAGATGTAAGGCCACTTGGACAATGGCCATGTTCTAGCCTTAGTGACGGGAGCAAAAATAAAGGCTGGAGTCCTAGACAACAGTATTTTATCCTACAGTGGCAGTCTGCCACCAGATGTCCTGTGCTAGGAAAAGGGCTCGGGACCACGCTAGGCCAGGTCAATTTCATACTGTGACAGGTGGTGGATGGATTTCGGTGGGGGTACACATAGTTTCTAGCCCCACCCATCCCCTCTGCCGTAACTTTATTGACTACAGCAGGCCAAGTCCTGAGCGACTGAGCCTGAGCCTGAGCCTGAGCGTCTGGTCCACATTTTTTTGTAGGCTGAGGATCAGAATAATGATTCCTGACTGCAATGCGATGTAAATAACACATCAAAAATGTTGTATGACTACTTTTGGCTAATGTTAAAACAACTCAATTGGATAGGAAAGGAAATTGAAAACAAAAAGAAAACAAACAACAGACATATGTCATGCAGGCAGCTGGTGTTTGTGTGCAGTGAGGATGGAGACTAGGCACTCACATCGGGGTGAGGAATGGCATATTGTCCCTGAATTGTGTAGGCCTGTGGAGAGAGGGAGAAAGACAAAGGGGAGACAGTCAGTACCTTCAACAAACCGAGGGCTCCTGTATTTATTAAGTACTTCTATTGTTATTTACTACTTAACTTTTGTAGTTATATTTCACAGCTCAACATAATATGTATTACCCTTTAAATATACTTTAGTTTTATAAAAAAACATCCTGCTAAAGCTTTTTTATATTGAACATTTCCGTGTGTGTACACTTCCCTTAAAGAACCCCCTTAGTTCAATAAAACGTCTTTTTTGTGGACAATTTTAATGATGTTAGCAATATTAGTGCAAACATTGTTAATGACTATCATAAGAGCTGCCATCTAATGAATTTTAATGGAGCCATACAGATGAAATGAAACAGGCAGTTTTGACATTTCTAACCTAGAGTTAGATATCACTCACTGCTCACTCAATCACACATCACTTACACTTCATCCACACTTCTAGAGTTGGTAGAAATGAGCTGGAATGACTGATTAATAGTCTGATACAATATCCTTTTAACAGTTCTGCCAATAGCTGTAAAACAGCATGATGAAACTGTGTATAACATCTTAATCTTCAGCTAATGACACTGCACACAGTAGGAATGTTAAAAGGATATGATATCTGTTTTGAAAGGGGAGGAGGTTTCACCGAGAGTCTCTCATGGCAGACATCAATAAAAAGTAATTAAATATATTCGACGGCAGCCAATCCAAAAGAGATGGTATTGCACATAGTTTGCGCCATACCTGCCACAGCCAGATTTTCTCATGGTATTTTCTCTAAACTAGTTTAAGACATTAATGACCCATGAATTGCCTTGGGTCTCTGGCAAACATCGGAACGACACACAAAGCATTTCAATTCGATTTTTACAAAAAAAAACTGTTCCATCTCTATACCCACCATTATTCTCCACTAGGAGTAACCCCATTGACCCTATTTTGAATGTGATGCTCTGCCATGGAGCATTAACCCTCTCTTCATCGGCCCTTACCCACCCCCCCACCCCCCACCTCATCCTCATCGTCCTCCTCCCCTTGTCCCAAGCATTTGTTTACCCCCCGCTGAGCGAGGGGGTGGCAGGCATGCAAGTGAGAAGGTGAGAAAACCTGAGTGCACTAACAGGCAGTGGCTGGTGCTGCAGTAAAAGGCTGAGGTTGGCTGCGGAGGCCGCCAGCGGGTCGGCTCTTACCTGGCCACCTGAAAAAATGACGGGGGTGGAGGCGGGCTTTGGGCGGTAAGGGATGGTGGCACCTTTCGGTGGGGACTAGGAAGACGGGGAAGAGGGAAGAGGCAGAGACCAGGCGTTAGACCAGACCAGGAGATGGCAAACAGGTAAGACTGGTTGTGTGTGTGTGTGTATATATGTGTGCGTGTGTATGTGTGTATGTGTGTTTGTGTGTGTGTGTGTGTGCATGTGTGTACGTGTGTGTGTGTGTGTGTGTGTGTAAATGTATAGATGTGTCTTTCTGCGATGGGGCATTTGTGTATGTGTCTGTCTGTATGTGTGTGTGTGTGAGAGTGCATGTGTAACCAGGTGTATCCATGTGTGTGCTTGCTTGTGCAAGTCCACCTACATTTTGCATGTAGGCCCCAAAAGAAATTCAAACTCAGGGTAAAGAAAAAAAATGACAGAAAAAAAAGAGGCAGAGAGATTGTGGGGGAAAAAAGAGAATAATATCTCGTGGGCACATGGGAACAAGTGGAGAAAAGAGAAAAAGAGGCAGGCAGGACACGTTCGTGGCTCGGCCCTGGGCTCCTACCTCCTAAGGCGCTGCTTTACCGACACAATGTATAAAGCACTCTTGCAGGTCTTACATGAAAAATTACCTTGAAAGGAAAACAGAACAGAACAAAACGAGGTGAAAACCCCTTTGTGGAAAGCACTCAAAGCTTTGGGTTATGCAGAGTGCAAAGGGTGTTTTTTTTGTTTTGTTTTGCAAATGTCCTTTTATGGGCGAAGCACATTGACGCATGCTTCATCGCCACATCCTGTTGTGCATTTGACTCCAGTAGAGAACATTCAATATGTTCCCATTCCCTCTCCTCCCAACTGCCTTTAGCTCAGTGGCACAAAAGCGTTTGCCTGTCAGCAAGTCGGCAGGACAGCCCAGAAAATAACAGCTGTGTCAATCAATATGCATCGATGTGGAAAACGGCTGTAACCGAAGAGTTAACCGAAAAAAAAAAAAAAAAAAAAGAGACTTTCTACTTGACATGTCGGTCAAATGGGAAGTACGTCACGTCACCTCTCAAGAGGGGTTGAGTGCTCACAAGGAGTGCTTACTGTTAGTACAAAGAATGTCTGAGACATCATTATGTCACAAAGCAGGCGAGGAAAGTGGAGGGGGTACGGGGTGGAGGGTGGGGGGGCCAGGGGCACTTGGGGGGGGCACCGAGGGTGCCAACTCTGGCTAAGTGCTTTGTGCAACGGAAGATGCCTGGCCAGCCAAATCAATGGACTGTGCAGACTTTACACAGGGTGTGCAAAGGGAGGAAAAGTGGCAGATCCACCACCCTCCCCTCCACCGCCTCCCCCACCGCCTCCTTGCTTGCCATACTCTACCTCCAGCATGACGACACATATCTGCTTGACACACTGGATGATTGCTTCGGGAGTCCCGGAGATTGTCACGGCGCGCTCTGTGGAGTTCGGCAGCATGTCCCCCGCCACCTGCACTTGGGCCCCTGTGGACTAGAGAGGAGAGACAGAGACAGAGTGCTCTTAGGACGAATGTCATTCTTTGTGGCTTCTCTGAAAACAAAAAAACACTGTCTTCAGTGTTAATTCCCTCAGGCTTTTTTAAACTTGAAAAAGTTCTACATAACCAATTTTGTTTTTAGGCCTGCTGAAAACTGTTACAATGCCGATTGTTAATGAGCAAGAGACTTAGGTTTCCGATAGATAGATAGATAGATAGATACATAGATAGATAGATAGATCAATAGATCGATAGATAGATCGATAGATAGTTAGTCAGTCTTTAATAAATAAGTATGGTCATGTAAAGGAAGGACTGCTGTTAAAAGCCAAGAGAGATTCTGGCCGGAGCAAGGATATTGCTGATAAACGTTGAGTGGTACGACAAATAAAGTACATAGTAAGGTATGTATAATCAACCTTTTTAGGCAATGCTTTTCTAAGCTGTTCTTTCAAAATAATAAATCTTTTAGGGTTACAGACTGTGCCCAGTTTGTTGTTGTATTTCAACGTGACCACTTTGAAACATTTGTGTCAGCACTTCAAATGAGAACAAGGGCACTTTTTCAGCCTTTAATTTTGATACAAACTTTTGGCAAGTGTTTTACACAATTACTTTAAGCATAGTCTTGCAAGTTTCCCACTGCAGTTGGCTCCCCCAAATAGCCACACATTCTTCTAAATGTCTTTGGATATATGAATACAGGGATATACATCACTGTAGGCCGAAGGCCCCTACTTAAGCAGATCCCACACTTATACAACTGCTATCTTAGCAATTATACAAAATAGGCAATTGGCAAACAATTGTCCATGTAACAGAAAAAAACAAGCACTGTGTCATTGAAAGCCAATTTTACAACAATTTAACATTCAACGTTGGGCGCTACGTGGTGCCTGACACATAATCATGTTGTTGAATACTAATGGCCAGTTTATAGTCTAAGTGACAGGTGTTGCTTGAGAAAATATGACATTAAAAGCACTAGGTGGTCACAGTGCTAGCCGGTGCATTCAAAAATCGAAATGTCACAGACATTGTCGCATACTCCGACAACAACTTTAAGTGCATTCAAATTGGCATAGAAACCACATGTTCTGTTATTTCGATTAAATTATGTTTTTTTTGTAGCTGGCACAGGACTGTAAAAAAGCTTCCAGCATTGCATCATCCATTGACAACTTGATTTTGGTCAGTGACACTTGTTGTCTAGACTAAATGGTTCTGAAATAAAGAAACACAGCGTGCTGAATACTCAGGATGCATGCAGGACAAGGCAGGTGGTGGTGTGTATGTAAGCCAAGCTGCTCTGCATACGTGGCCAGCATACCTCTCTCATCTCTTTGATCTTGGATCCTCCCTTGCCGATGAGGGAGCCGCACTGGCTGGCCGGCACGACCAGCCGCAGAGTGACCGGGGGCTTGCTGGTGGCTGGGCTGTTGCTCATGGCGTTGACTATGTCCTGGAAAAACACCTGACATTACCTTGGTTATAGGCAAAAAAGGCAAGGGTTGGGCATTTGTTGTTTTTATTTTGATACTACAGTGATGCGTTAGTTTAATAACATTTTAAATGTGCATTATTTTCAAAGTGTGTTATGTTGTTTTTAAGGC
The DNA here is from genome assembly GCA_030347295.1 of Setipinna tenuifilis. Lineage (NCBI taxonomy): Eukaryota > Metazoa > Chordata > Actinopteri > Clupeiformes > Engraulidae > Setipinna > Setipinna tenuifilis. Next base: position 18,875,563 of record CM059269.1, read on the forward strand.
TATTCTCTTTTCTGAATATGAACAATGATCGTATTTTACACACATCTTTAAAGTTTATCTTCATTGTTCAGCTCTTAAAAACATTTTTATTGTCACATACACAACAGTAGTGTCACTTAAGAGTAACTGAAACACTACCCACAAAATTGAGGGAGTCAAATAGTGGCATACATCAACTTCCACAGTCACATAGATACATACTGTAAGCATTATCTGGCAGGGGTTTAGATATATACAAAGAAAACACAAAAAACAGCAGAAAAGAAACCCTCTTTGTCAGAGAGATAATAATTTCAGATAGTCTTGCCCTGGGGCCGGATCATACTACACTTACCTCTTCAAACTTGTAGGCAATCATCGCAAAGGCCTTGAAGATGGCGTCGGTGGGGCCGGTGATGGTCACAATCCTTTCGGGGCAGTTTCCCTCCGAGATGTTGATGCGTGCACCACTCTGCAGAGGGGAAGACAGCAGAATGAGTTTAGCAGTGGTTGCATTTCTCTCTTGTATCTGACACTCGCAGGACTTAACAAATGTTAAACGGTGTAGACTCAAGTACATACACACCTCTTCCCGCATTTTCTTAACCGTTTCCCCTTTCTGGAAAAAAAGTACAAGATAGGTGAAAAACATTAAAATCAAGAAGTTACTATTGGAAAAATACAGGAGAATACACAATAACTAGCCTGGTAAACCAGCCCCTCGTACTGTCATTTCATTTTGTACAGAGGGTCTGGCTGTGCTGTATTCAGAAACGTTTTCTTTGATCTGCCTTTACCCAATTGCTAACGTCTGGTCCTAACGTATGCAATTACTCTGCTATAAGCCTGCCTACGCACTTCAATTCAAATGTAGCACACAAAGCCGACATCATCGCTCACAACCACTCCCACTGTTCATTGATTGGTTAGGCAAGATTCTGCCTGAGAAAACCATGTCAATGGAACCTCAGCCAGACCTTCTGTACAAAATTAAATGAAGAACGAGGGGCTGGTTTACCAGGCTACACAATAACAGCAGCACTCTAAAAAAATACACTTACCTTCCCTATGATGCTTCCAACCTCCTAAAGGAAAGAAAGAATGAGAGAGAGAGAAAAAAGAGATTGAGTTAGTGAGAGAGTTAACAAGATCAAGCCCCATGTATTATATTTCTACAATTTCTCTTTATTCAAAAACATACTTTTGTGCATAAATCATAAATTAATACATGAATCATGCTGAAATCTGGGTGCTCAGGGAAGGCAAGGTCTCCCTGTGTCTTCCAGAGATAAATGCTATGGGCTACTGATGAAAGAGTTGCGTGTCCATATTTGATCAGTGTGAGACGTGGCTGCTGCCTCATTCTAATGAGTCACGGACTCACTGGCCAGCAGGTCGCAACTCTAGGGAGAATGAGTCACGATAAGCCCTGTCCATTTTTACTTCTTTCATCCTCACTCTCTTCCTTCCTTCCTTCCATCTTTGATGTCTTTCCTTCATCCTCTCTTACTCTGTTGTCTTTGTTTTCTTTTCTTTTTTTGCATTAACATCCCTGTGTCCTGTCTGCTAGTGTCCTGCGGTCGGTCGGGTTTGGTTACCTTGCCGTGCATGAGGAGGCGGATGGTCAGGGTCACATTCAGACCGCCCTCAGACTGAACTTTGGGTTCCATGCTTGGGAGCGGGGGTGAGGCGGGAGTGTGGTCACGTGACAGGAAGTCCCCGGGAAAAGGAAAAGAGTGATGGTATGGCAGCCAACCTGTGGAGTACACAAAAAGGACGTGACACACACTGGTGAGGTGGCATGACGTTGCTGAGTGATGTTGTGGATGGCAATTTCTGTAGTACACAGATAAACACTAGAGGGAGCACTTCTCAAAGTCTTGATCATAAGACTTGCTGAAATTAAGCCGCAGTAATATGAAAATTAGTCTTCATGTTTTAATTATTCGGTTTAAGTGATGCACTGCAGACTGCACCACTGCACTTTTTTCTAATGATCCACACATATACCACAGATAACCATCAACCATGAGACAATGTAACCATCCCACTCAAAAAGAAAGAAATAGAATTTAGTATCTGTGTATTACATATAAATAGATTTAGAGCCACAACAGTGAGTCAGCCCAGCATTGCAATCTTTCCCTCATCATATCTGACAGCCCATTGAATTGAGCCTCTGCTGCTTTTGTCAATGACAAATGCCTTGAAAAACAGCAATAAACTTGAATTGGTACATTGCCCTGTTGTAAGGCCAGGAACCAAATGTGTAACCGTAACCAAATAAGATGTAAACAGAGATGACGGCTGTAGAATGAATGATGTGAGTAAAGATGTGGGCTGTGTCTGTGTGCTCAGGATTTCACACAAGGATGAGTACATGTGGTATAATTGGCCTTAAACAGCAACATATTACTCGGCTACAGATACAAACAGAAAACATAATTAATCTTTAGTCAATGAGCCTCAATTGGAAAAGTATTTATTCCTTTAATTCTTTATGAAAAGGTATCATTTCATTGCTCATGTCAAATCTAATCCCTATGACCTGCTTCTTAAGAAAGGGTGTAGAGAAACTGTATATTTTTTCTTGTCCCGCAGGCTGGATGTTGTGCAGGATCAGGGCTCTGTACTGTGTTTGTTTAGACTCATAGTTGTAGAGAGCTTGAGCTGTGAGTCTCTGTGTGTGTGTGTGTGTGTGTGTGTGTGTGTGTGTGTGTGTGTGTGTGTGTGTGTGTGTGTGTGTGTGTGTGTGTGTGTGTGTGTGTGTGTGTGTGTGTGTGTGTGTGTGTGTGCGTGCGTGCGTGCGTAGAGATTGAGAGATTGGAGTGCTCTGCTTAAGCCTACATCAGGGTGCCGAGCATCTTAGACCACAGGATAGCGACTGGCAGAGAGAGATTTAGAGACTGGGAGAAGGTCCATAAGTGTGTGTGTGTGTGTGTGTGTGTGTGTGTGTGTGTGTGTGTGTGTGTGTGTGTGTGTGTTTGTGTGTGTTTGTGTGTGTGAGCATGTGTGCATCTCTGTATGTAATCACATGTATCTGTGATTGTGTGTACATGCCTCATACATGCATAGGTGTCTGCCTGTGACTTTGGTGTTTACTCGTATTGTTCAAGTTATTTTAACAGGATCCTTATGCATTACAGATTACATGTCTATGATGAAAGATGAAGACGTTAAACATCCGTGAGTGGCCAAGGGGACATCTGTCAGCTGTCCCTCAATCTCTCACAGCAGTGGGCAAATTGTATAAAAACACTAATCTACACACACACACACACACGCACACACACGCACACACACACACACACACAGACACGCACACACGCTCGCGTACACACACACATACACCACAGGGGGAAAAATTAATAAATCTACAGGGGCCTCTATCCGGATCTCAGTACATTTCCTTGTTCAGAAGGCAGTGACCTGGAAGAATCTCACACACCACCTCTATGTGTCTACATAGACGTTGAATCGGACCATACAAATGATTGTGTCAGAGGCGCTTTTCTTCTGCATTTTCCTCAACCCCAGGATGCTGGTTCAGCTAGCACAGCATCAAAGACCATTCACTCTCTCACAATGATGCCCACTGACTCAGTAGAAAGAGGGGTAAAGCGGGGCCCATTTTACCAATCCGACGTGAATGCTGCATTCATAGCTAGTGATTTCTGAGTCACGGACTCAAAATTATCCCTCATTTTTGTGCTCCATCAATGTCGAAAACTGCACTTCCACGGCAGTTTGGATTTTTTCCTCGCAGTATGAAATAAGAGCCAGTGTCACCGGCCAGGGATGAGTTATTCCCTGTGTATTACGGGACTGTTTAGTCTCAGTTTATCCTGCTCGCTGACTCCCTTAGAAAGCTCCTCTCAGAAGCCAGACAGCCAGATCCAGCCTCTAATGATGCAGTTAATCGCCGAGTCTCCCATCGCACAAATAAAAAAAACGTGCGCACACACACAACACACAAACACACACACACACACACACACACACACACACACACACACACACACACACACACACACACACACACACACACACACAAAAGAGTTTTCAACACAACCTGGTGTGTACACAAATCTGAGTAATTCAGCATGTGACATAAAATGGCTGAAAATAATAAAGTAGTCTGAGAGTCACGCTCAGGATGAGTCAGTGGGGAGGCACTTGAAGCCACACAAGGCGTAGCATAGCTGTGCTTTATTAGGTAGTAAAAAAGATCAATAGATGATTGGTAGATTGGTAAATATGAGTTTCCGAATATCACAGAAAAAGCGTGGATGATTTTATGAGGGTTCTCTTACAGTCTTGTGCTTATTGCCGTTACTGAATGCTTCTGCACGAATGAACACTGAAAAGACAGAATGTGCGGTGTACATCTGAGCTCTACATCTGTTAGGGGGACGGTCTGAGTCATCTGAGCAAGCACAAAACATCTGAACCAATCCTCTCCCTCTCTCTTTAAAGCCATGTTTGCTTTGAACCGGCCCATTTTTCTGATCTTTTTCTTTTTTTTCTTGTCTGTTTTCTGTTTTTCCTCTACCCATGCCGCCAAAGAGGGCACTACTAAAGAGACGGCACAATGCTTCAGGCAAATTACAGGATGAGAGGAAAAAAAACACTAATGGTTAATCGGTGCACCCCCCATTTTTTTTTTGCTCAGAAGCTATCGTTTTTGGAATTGGAAGAGGGGTTAAAAAATGGGAATTTTATGCAAATCTGATATCTTCCTGGTCATGATTAAGAGTGGTGATTCACGTGCTGTGTGATGTAGAAAGTGGGTCAAGCTTCTCCAGCGCTAAAGAGCTTCTGGCCTCTTCCTGTACGGTAGCTATTGAATTAATCACGCTTTACGCTTGGTCAAGCACCGCACCCAAAATGCTCTTTTCTCCACAGCACTCCACATACACCTCTCTTCCCAGCCATCCACCACACTGTAGCGTAAGTGCTACAGTGGGAAAATGAAGTGAAACCACTTAGGTGTATTACAATGCTCTTCTAATGTATTATGTTGATTATCCTGTTAATGAAATAATATCCATCAGTGTTTTATTGTGCAACAAAAGCTTTCACCTGATTATACTGGAAATTATTATCACAGATGACTGGTAGAGGCAGTTTTTAAAACCATGATATTAGAGTTCAAATTATTTCTAGCATTTAGAAATTAGCAGCACACATAAATCTTGTATTTCTTGAAGCAATATGAGAGATGCTGAGGTGCATTACAAAGCAATAAAAGGAATTGCTCTATGTTGACTCCTCTACGTTAAAGGATAATGTGTTACACACTTGCAATTGCCCTTGATGACTTGCAGGAGTCATTTTTGAATCAGCACTTTCCTTTACAGGTCTAAAGCATACACATTTAAATTCTGTGTACCAATCCACCTCTCACATTTAAGCTTTAATGCATCAAATGTGCATTCAGTCCTACTGCCTCAGCAGACTTGTACAGTAATGTTAAAGACAAGGTCACCACCACTGACCACTGAGATTTAGGACGGGTGCACTACAAAGCAGAACATGTGATTATCCGATGGCACAAAAACATTTTATACACTTTTAGGCCCATTGCTGAGAAAAGGAAGGAAAATAAATACAATGTATTTTTTTTACTTTGACAAGATAAAAAAACAAGACTATAATTTCTCTTCAAAACCTGAGGCAATACCCTTTTCTTTTCTCCTGTGAGAAATAAACACATTTTTTGCGCTAAAAAACATCTGAGTTGTTTTAAGATATTTTTAAAAATTGGTTCATAAATCAACGTACTCTCTCGGAGTGTTAATTATTACTTTGAAACAGAGAGAGTTTCTTGACTTGCCTTGCTTGACTTGACTTGCTAAAGCTATTTTACAACAGAGAGATAAATTCTATAATTTATCTACTATCTAATGCTCTAATTTAATCTCTACCTTGAAGTGCTGAAGAGTTTACCAAGCTGGTATGTGTCCAGTAAGTGCTTATTTCAGCTCTCTGTTTACTAATAGAACCAGACACAAAAAAACACACCCATTAATACCAATGATGCAAGATGTTGATGCATAAAATTATTTAACTATCGAATTAGAGGGTTCAGAAGAAATGTAATTAACATGGTTCATTGTGTGCAGTAATAAGTAATCAGTTCACATTTTAAATTGAACAAGAGAAAATTGACCTAAGCTGCACTTGTAGTTTGCCTTGAACTGCACTCTATTATCAGTGAGAGGAGGTATGACATTAATTTTACAAGAGTGTTGATGTGTCACTTTCTGTTAGGCTGTATTGGTTTTTAACTCACAAGCAGCACCAGATAAATTACAGAAGATAGTATTAAAACTAATGAAGTTTACAACATATCAATGGTTTCCAATAGGGAAAAATCAGTTTCACAACAACTTATTCCACAATTCACCATGGTTGGCAGGCAGCCAGAAACACACATTGGACATGAGCACTGTGGGCCTGATTAGGACAGGACCAGGTCTCTTTCTAAGTACATTTGTCTCAGCCTTAAGCTTTAACCAACAAGCCCCTGATAAAACATAGCAGGAAGAATTCAAACTAATGACCATAAAAATGTTTCCTAATAGGTAACTAACTGAAGGAATGACAACTTACTCCACAGTTACGATGGCAGCCAGGTGCATACAAACTCTGGGCTACATGACTGTGGACCTAGTTAGAACTGGACCGCAGGTCTGTCTTTGAGTGAAGCTGTTGTCCCAGCCTTGAGCTTCGGGGGACTTGGCAAGAGGGGGGGACCCGGGCAGAGAGAGAGAGTAGCCATGATTTATCGTATTAAACACATCACTAGCCCTGTCAGTGCAGTAGGGGCCAGAGCGTAACGAGAAGCGACAGTGTTTACTGGAGACACCGTGGCTCGTGGAAGATTTCAGGGCAAATTACAGCCCCCTGGCACGAGACCCCCCCCCCCCCCTCTTTTTTTACCCTCTTCAACTCTCTTTTACCACAGCCAAGGCCACAGCCAATAATTCACCAATGAAAAAGAACAAGAGGATGACAGGATGAAAAGTCCATTAAATGGGTTCAGTGGGGGGTGGGATTGTGGACAGGGCGAAGCAACATGTAGTTTATAGAGATATAAGGTTGGCAATTCATATTCCATTTTTCCTGGGCTTATCTTTTGAAACATGCCCTCTAAAGGCATGCTTTACTGCGAAATTGTTCATTCCCTCAAAATAGATTTGGTGTGTAAGAGACTATGTGCCTTTGTGTGTGTCTTTGTGTGTGTGTGGGTGTGTCTGTGTGTTTGTGTGGGTGTGTGTACATCATTACCTCCAGTCTAATGACACCCAAACAAGGATATTCAGCTCTGCCTGACTCATAATTCAGACAGTACTTCACAGCACAATGTGGCTTCAATTCCATATCCATCAGCTGAATCTGTAGCCTGCTTCACATGAGCAATGTGCCCCTCTCGTCCATGCCTCTTCCACTGAATAATGTGAGGCTGCCATGGATTATACATCACTGAGTATTTTCTGTCGCTACAAGCAATAGTAAAACAATGAATTGTCGATGACACTATATCTAGCCCTTGTGTAGAGGTTGTCGTTTAATAAAAAGAGATTTGCTGCCTCGAAAATTATTCGGAAACTTCAACAACCCAACTGAATACATACTATGATGGGTCATAATCAGAGCCCAGTTCAAAGAATTGCATAGTCTTCCAAAGGAGTTAGACATTGGCCACAAAGCAAGCAATTTGCACTTTGTCAAGCCGAGCCGGTAAAAAAATAAACATCTACCTTTGACACAACTTCACCCGCTTATCTACAGACTTCTTCTCTGCAGTCACTGTGGTGAAGTGCACACACAGATACTTATTTATCATGCGTAATGAGGACTCGAGGATCCTCATGGTCATTTGAGGAGACCAAGTCTGCGGGACCATCTCTGTGGTTTCTAAGAGCTCAGTGTCAGTCTGAGCACTGTGACTTGCGCCCTGACCTTGCCTGATGCTGCAGCCGTCTGTCACCTCCGGGACATGGCACCCAATGTGGGAAGGCCATGGCAGTATTGCCCAATGGTGATGGAGTGACAGATGATTTTCCCTTCATGTCATTTCAAGGGTTTCATGTCATTTCATGTGTTTTGTCTGGTATTTTTGGATGGTTGTTGCTGGTATCATTTGTTTGCTATAAGTAAGAAGGTAGTGCAGTTGTGTCCTTTTTGTGTTTGTACATTCATGTCTTGGCTATGAGCCTTGGTGATTCTTGAATAGCTTTTCTTCAATCTCAGAATGAGGACCTGTGACCTTCAACTCAGATCGGCTGACACGTCTGTCCATCCTACACAACCCAACTAATTCCAGTAGTGACAACAAACTAACATATTAAAAAGGGAGACCATGTGTGGATGTGACTCCCCTCAGCTGTGTTTAGAACCAATAAATTGGAACTAAGTGCAAATCAACACAAACAAACAGGAGGATAAGATGCCTCCACCATCAACCTTCATCAGACTAGCTCAGAGAGGAGATGATCACCCAGAATAATACTGCACTGCTAGAGGCTGACACCATTTTGCAGTCAGTGAAACAGAAAGCTATAAAAATAGTTATGGGGAGGAAGGAAAAACAATGCTCTATCCCCTTGTGTCATCTGGTCTAGCCTAATCCCCATAAGCAAAGACCAGCGGCCATTAGTTAGCTTTTTTCTTTTAATAAATACAACTCATCCATGAACAGTATTAGCAAGCTTTAGACTCATGGGGGTGGGGGATATCTACCTACCTGCTTTGATGCACTTAGAAACCACTTCAGCTCTGCATTTATGAAATATTAAGTAATATAAATAAAATATACTATGTGTCCCAGTGCTGTACTTTCTGCGCAAGAAGAATTCAGAAGAAAATGCTTGTGTCCCCAGTGTCATTTATAATATACAATGGCTTGCAAAAATATGCATTCCCCAAATGAAAGTCTTCAACATTTTCTGGTTTAGAAAATACACACAATCACACAGTTGAAAAACCAAAAAAGTTCAAATAAAATCCCCATTTGTTATTACTTGGTGGATATTTGCCTTACTGCAATAGGTGTAAGTGTAACTATTAGCTTTACAGAATGTTCTGCAGTGTTATCATCCAATTTTTCTTAGTGGGATTAAAATGGAACATCAAGGTTGATGGGCTGGTAGTATTGCACTATAATTCCACAGATTCGGAGTATAATTGATCAGAGCTTTGACACAGCCATTCTGGAATATCCCAGTGGTGCTTTAGTCTTGTGGCTTGAGTAATTCTCTTATCCACTAGTGGATAATCCCACACCGGGCTGCAGTTTTACAGTTAGACTCCAATGGGTTTTCTTGCAACATTGGATTTTCATAGTTATGATGGTGTTTCTTCATCCAGCCACTTAATTTTGTGGTTGAACTGTGGTTGTGTTCTACACCGGTTAATATCTGGATCTGCCTTTTGTTTTTTACAATGCACATGATGGTATATGGTGGTATATTGGAATTTCCATTCTCTTTCTTATGCCTCCAAATGTGATTAACTGGACATGAGACCACTGTTATATTTCCTATATCTTAATACTGTAGTCACTTTCTTCACTTTTTCTCCCTTTGGTCTTTATTTTATCTGTCACTTGACAGCCTTTCTAGTAGTATCTACAAGTGATATTAGGAGAAACAGAAGTTAATTAAATCTGGTGCTAAAAAGCACAAGATGTTAAAACGTGTATACATGTATTGTCAGATTTTAATGAATTCCCTTGCCTTTAAGCAAATTCTGGATGCCGCTTGGTATGAGATTACAGTAATTAGATTTTTTTAAATATGATATCAGTCTATGTTACAAGTCTATGTTAACATGTGAGTGATGTAGTGATAGTGTATTTGTATTTGTATTTGTATTTGTATTACATTTGAGAATTATCATTCAAGAGGACATGCTGTGCAAAAGTCTTAGTTTGGTTGCATCATCAGAGTTGATTGCTGTGCCAGTGTGTTGTTGGTTAGTGCTGAAGACGGGTTGAAGATATAGTGTGACAGATGAAAGTGTCTCTCCTAATTACACAATTACAATAGTGCCGTGTGTCTCACTCAACACAGCAGGGCACAACAAATTAAACTCTTTCATTCATCCCAGGATGTGAATAGGTTATGACTTGTTGTGAAACTTGGAAACTAATGACAAAAAAACAACATAAAAACAAATCAAATAAACTGTTAAAGACTCCCAGCTGTAAAGGCATGATAGTGTGGTTTTAAAATGTGGGTTTGAAGGGAGGAACAAGATGAGTGGTCTTAGATGAGTTCTAACAAGCTTAAGGTGCAGGGTGGTGCAGCGAAGTCATACTGATTGCAATTACGACTTTGACAGAGCCCCCTCTGGCTTAGTCACAGCAAGGCCACAGTAATAAAAAACACAGATGAAAAAAACCTTTCAAACAGTAGTGCATGGGTCGACGAATACTGTACATAGTTTCTTTGCTGGTTCTGTCATGGATATTTTGATAAACTTGGTACAGAGAACAAGTGTATGCTCATTCTTCGAAGAAGGGGAAAGTTACCAGAGCCCTTCATCACACCTGTCATAAAATCCGCCAGGTGAAGCTTTGTACATATTCAAAATGTAGGCTCATGTGGAAGGTAACAGAGGTGCACTTTCCATCATGTGGGATTTTTGGTCTTGCACAATTTTACCTTCCCACTTGTCCTGTCAGGTTCTCAGCTGTCATCAGGGCTGATGTGTAGTGAAGGCAGTGCTGCTCTGAGAGACACCACCATGTATAAACACAATGTGCCACAATATGCCAGGAAGTAACAAAATGCAGCAAAGCATCAAGCAGTGCACCAAAACGCAACAAAATGCAATTTAAGCGTGAAATGTAATGTTTAGCCTTTTTTTTTTCATTACGTTAAAACACATGTTCATTTTTTTCTGCCTCTACACCAAAATATGCAGATGAGACACAACACAAAACTCCCTAACAGCACCCACAACCAATAAGCCCTTTAAGCTGAATGTGGCACTGCGGTTACGGTAAGAAGCCCTGTGTAATTTTGCTGTGGTCTGTGGTGCATGTGGCACACGAGGTGCCTATGGGCATGTTGCATGATGCACCATGGCCCTGACAGAGTGGTGTGTAGGTGGGTCAGTGGCAGGGGAAGAAGGGAGGGAGGGATGGAGCTAAGGAGAGGGAGGGATGGAGGAGAGACTGGAGGAGGGGCATGGGCAAGGGAGTGAGCGGGAGAGGCCGACGGACGAACACTCAGATGTGAACAGCTCCAGAGAAGCCTTTTGTTTGCGGCATGCATGTCTGCAGGGCTCCCTCCCCTGCCCTCCCCTCCCCTCCTCTCTGTGGCCTGACAGCCTCCTCTAAATCTGTCAGCCCTGATCAGTCGCCCTCGCCGAGATCTCACCCCAAATTACAATCATGGAAGCCCAGTCACTTGCGCCACTCATCTGGATCGCTGGCAGACAGGGGGAAAGGGGGAAACACCAGCGTCTGCCATCGCAAGCGACTGGACTATGCTAGCATTACTCCTTTACTTCACTCGTTCTCCTTCATGACTAGCAGGGCAGTGCAGCCCATCGCTGCTAACTCTGGTCCTGTGAAGGCCACAGCACTGAACAGAGACACCTCTGGTTGCCATCTGGTAGCGCATAGCAAACACGTTCTGCACAGCATGAGGATGAACTACCACCGCCATGCTAACCTAGACAACGCAGATGTCGCCGGCATGAAGTGTACCCTGAACACTCGTGTCCTCCCACTGATCCTCTCATCAGTGCTGTATCAGATCACATAACACCATAGCCCTGACAACATGTCTCCTCGATGTCCGCGAACACATTCAGGTCAATGGAATGGTTACCGAAATCTGTATGACTTCATTCTGTAACCACTACACCCCTGTCATAAATAATGGTCTGTAGAAAATCCATGATGTTGTAACCCTAAACTCAACTGTCGATGGATAAAGCTTTTAAATATAAATAGATATAAATATTGCACATAATGGTTTATATTAAACTTTGATTCAGATATATGACCACTGAGGAGCAATGTTGTGCACAGAATCTACACCAATTGTAGTTTTTTTTTTTTACATAAGACGAGAACTATTATTAAACCACTGTGGCTGCCATTGGACTCTTCACATTTCTTCCCAATCCGATTCTTAGTGACAGACAATGAAGCCATGATGGTAATTGTAGTAACGACTGTGCATCGCGCAGTGGACTTCTTTGGCAATAGCGATCCAAGGGTTTATCCCTCCCTCATGTCTAACACCATTACCAGGGTTAAAATCACCACAGAGACTAACACAGGATTAATAAAATCACACGCAATAGCACCCAGTGTTAATATCCTTCAAAAATAACAACATCTTAATGACAACAATACTTCAAAGCTAATATAATCCTTGCTAAGGCTATGGTAACATGACGTCAACTGCAATATACAAACAAATGACTTAAAAGCAGACACTTAAGCAGGACTATGATTTAAATTTAGTTTGGTAAATGGCAATTCAAGGTCACAAGTTTAAATTATTTAAAGAAATTTTGTTTTTTTTACAATGGCCAATATGACCCACAATATCCAATGTTCTGAATCTCATCGATAGATTGGTAAGACAGACTTGCATGCTGTGGTCTACCTCTAAACTTGGAGATCATTCATAAAATATCTTCATATGGCTCAAGCGATCTGCTTATTGCAACCACTCTCCGCATTCATAATGTGACATTGAGAGATCAGGAACTGATCAGACTACTAATCTCAAACACCTATAACAGAGGTTTAGAAATGGCAATAAAAATGGTGTTTACCTTTGTGAAGCTCCAAAACAAATGGCCACCACTTTCGATGTTTGAAAAAAGATTGAAATTTTTGAAAAAAGCCTGCGAGGAAATTACTTCTTGACTCCTCTTTCAGTCTGCCCAGACATGCCACTCTCACCCCATTGGTCAGATGTACGGTCACGTGGGTTTGGGAGCTGAGCACATGATGTCTTGTGGAATATTTTGCTATGAAAATCCCCTCAGAACAAATTTCGCTGCAGCAAAAACATCCTTCTGCTGCAACTGGCTAATGCCACTGTCCTTTCAGGGCAGCGGTTATTTATTTACCAAGAAAGATTGTCACCACAACGTGTTGACCCTACACCCCCTGGGCATATAAGGGTGATGCACCACCATGAATGTAGGCATCTGAGCTTTTCGAATGGGTGACACGATGTCCAACCCAAAGAAGCTTGTGGTGACTGTCTTCGACTATAACCCTCAGGGTCCGACAACTCCAAGCAATTTGCCAAACCTCAGCTTCGTCCCCATATGACTTTTACAGAGCAGTCATCATCTGTGCCCCGGACACAACGCATCCGACCCACCTCCCTTTTGTCCTTCTCCAACATACCGGCACAAAATGGCACATTAAAGATGGACAGGGTTGATTTAACAAATCACTGCTTTGTTTTGGTTGTGTTTTTTTCTGGGGGGAGGGGTGATCGGGTGACTTTTTTCCACTACCATGCTGTCTGACGACCATCATTTTGTGCCACCACATCTAGTCTGATAGCAGTTGGAATCACTGTGGGGGTTCTTGAACACAAGTGGGATTATGAACCCGAGAGGGTTAATCCAACCAGGGTGGACACTGAAATGACAGTTAATCTGGAGCCGGAGAAGGCTAAACCACAATAACTTTCCCAGATGCATTAGAGACAGAAACATCAGAGGAAGCACATAAACGTTGGCGTGTTTTGAACTGCCAATGCAACCCCCTTTAGAGACTCTCTCCTCATTATACCCAACATCTGCAATAGACCTCAATACAATATTCAGAAACTTGACCTGTCTCTGAATTTAAAGTATCACTGAACACTAACATATGGATTACCTCATCAAGCACATCATACAATGCAGGATATTGAAATTGTATTCCACTTAAGCATCACCAGCAGAGCTTCTGGGTTGCAGCATAAATGGAGCATTGTGTTCACATTCAATTAAATCAGGCGGTACACACATATGTGCATGCAATCAGAATCAGGTCAGCGCTAATGTGCACCACATGCAGCTACAGTACATGTTCTCATGTTCTTCATCAGTTTAACATTAGAGAAGTGTAGCTTTGGACACCTAAGGCCACTACCACAGTTATGAACCTCCTCTTTTTCAGTTAAACGTTACCCATAAATAATTTAACTCACATAATTTAAAATCAATGTAGCAACACTGGCTTGGATGTAGTTTAAAATGCTATTGCTAGGTAGAAAGTATAGTAAGTGCTTCAAGGGGTTAGCAAGCTTTAGCCAGTCTTACCGGTGAGAGAGCGTGAGAGAGAGGCGGGAGGGATGTCCAGTGGCGGAGGAACAGTGGGACCAAAGATGGAAGAGACTGGGCAGAATGAGGAAAAAAAACAGAATGCCAGGTCCTATAAGTAAACTCAACCATTGCCCCCAGCAAGGTCACCAGGTTAGCCATAGTGGTGGAGGGTGGGGTGTGAATGACGGTGGATGGACAAGGGGAGACTGACAAGGGGGTGGAGGGTAGGGTGGGGTGGGGTGGGTGAGGTGGAGTGGGGTGGTGTGGAGGTAGGTGGGTGGGGGGGGTGAGTGGGTATCTGTCTGGGTGAGGCTGTCTCATCAGCCCCCCTGTCCCATCTAGGCCGACAAGCTAACTGGCCTGGAAGGCTGTGATGGGGACATAGACTGGAAGGCAGCTGGACTCGCATCATTCATATGTGTGTGCGTGCATGGACCTATGACACTATTGGATAATGTGTGCGTGTGTGTATGTATGTGTGTGTGTGTGTGTGTGTGTGTGTGTGTGAGAGTGGATGATCTAATGACATTAGCAATAAATGGAACGTCATTGAGAATGATGTAATGTTGTATGTGTATTTGTGTATGCGTGTGTGAGTGTGTATGTGGCTGTTGTGTGTGTATGTGTGTGTGTGCGCGCATGCGTGTGTGTATGTATGCCTTTTCAATGTGTGTGCATGTGTGTGTGTGACTGTGCATGCGTGGGAGAGCGCGGAGTGTGCACTGGGCAAAGGGCTTTGATTGGCAGTATGTCTGTGCACAGATAAAGCACTTCCTGAATCGATGCGCGTAGCTTTGTCTGTTAGCCCTGCGCTCTAATTGAGCCGCAGCGCCGCTGGGTTTAATCAGAAGCCTCATTATTGATCACATGGCCAGAGTGTGACACAGGCTGAGGGGCAGCAGCTCAATGTCTCTGACGGACAGGATGGGCCCCACAAGGGAGATCCATACTACTGAGCATGGTCACTCCTGCTCTCTCTATCGCTCTCTCTCTCTCTGTCTCTCTCTGTCTGTCTGTCTGTCTGTCTGTCTGTCTGTCTGTCTGTCTCTCTTTCTCTGTCGTTCTGATGTATGAATGTATATACTGAATGTGTGTGTGTGTGCGTGTGTGTGTGTATGTGTGTGTGTGTGTGTGTAATAGAGAGAGAGAGAGAGAGACAGACAGAAAGAGGGTAGGTGTGTGTGTGTGTATGAGTGTACGTGTGTGCACCTGTGTGTGTGTGTATGTGTGTGTGTCCATATGTGTGTGTACATACATGCGTGTAGTGGGCATGCTCGTTACAAACCTAAAGTTGGCACGTACATGCCATCCAGTTCGGCGTGGTGGTGGACTCCCAGAATCCCTGTGCTGAAAGCGCTCTAGAGGCTGGGGCAGCAGGCTGTCTATCCCGCCGCCTCGGTCATCAGCGTCTGCTGTATCGTCAGTGGCCAGTCGGTCAGTCACTCTGAGAAAGGAGAGAGAGAGAGAGAGAGAGAGAGGGAGAGAGAGGGAGAGAGAGAGAGAGAGAGAGGGAGGGAGAAAAGAGGATGGCAGTGGCAATAAGGAAGAGGTCCAGGGGTCACAATGTGAAACAGCTCTCTAAGGGGGAAGGAAGCATGACATTTGTGCGGAGAAAGTAGATAAGTCTTGGAGGCCTTAGGAGGCTACTGACATGGATGTGTGTGCATCCATGCCAGGGGCATAGACAGAGACAAATACATACACACACACACACACACACACACACATATACACAGATACACAAGCAAGGGCGCACGCACACACACACACACACACACATACACAAATGAACGCATGCACACACACACCTCCATAAACACACCCACAGATAAGACACACGCATGCAGACACGCACACATACACACGCACACATACACACCACAGGCGCACACACACACACACACACACACACACACATATACAAACACAAACAGACACAAACACATGAACCCACTAACCCTTACCCCTCGCCACACCACACACAAACAAACACACCCACACACAAAGGTAAGTGCAACATTCTGTTGGGACACTGACTCGAGGGAAACCATTTCCAACTCTGCCGTGAAAAAGAAAAAAGAAAAACACATACTCTCACACCACACAATGCATTCTCTTGCCGTGACCCCACTCTAGCTTGCTAATGGAAAATTTTGCCTGACCTTCTATTCGGTTGCAGTCAATGCTTTCTAACTCGCTCCCAGCAAAAACCAATAGGGTTAGCTAATGACATGAGTTTGAAATGGAACATTTAAGGCTGCTTCATCACCTTGCCAGCGCTGGCTTAGAGCCGCCCTATGAGGAGCGAGGACAGCCCAGAGAGCCCAGTGTGGTCTGTATGATGTATGAAAGTGTATTACATAAATGTGTCGCTCAATAAGGAGTCATTAATTATGGAATAAATGTGCCATGAAGAACATGAAGATACACGCACGCACACACACACACACACACACATACAGACACAGATACAAACACACATGCATAGACACAGGCACACACACACACACACACACACACACACACACACACACACACACACACACACACACACACACACACACACGTCTTATCCTCCTGCCCACTCACAAGGGAAACTAGCTTCTGTTGTGCAGCCATTAAGCAAATTAAAGTTAGACTAGAATGAGACCTGAGAATGCAAGGGTATATACCAGTCATACTTACATGTTTGAGCATTTACATATAAAGATGCCAGTCATTCATATAAGCTGCACATGAAGTTAAACAAGAATGGCTGTTTTCATAGTCTGACGCAGAGAGAAACAATCAACACTCAGCTTTGAGTGATACACACTAAGGAGAAGACAGCTACGATGCAGCTGTGTCTTGTGGGCCTCCATGTCACGACCATAGACTGTATATGGTCACGACCAACATACTTGTTTAGCATCACATCTGCGTGTGTGTGCGTGTGTGTGTGTGTAGGTGTGTGTGCGTGTGTATGTATGTGTGTGTGCTATGTTTACTGTGTACGTGTGTGTATGTGCCCATGTTTTGTCTTCTGATGGAAAAGCCTGAATGGCTGACCTTAGCCACATGAAAGACAAGGGTCAGGGCATAATAGCGTCGGCTTTTGTGCTCCGGTGACGTGGTTTACACCACTAAGAAGGACAGAGCCAGGGGTAGAGCTTCCTTTTGTGGCCCCAGATGAAAGAGGCCCTTGCCTAATGCTTTTGCCCTTGTTTATCCTTCTTCCCCTCTTTATTTAATTTCTTCTCATAGTCTCTGGCCCAAGACCTTTAGGCCCTGAAAGCTTGTCTGTTTTATATTCCACTCTGCTAGCTCACCTCTACCATCGCATGGAATACATACTTGGGTTTTACAACAGACAAAAAACTACACTAATCAGTCCCATTAAATATCAAAGATACATTTTTATTCATCTTAAAGCCATGGGCAAGGTAACTAACTGAAGCAGGAACCTTTAGCAATGTATTGTAGAATCTATGGTCATAGATTCTACAATACAATTTGTATGGTTAAATATCTAATAAACATAATATATATATGAAATGTATATTAAAAAATATATACAGTAGTTGAAAACTAAATTCATGCCATGACAAATATGTGGCGATACAGCTTTCTGTTTACATATCTGTGAGTTAAGCTGTAGATAATATCTGACATCTCTCAGCAGTGCAAAGGGAAACAGACGTGAAATCAATTGTTTTGTGTCGAGGAGAAAACACAACAGCTCGTTTTTCATCTCAGTATTTCTGACACATCCTGCAGACACTCTGTGCCATAGCATTTTTCCTAAAGATACACACATCTAACGCCTTAAAGAAAATACATGGGTACTTTTTTTCACACAACTGTCTTTCACACATCAGCCTGTCTTTCGAATTATTTAACCACAGATAGAATAGTAGTACAAGGGAGAATAATCTATGATATGTTACAGTAACAAATCTATCTTAGGAGCAGGTTAAGGCCTTCTTCTTTCCTCTAATTAAATGAGACAAATCTACAACAGCTTGCTGGCACATGTTTATTTTAATTAATTACTAGCAGTTCAACAACTTTTGATCGTTTGATAAGAACTGCTAAGATGAATGTTAATAATTTTAATGTCAGATGAATGTTGTGAAGAAAGAAAGGGATAACTTCAACCACACAAAATATATGATCTACGATATTCATTTATAGTAATTAACACATTATTGCTGTTCCAAAACTCCAACACAAGAAATCCAGCAGACTCTGGTAGACTAAAAGGCAAGCAACAGAATTCCTAAGTAAAGTCAGTTCAGGCTGACTTAGATTCGTGGAAATCATAACGCCTTCGCTACTTGCTGACATGTATCTCTCCTGACTGGGTCCCAGTCCCAGAGGCTGCCACAGCCTACTCCGCACACAGCCTCCGACTCGCACTGTCTCAACAACTCCACTTCCTTACCAAACTCTCACATAATAAACGGCAAAAAACACACACACACGGACACGCACACTTACACACACACACATGAAGCACACACACTACATACACACACATGGATGCACACACACACACACACACACATAGAAAACACTCCTAAAAGTTTGCTGACAGCAACTTCCCCGAACATCCCTGGAGTTGTGTGAGTGTGTGACGCATCAGTACGATTAGAGGTCATTGCCGAGCCCTCTGTCTACGACTCTGCAGAACTCTCCCCCTAAAACACACTCTCTCTGGGCACAAACGGAGACAACAGAGAGAGCAGAAGGGCTGAAAGTGCTGAAGGAGCGTGTGAAGACACTAGCAGCTCCACACACCCCAAATTGACCTTATGCAGATAACCTCTGTGAAAGCAACCGTGAAAGAACAGCATCTACAAGCATAGTTCACAAGCACTGTGAAGATGTTCATTATCTAATTTATGCCAGGCCCCTCTGTGAGCAGCACTAGTCATTCTGTTAGGCCCACTCAATGCATCTAAACAACATTTATCATTGTCTTGGCAGGGGACGGCGCAAAGGCGTCCTGGTGGGGACCTCCTGTGGGAGAGACTGTGCTGTGTACCGGGGAGAGAGGGCAGCATGGCAAGACGTCTCCTCCTCCAGAGGACTCTGGAAGTCAGCCTTCCAGAGGGACCGAGGTCTGCTCCCAGTGATGCCTGCCCGCCGCTCAGACACAGAGGGGCCTGATGCGGGGAGACCTGCCTAGACTCCTGGGTGCATCCTTATTTCCCCCCCTTTCTCTTCCTCTCTGTTTTTGTCTACTTCCTCTCTCTCTCTCTCTCTCTGTCTTTCTCTGTCTCTCTCTCTCTTTCTCTCTCTCTCTCTCTCTCTGTCTGTCTCTGTCTCTCTCTGCCTTTATGTTTATGGATGGGCTGTCATTAAACAACACCAACGCCCCGTTGCAAGGGCTCGACGGACAGCAGTGAGACTAATGTGGAGACTCATCCGCTGTGGCGCTTCTCTGGAGGGGATAGATGTGTGTGTGTGTTTGTGTGTGCACACGTGTTTGTTTGTGTGTGTGTGTGTGTGTGTGTGTGTGTGTGTGTGTGTGTGTGTGTGTGGAGGGGGGGGGAGGGTGAGTGAGGAAGAGAGGAAGTGAGATAGACGTGTGTATGTGTCTTTGTGTGTGTGTGTGTGTGTGTGTTTGTGTGTGCGCATGTTCAAGTGAGAAAGGGCGTGTGTGGGGCCCTGGGAAAACAAAGTGGCCAAGGAACATGTCATGGCAGCTCACTGGTGAAGTTTCTCCTGAAGTAATCTTTCCCAACCTCCTCCCTCCCTCCTCCCTCCTCACTCCTCTGTCTACTCTTCCTCCTCCTCTTCCGCCTTCTCCTGCTCTCCCTCAGTCAAGGGACAGTCAGACTCTGTATAGGCCTTATGTATAGGGTGACCAAACGTCCTGTTTTTTCAGGACATGTCCAGTTTTCACATCCTGTCCTGGCCGTCCTGTTTTTTTTTTTTATAAAGCGATGTGAAAAAATATTTCCCAGTTTTCATTCTGTTTCATTTACTTTATATTATATTCTTTGTTCTATATATATTCTATTATGCATGTATCAAACAAAATAACAAATTATTAAGGGAAAGATATAACTTCTGTTTATGTTTGTTAGCCGCTTGTTGTGTAGGCTATGCATCAAGTCCATAACCCCCCCCCCCCCCCCAATTATGGCTAAATACTCAATCTAACAACCCCCCCCCCCAAGAGCGTCCTGGTTCTCAGTTTTCAAATTATGGTCACCGTTCTCATGTATGAATCATGCAAGGGACAACCCAAACATCACTCACTCTTAATGTAGCCTGCAAACAGACAGACCTGCTCAGACTGCTCTCTGACAGCATCGCGAGGAGCATTAATCATGTTACCCCTGCACCAAGGTCACACTGGCCTTACACGTGCCAGGCATATAGGACATACAGCTGAACATGGACAGTAGAAGTAGTCATGTCTGAAAATACACTCTTTGAAGAGCTTATGGAAGACACAGATGAGCATGTATAATTGTAGTATTCAGGTCTACGTGTCTGAAAATACAGTCTATAAAGAGCTAAGGAGCTCAATGTTAGATTGTGAGAAAGGTGTAATTATTTTCATTTATAACCATCAACACTATTATTTGCGATTCAAAACTGGAGGCATGGGTGGATATCACGGAAATGTATTTCATGGCGTCGAGAGAAAATATGAGCTTTTGCTGGGAGAGTTGCAGCTCCAGAGCACAAAAACTGCTGATGTCACACAAAACCTGAGGTAGGAGGAGGTCTGGCAGCCCCCATAACCCCCCTTACACACACACACACACACACACACACACACACACACACACACACACACACACACACACACACACACACACACACACACACATCCCTCCCCCATTGTTTCTGGTACAAATGGGACAATCTGATTTATATGCCTGATCTGAGCTTACGCTGAGCCCTTCCAGCGTACATCCCCACCGTGCAAGCATCGTCTGGGTCAGAGATTCTCCCCGGCTAGTCCGAGATTTTTTTTTTTTTTTTTTTTAACCCAGTCTGAACCGTGCTGTGCCGTGCCTGTCATAGTTGGCATTATTATGACCCACACGAAGCTGTGTTGCCCACTACCTGGTCTGCCCAGTTTCAGAAAAAAAAATACTTATAATCACACTGGCCCACGCTCGGCTGTTACTAAATCACACACTACTGTGTTTTATGGGGGAAGTGAAGGCTTGCATACAATACCGTGTGGGGACTTCTTTCTCTATAGGAAGAACCCCAGTATGCATACAGTGGCTCATCAGAGATGCACCTTGAGCCCCGACGCTGCCTATGCATTGTCCTCGTACACGCTGTACATATACGCATACGCATGGGCAAATTTGTAGATGACAGTGCGGCTTCTCAGCATAGACATTGTTAATGCTGTTTCTTTTCTTTTTTTTTTACTCCCTCCCTCTACTTCCTCTGTGGCAATCAGTGCTCCATAATGTGCATGCCCTGCCTCAGAATCCATCACTCTGCATCAGCATCAGCCTGTGTCATTAGGAGAGCAGCAGAGCATGCCCGAGCCAGCAGTCTGTCTATGGCACATGGTTGGAAGGGGCCATTATGTTAAAGCCAGAGTCCGTCATTTGGCTCCACACAGGGCTCGCTCTCTCTCTCTCTCTTTCTCTGCCTTTTTCTCTTTCTCTCTCTGTCTTTCTTTCTCTGTCTGTCTGTCTGTCTCTCTCTGTCTCTCTCTCTCTCTTTCTGTCTGTCTGTCTGTCTGTCTGTCTCTCACGCTCTCTCTCTTTCTCTCTCTCTATCTCTCTCTTTCTCTCTGTCTGTTTTTCTCTCTCTCTCTCACTGTCTGTCTGTCTGTCTGTCTGTCTGTCTGTCTGTCTGTCTGTCTGTCTGTCTGTCTGTCTGTCTGTCTGTCTCTCTCTCCTGGGGGCCACAAAGGGGAGCGTGCAAAACTTCACTCACACACAAACAACTACAACACAGACTGGAGCATGTCTGGTCTAGAGAAGCAACTTAATGAGGAGGTGCAGATGTTCGTTGGCATGTTTAATAGGAACAGAATTAAAATTCTTTATCAAATCACTGGTGAAGAGTAAGAGCATTTGTTTTCACCTTGTTATCCACTTTGTTTCTTCACTAACAACATTGAAAAAAAGCGTTATCAAATCACCATATTGCATACCATCAAGTCCTGCCAAAGCTCAAGGATAATCATAATGGAACACCAAGGAAACAAGCACTTCAGAGCACTTTGAGATGTGTTAAATCTTGTCCCAGAAAAGCCAGGAAAAATTGAGATAGATGTAACACAACACTTTATTAAAAAAAAAAAACCTTGCCTTAAGACAAAACAGTACAGACAAAATGAAGTCCCATAGGGTTTCTTGCACTCAAGTGGTCTATTGTTGAGATATTGTGTACCACTAACACCCGCTTCATTAAAAAAGGATCAAGAGGTGGAATGGATTGCTTTGTTTACACTGTGTGTTAATTATTAAGTCCATTTAGCATAAGTCTGTATGACGATGGCAATTTGATTTGAGATTTCTTGCAGGTCAGCCAGAAAGGGAGAACATTAAAAAATGACTGTATATTCTTCAGCTTGACTGACAGAGGAAGATTAAAGGCGAGGCACTGCTTGACATCCTTTTTTAAGATTCTGTCTTACTGCAATTCAAATGACTGGGCTTATCCAGCCGGTGACAGCGTGAGTACAACCTGTCTCAATTTGCTCAGCAATTTATCTAAATCTAGGTGCACATTTCGCTGGCACTGATGAGCTTAAAATATACCAAGATGTTCTGAGTGGGTGTGAGCGCTCCCCGCCCCGTGTGCATATGTCTGTGCCTGTATCTGTGTGCTGTGTGTGTGTGTGTGTGTGTTTATATCTGTATGTTGTGAGCTAAAGACAGATGGGAAGCAGACAAAGAAATAGAGCAAGAATGACAAATTTACCTCATGTGTAAAAACTGCTTCTCTGTATTAGGAATAAATGAATAACAAAATAGAACAAAGGCTCCATCTGGTAGACACATCCATGCGAATGATGTGGGCTGTGTGTGTGTGTGTGTGTGTGTGTGTGTATGAGGTGGAGGTGGAGGGGGTATGGTTCCTGTCTCTCATCTCTTTCAACACCACCTCCACAAACAGCCATGTTTTGCTGTGAACGCTATGTTAATGGTGGTTCACCAGCATTAATAAGAGTAATCTGTACCGACCATCTTCGCTCATTTCCTGAGACACAGATGGGCCTGACTTGAATGAGCCGCTCGACTGACAACAGCATCACTCAACGCCGAACATGCCAGGGCAGCAGAAACTGCTGGGAAACCAATGCATACACACCACATCCCGGAGAGCTCTGAGCACGCGAACGACCAGAGCTGGTCATCCATCTTCACACGGATCGTACATCTTGTCATTGCTCCCTGCTCATAACCTTGGCTCTTAACAAACATCAACTTGCCAAGCCATTGACCACAAGGCCTGGATGAGTGCTTCCAGTGTCCTTTTTGAGAAGAGATTGGCAGATTTATACATGTCAGAGTTTATGTCTTTAGAGCAGAACAAGGGAAATATAACCTTATGTGTGTTGGGGAAGGATGTGATGAGTTTCCACTTATTTCATGACATTATGAAAGATCTTCTGTGTGTGTGTGTGTGTGTGTGTGTGTGTGTGTGTGTGTGTGTGTGTGTGTGTGTGTGTGTGTGTGTGTAAATGTGCCAGCATGAGTATGAGTGTGCATGTGTGTGTATGCACCCAACAATAAAGGACACAAGCTGCTATGCAACCAACAATAAAGGACACAAGCTGCTAAAGCCTTGTTCAGAAATAATACTATAATATAGTTATAATACTAATACTAAGAACTAATACTTATTCAGGAGAAAACAGATAAGACATGTCCTGTCTCGTACAGATGAGCATTGCGGTTCTGATGCATTTCGGGGTCATATATTTCAAAACATGTCACTGGCTTGTGCACGGGCCCTAGGCCTAGACCTCGGCAGGCTAATGTGTGGTGCTAGCACCAGAGGCTCAACCAGGGCTATTTTTACTAGCCATTCTTCTGCTCCCTGTACCAATCGGCCTTAAGCCAAAGCTGCCAATGTGGCAAAACCAGTTGCGATGACAAAGGACAAAAGCCCCCTTGAGAATTACCTCTGGAGGTTGCACGAGAGAGACCCCGGCACGAGAGAGCGAAATAATGTGACGCGTCGGCCCACCCTACCCCACCCCCTTTTGCTGAGGAGGGGGAAGAAAGAATCAGTGATGGAACGGCCCAAGGCGGTGA
Source organism: Setipinna tenuifilis (assembly GCA_030347295.1). NCBI lineage: Eukaryota > Metazoa > Chordata > Actinopteri > Clupeiformes > Engraulidae > Setipinna > Setipinna tenuifilis. Next base: position 18,900,090 of record CM059269.1, read on the forward strand.
AATAAAAAAATATCAACATCATTAATATGCAGTGCAGCAGTTAGCCATAATTATGCCTGAGGTTTGAAATTATACCTGCTGTGTCCTCCTCCAACACAAACATAGCAAACATGGAGACACACTCAGCTACATGGCCTACATTCCACAGAAATAAAACTGTCCAGCTAATACGACACTTAAAAGAGCATGAAAAACTAAAAAAAAAAGAGAAGGCTTTCAAACTGGTCTTCAATCACCTCTTTCATCTACTGTTTTTACAATAACAGGTAGCAGGGGGTTTCTGAATGTCATCTGGCCTTGCTCCTCTTGCAGAAGTAGCAAACTCTAAAACATCAACATGAAAGAGCTATGGAAGTGTGAGGCCATTCTAGACTCCCAGTCAGTTTGCACTAGTGATGAGATGTCATGTGATGTCATGTGTGAGCCTTGTAAAATCCTGAGTGAGGGTAGGTGGGCTTACTTACCCAAGCGAAACAGGTTTACGGATCTTCTCAGGGCATAAATGATGACACGGGCTGGCCAGACAGAGTGAGAGGGCAGAGAAGGAGGAGAGCGGAGGAGAGTAGCTGTCTGCCTGGGTCGGTCAGTTCATCGGCTTCTCTGGGTTGATCGCCAGCCCATTCTGCAGGTAAAATACAATACACGACAAACAATGACAAAACAACAACAACTGTAAGTAAATAAACAATATCAAAATGAGATTAATACACTGTGAACATCACTGCGTCAATTAACCCTGGTCCTCAGTCTAGCGTGACTGCCACACGCTGCACCTCAGCCACCTCCGGCCCTGAGCGGGGCCAGAGGGAGGGTTTGTTCCCAGGGAGCACACGTGGCGGAGTGCACGCGCCATATGCTGCGTGATTTTCTCCTTCCTCACGCTTTGCTGATTCCTCTCATTAAGGGTAAAAGCCCAAACACAATTAGGGACTGTGTCTCTAATGCACTATATACACTCAGCGGGAAAATACAGGACAGCACTGGAGACAGCTTGCTTCATCATCGCTTTGCTAATCTACTAATTCGGTCTCTTATTACTTTTTAACTGTATGGAATGAAATCATATCAGTTTAAATATAATGCAATTGCACAGGGTGAGTTATACAAGGACACATAAGCAGCCCCACTAATCCCTATAACAAGAAGACAAGGCAATGTAGTGTGCAGGTGTGTTATGTCTCTAACCAATGCGGGATCCCAAAAAACTCTTAAGTTTAGTCTTCCAGGTCATGTGACCAAATGCTGTCACACTTCCAGCTGACCGGGAGGGTTCTGTCTGTCCAAAGAAGCTTCACCTTGAAGAGAGGAAGAGCAAGATGGGGTTTAGATACGGGTTGATTATCACTCTGTAGTGCTTAGGATAGCCTATTGGAATTAGGTTTCCGGTAAACAGAAAAGTATTCACCTGCTTCCTTAGTGGAATGTGCATCCGAGTCCCACTTTTTTCAGCCTTATAGCTTATTTTGAAGATCTCTGTAAAAGTATACATACAAAAAACACATGAGAAGTCAGTACGACACAAGCCTGACAAATTCCCCGTAAAGCCACTTAAAGTATGACAGCATATATGATACATGATCGTATTGTTATCGTCTTACAAATAAAACATGTGTTCACATTATCGTACACACAACAATGATATATTCAGGCCACAACCAGACAGAAATCTTTCCTTACGTTGAATGCTGCCGGATTAGTTAGATAACTCCAACTTCAGCTTCATCCAAGGATAAATCCTGCAAGTAATCAAAGGCAGGGAACACACACACAGAATTGTGTTTTAGTCATGAACTTGTATCACAGCTCCATCTAATGGTAAATTTTGAGCTGCATTGTTTCAGTAGTAGAGCTAATGTGGGAATATACTGATGCCTGTCAGTAGCCTATGCAAGAACAATACTTCCACGTTAACAATGGCCTTCTCAAACAGAAAAAAACGTACGTCAGTTGCAGTTGTCCTGAGTGTAACTTGTTTTTAATTGTAAAAAAAACAACACAATAAAATAAATCCCCCGTTTCTGACCTCCATCCATAGTGGTTGGGCTGTAATGGCATATGCATGTTTAGACAGGGTAGGCAGATTGGATTGTCACCAGTACATAACCTGCACCTCCTGTCTCTGAGTAACTTTGTTATAAATATCAGTCATTTCCGGCCATCGGTGTGGCTGCAGGGACGATGAATTAGGTGAGGAGTGCCCTCTACTGGAATTGTACTGTCAATGCCATTTAAGGATGTTTCATGTTAATGACATTGGGAATTTGGGACAACAATAAATTGACGTATAAAAAGGAGCCGATTCCTGAGCTGAACTTGCAGCATTTAGTGTGCATTTATACTTGCATACTCTTTTTTTTTACAGTGGGCTATTACAGACTAAAGACTAAAGAATTCCCATGAAGGGGATTTTTACAGAAAGATAGTTCAGCAAAAACATTTGGTCTGATAAATTTATTCTAAGAGCTCTGCTCGAAGAAAGATAACAATACGAGCATGGCTAGTGTTTTCCACCAAAAGTCTGTGGGTACAGTGCACACTTAACACCATGGCTAATCGCTTCCTCTGCAGTGAATGGCGATCTGATCTCTCATCTCGCTATGATTTTTTTTTTTACAACACAGCATGAAATTCCGCAAAAGCTCAACATATAAATCAGACGGTATTAATGTTTAATGATATCTAAAAGCTAATACTCTCGGCTGGGTTTGTCAGTCACCCCTTTTCTTTCATATCGTCACCTTCGCAGATTATCGCTTGACCTCTGCTCAAGGACTCGACTGCGCTGATAGAAGGCACACATCCGTCAGATTAAGGCCAAGTGTCGGGATGAGGGGTGATGCAGCCATGGAATGGAACAGATTTCACACAGGTGCTACCCCCCTGAATGGTAGGAGAAATAGGCACCCCTTGCTTTGACACTCATACTCTAAACTCAAACACCCACACACACACACACACACACACACACACACACACACACCTCCTGACACTCAAGGCCTGCTGTGCACAGTACCCCAGCTCTCTGCTGGTTCAAATGCAAGAGTGATGTAGTGGATTTAACCAAAATATTATAGCACTGGGGTCAGGAAAGTGTGACGGTTTAATGCTGTAATTCAGTGTACCTTTACAATTACTTTATAAAAAAACAAGTAGGCCTACATTCTGTCTTTCAGCTGCACAGCCTTTATTTGCATTATTAGTCTGTGTATAGGCCTACATCCATATTTGCTGTCTTAAAATCCATTTTAAAGCCCTTTCTATTATATTACCTAGAACAAATGACAATCTCAGATATCTTCTTTCTCTTATATATGCTAAATTATTGATCAGACTTAAACTATTTATATTGTGAGTATTAATAATGAATAACGGTCCCTTTTAACTCTGAGCTTTTGAGGCCAAATACGAGGCAGAGACGAGGCATTTTTCACTTGTTCTCCTGGAGGGGTATGAATAGAAAGGTCTCAGTGCTTATATCAGCATTGACAAAAACATTCGATGTAATGGTGAAACAAGCAAGGTAGCAGCACAACAAATTAAACAATAAGGTCCTTAGTCATTTATTGCTCTGTTGATTTCTGTTGATTTACCAGTCAATTATTAAAAATATCAAATATAAAAAAATAAAAAACGTCTTAGTGTGCTGGTAATATGGCCACTTTATTTTAAAATATTACACCTCCGCTGAGGATCTTATTTACTTTCTTCTTCTACATTTTCTACTTCTTCTTTTCCACTCCATCCTTAATCTTTCCCTGGAACAGGGCTACTTGTGGGGAAGAGTGAAGTGTTTGCGCAGAGTGCATTTCTCATCGGGTGTCTGGAGAGGGACGTGATTGATGTGGGAACACAGCTCCAGGAAATATGGCCCTGATCGACTGCATGCCTACACCACTACTCCAATTAAAGAGATGCACTTCCTCTTACGTGAAAGGAAAGCGCAATAAGAGTAAGCCAAACTCCATCAGTAGCTAAAAGCTAAAGTCTATTGAGAAAGCCAAGAAATGACAAAACCATAACAAGTTTTAGATAATGTATTATATTGCTGTAGCAAGATAGTATGTATGTACCGTATGTTTCCAGACCAACATAACAATGTAGGTACCCCACACTCTATTAAAATATACAGTGGGTTATAATAAAGACCCAAAAAGTGTACACATGAATTCTGCCCTCATCGGATACTGAATAAAAAGCACACGTGATGGCCCTTGGTTGCCTCTAATGACAAATTGCTTTCCAAATCCTACTTGAAAAGTTGTGGACTTTTCAAAACGCAGCTGCAGTTTTAGCAAGCTAAGGCATAGTGCAAGAAAGCCAACTCAGAGCTAAGGGATCACGCACACAAAACAGAGCAGGAAATAGCACACAGACGAGTTAGCAGAACTGCTTATGCTCCACAAATATCAGTCCACGGGCACAAGGGTTGTCACTCTCAAAAAACCACAAGAAGCTTTTGATGATAACCTTTCAAAGCCTTCAGGCCAATTGTTCACATCACAGGGCTATATTTTTGTGTGATTTTCAAACTTTCTTTAAACCCTCTAAACAAGTGCAAATGCAGGCCTTAGCACAGCTTTGTATTACTTTGTGCGTTTAACAAAGAGCCTGCTGTTACACCACTATTCTCATCTACACAGTGTGCATTTGGAAAAACCACTGACATGTTTACCAAAGACGTCATTTCTTATTTACAGCGCTTTCCCTTGACACCAAGAGACACAAAAAAGGCGTTCATACCACACACTGACAAAGCTGAAAAATGCATATGCCACAAGATACACACAAGACCTGCTTCTGTAAGTGGTGTTCACCGTTCATTCTGCCTGAAAGCACATTAATGGCAGGATTACCAAAGAAAGGATTTCTTATTTACAGCACAATATATCTTGCTCACTGACTGGTCGACTGACTTAACCACTTTTATTCTTTAAAAGAAAAAAAAAAGCTTGGCCTGCTCCACATTACAGTTAATGCAAGGAGGCTGACACATACCATTAGCAGAATCTAAAGATTAATCAATAGCTGTTTCATCCAGACCTGACTCCAGTGTATTTTTCCTAGTCTGTCCTGTAAGCCAAAATTTAGCATTATCTTATCTACTTTTTCTTTAATATGTCTGAGAAAGACTGAAGGATATAAGCTAATCCCCATCACAATCATAGGTCATTGTGTTATTTATCGTAACTCCAGTTAAAATCATAACATGGTAGGGCTCTCTCTCTATTTAAATGTGACGAAGGGCAAGAGTTAAGTTAATAATCTGGTTAATTTAAGTACCCTTTAATAGCACCCCTTATTATCATCATCACATTCTAACCTTCACTTATCCTTCAGGCTAGCTTACCCTCCCTCCAGCACTCACGCTTTTCTGTACATAGATAATACACTATGTCTTACATGCCCTTGGCTTTAATTGCGGGGTAATACTATTTCATAGCCACGCACCCCCCACCCCCCTCTCTGTGACCCTGTCAGCCTAACACTGTGCTCTACCATGGCCAGCTTCTCCAACCCACTCTGATGCTCTATTAAACCTGGACATATTTATGCTCCAGGAAGGGAAGTCATTTTGCCAGGCCACTGCAGTCTACCTACCCTCTGTGGTGCGTGTGTGATCCTCTGCCCCGAATGGGTGGCCTGTGTGAGGATTTCAGCTTGACTCCTGAGTGTGACAGTACGCCCAAGCACGGCGTGAAAACTACGTATTTGCACCACGGTTGTGTTTTGTCACTGAGATGACACCCAGTTTGGGAGATTTGGGAGCAACTAGGCCTAGATGATAAATACGGTAACTGTAGTGTCAGTTTCTTCACCATTTGAGGTGTTACTATTAGGGTGTGACTTCTAAGTGTTTTGTGATGTTGCTATTTGGTGTGGATCTGTGGTATTTAGACCTGCCTATAGATGTGGTACAGCTTACAGTTTTGGTGGCTCTGGAACTAATGTGTTGAATTAAGTACTGTGCTTTGTTTGTGCTGAACTTAACTGATTTCGCAAAAGGATGTAAAGTGCATACTTCATCTTTATTTTTAAATTAACACTTAATTGTAATGGTCCCAAAGAGTATAACATTATGTACTTTTACTGTACACACCTTTGGGTTAGGGTCTATATATTGTTACACCCTTTACACTGTACTTCATGATGTAGATACACTGTAGAAGGGAATAAAACATTACCCATTTTATTGAATTGCAAAAAAGGACTTGTGTTACAGTATGTTTAGGCCTACCAGACTATTCTCTGGCATTCACATCTCGTACAACCCACAAGGGCTTGAGGAAAAGATGTGTCATGTGACTGTCCCAGTAAAATAGAAAGGACAGATGGCTTAAATAATGCTGTGTATATCTGTGAAGTCCTCTATATGGTCACCTTTTTGTACAGCTGAGTATCAGAGCTTTATGATATGATGTACATAAAAGACATGTACATGTACAAAAGAATCAGAGCTTTATGATATGATGTACGTAAATGTACATTCCATGTACAGAATGTACACAGAAAAGACAGATAGCTTAAATAATGCTGTGTATATGTGTGAAGTCATTCTATATGTTCACCTTTTTGCACAGCTGAGTATCAGAGCTTTATGACATGATGTACATAACCTTTTTTACCCCAACACTTCAAATGGATTTCAAACCCCAGTATGGTCCTATAATATTCCTATAGAGTTCCTACACTGTCAGAACCTTCTGCTCTCACATGCTATTTAAAGCAGACATGCTGTAATCGTTCCTTAAGACATATCCTAGAAATATTTAACCCAAATGAACCGTAACTACCAACCGAACAGAAAGAAGCTGGTGGAAAATTAGCCACACCAACTCAGTGTAGACATTCTTTTAGTAAGCTAAAATATTAACTAAATCCAGACATCCTGAGTTCATTCCCAGATCCTCTTCTTCTGCCAGTTTCTTTATCCCTGGGTTACACTTCACTTGAATGGTCCCCTGTAGACTGTCTGAAGATGCCCAGACTATAAATAAACTATCTGTTGCAACCATGTTGGAATTAAAATGTATGCTTAATGTTGACAGTTACTGTGTGGGTGGGTTTGGACAAGGCGATGTTAAGTGGCTGATGGACCGAATTAAGTCAAATTTCCATAGTCCTTACATTTACATTATATTATATCATGTTTACCATTCCTGTGCAATACAAAGGATGGCTGGGTTACACTTTATTTTAGACGTCCAGGTTGCAGTGCACACCGTACATCATGTACATAATGAAGCACAGTGTAATAAAGCGTGTAATAACATATAACATTTTGTACTTAACTGTCCCTTAGGGTCAGAGTAACACAGTACATACCCTGTACAAGTGACAGTTAAAATGAATTGTTATCAGAAAGTTGGATGATTTCTTGGATTAGCCACTATAATAATAAAAGAAATAATAATAAAATGAATTAAAAAAGGAAAATTAGTTTAGAATTTGTCTGCAAGTTAATAAATAGCTTTAAATGAGGAATGATTTTAGTCTGCATGTGGCAAAGTTTATGACCTACAATTCATATTTATTTACAAAACACAGGCACCATGTAGAGGTTTTATGAATGGAAAGGCAGAGTCACGCGGAAGGTCTTTTCAGTGATAATTAACCAACCAGATGGTTCACACTGAATGGATCTCTTAACTTACTTAGCCAAATGATGAAGTTCGAGAGCGGCTAAGAGACAACAAAGGCACAAGGATTTTTTATCTTCCTCAAGTATATATTACGCACACACACACACACACACACACACACACACACACACACACACACACACACACACACACACACACATACACACAGCACTCTGGGAAGGGTGAAAGGAGCTTATGATTCTCATTTAAATGTACAGGTTAATGCTCGGGTCTGAAAAAAAGCATACAAATTTGCCTTTTAAATGGGTGTGAGAAACCAGATATATGGCAACATTATAAAAAAAACACTTGACACTTCCATACCCCAGCAAATGGAAGCAGTCTCCTGCTCGGAGAGGAAATGACATTAAAACACTTTGATGATTTTGAGTCTTTAAAGTCTTAATCCCACAAAAGGCTCTTGTGGAAAGAAATTCAAAGGCACGTCCCACATTTGAATATCACCCATACAACCCAACCCCCACACCTTTCTTTTTAATAGCCGTGGAAGAATAGATAGCGCTATCACACTACTTTACCTACACTATGTAGAGTTTTTTTTAAGGGGAAAAATTGAAGGATAGTGTCATGGTGTCAGGCTCGTTCAGCGAGTGGCGATGAAGAGGAATTAGCCCACGGATCAAGTTGGGAACCTCGTAGGAGAGAAATCACTGCCATGCTAAGTAATCTGCTGTGCAGATTTGCCTGCAGGAAGTAGATCGTGCCTCAATTTGTGATGTGTGCTGTTGAAAAAGGGGAAAAAATCTAGACGTCTGGGTGAAAGAGTTGATATTAATTACATGCCACTTAGAGGATTGAGAGGGTTGACACAACCCACTACGATTTTGGCGATTTTGGTTTGGTTTCTCATGTCACCAAGCCAAAGCAACCTAGTGTGTGACCTAGTGGTTCTGTTTTTTTTTTAACCTGCACCACAAACAGCCAAGATGTGCTTTGTGGTGTCCATCAACCATCTGAACAATCTGCACAAATCAGAGGAACGGAATGCGAAAATCCAGAATGCTTGTTTCCATGAAAAGCTTTTACAACCAGTATAACCCCCCCCCCCAGCCCACCACCTCCTACCCCCCTAACCCCCACCCTTCAACTCCTACACTGGTTAATACAAATTAGATTTTTGACCCTTCATCAATGTTAGGGGGGGAATCCGTGTATAAGGATATGTCAATGAGTGATGCACACATCCTCGCTCGTGTTCGCCGAAGGGATCAAGAGGGTGTGAAAGCTGACTTGTCTGTTACAGTAAAAAGGATGGAAATTCCAGAATATAGTGTATAATGTGATTTGAAGCTCTGTTTCTCGGGGCGTGTGTGTGTGTGTGTGTGTGTGTGTGTGTGTGTGTGAGCACCACAGCCCCTTCATCTCTCTTAATCTGACCGTCCAGAAGAGTAGAGAAGAGAAGAGAAGAGAGGAGAGGAGCATGCATGCATGCATCCATGGCGGCAGACTGCGGAGAGAAAGGGGAAGTGTTTTCGCTCTGCTAATGCCATACCTTCCCTCTTTTGCTCCATCTGCTTATGCACACGGCGCCGGTGCTGCTTACTGCTGACTTGGCTACGCAGATGCTTTGGGAAGTGAACACAAGCAGCCCAGGAAAAAAGTATGTCAGGCAAGCATATTTGTTACAGAGAGAGGGCACGCTGAAGATCCTCTTTTCACAGCGAAGACGTGCAGCCGGATAAACCAAGTGTGTGTGGATGCCCTCCACACAAACACAAACACAAACCCGCGCGCGCATGCACTCACTCACACTCACACACACACACACACACACACACACACACAAACACACACACAAACCGATGCTTGTTCAGTTACGGACATGCATACACGCACGCAGATATACACAAGTCTGCTCACACACTGTATTATACAAACACACAAAACACAAACAACAAACACGCACAAAGAAACAATACAATGCAATACAATAAGGGAAACAAAGCAATGTGCATTGTGCGGGTCTTAAAGTTCTAAAAACGGGTCTGATAAGAGTCTTTTCGCTACCTGTTATTTCACCCGCGCTAACTAGGGCCTTTTTCAGCAGAAGCTCACACCTTCCCCGGTGGAGCGTTCCCTGCTGGGGCCAATCTGCGCATTGGTGGAGGCACACCGCAGCAGCGTGTGAGGCTCTGCCAAAAGAGCCGCGGGGAATCTATGGGCACCGACCAAAAACACGGCGAGCAGTCTGATACACACAAAACCGCAGACGCCTCCACCCACTGGGGGGACCCTCACCATCAATGTGTAGTGTACCCCTGCCTACCCCTCGCTCCCCTTCCACCCCGTCCGCCCCCCCCACCCCACCCCCCTCGAGTCACACCTCATTCCCAGAAAGCTTTGAGGTGGTGGTGGTGGTGGTGGTTGGTGAGGGGGGTGAGGTGAGGTGAGGTGTCGTAAAAAGGGGGGGGGGTGAGGTCATTGCTACAATGCGGCGTCACTTGCGTCGTGGTCAGGGGTGTTTCCCTTGTGACGCCCATGGCGCGATCACGTGACCCGCTGACACACTCCCCTCATGGTGGGAGGCAGAAAGTGACTGTCCTACTGTGTGTTTGTGATACGTGTGTGTGTGTGTGTGTGTGTGTGTGGGTGGGTGGAGGGCGTAGGGGGTCTGTGAGACGTGCAGCATAGGGGGAAGCCTGACCACGCTGCTAGCCGTTGTGACATTTTTGCGGATTATGTCTAAATAAAGCCACGGCTCTGCACGAATCACACTGCCACTGATCCCACGGCTGAGAGACAGGGCTGCCGAGGCTGTTTCCTCTTTCTCAATGGAATGAAAGAGGGAGAGGAAGAGCGAGAGAGAGAGAGGCGAAAGTATTCAGCAGAAAAGCAAAAAGGAAGAGAGAGAAAAAGAGGAGAGGGCGTTCATCACTCGAGTGCTTCAGCTTAGCCTAAGAGGCTTGAATAATCAGTGGTTAAGCTGTCAGCCCTGCTTGCGCACCTACCGCGCGCAACAAACTCCCGTGCAGTTTTTAATCAAGCAAAAACGCTGAGATCCAGAAAGTGTGCCAAGCCCGGGCGAGAGAGGGGCTACCGCGTTAAAAGATAAGCTTTTAGAGTCTCCATCACTTCCTCCTCCGACCATCCACTTCCAGGCAGCGACCTTAAGCACTTACCGTAGATGCGCACGCAGAGCACATGAAATATGCATAACGCGACCCTAATCGACGGCTCTCTTCCCCTCCTCTCTGAGGGACCAGGAGGATCTCTAAAGACCTCACTGGAGTGGCTAAATCAGATCATCAGTGGATCAGCTAGTGTCCAGCCCCCTCACATTAACACCCCATTAGATCCGGCTGGCTTTTTTTGTTGACTGGATGGTGGAAGGGAGAGCAACAAAAACTGAATTGAGTCCACTCACAACATCTGGCAGTATTGTTGTTTGGTGTACGTATGCGTGTGTATGTTTCTGAGTGTGTGTGTGTGTGTGTGTGTGTGTGTGTGTGCACATAACCAACCCCTCAGCCCTCCAACCCTAACCCCCACCCCCACCCCCTCTCCCACCCAGGGTGCAGTTTTCCGACATCATAAAAATAGCAGCACCACCCAGTGAAAGAGACGCGTGTGCGCGCACACAGACACACACACACACACAGGCAGGCAGGCAGCAGGAGGTAGAGCAGAGCTCCACCCGTCCCCTCGGCTCCTCAGGTCCTGATTGATCTCACGGCCCATCGGCGGGTTAAATTACACTGCAGAGTGGGCCCGGCGATGAGAGAGAGAGAAAGAGAGAAAGAGATAGAGTGGGCCTGTTATGAGAGAGGGAGGAAAAGAGAGGGGGCAGAGAGAGAGAGACAGAGACAGAGAGAGACAGTGGGCCTGTTATGAGAGAGGGAGGAAGAGAGAGAGAGAGAGAGAGAGAGAGAGAAAGAAAGAGAGTGGGCCTGTTATGAGAGAGGGAGGAGAGAGAGAGAGTGGGCCTGTTATGAGAGAGGGAGGAAGAGAGAGGTGGCAGATAGAGAGAGAGAGAGAGAGAGAGGGAGAGGAGAGAGACAAAGGGCTCGGGATTTCGCAGGCCATAATTCTCTAGCTCTGGCCTCGACTTTGAAAAGGTGCAGCGTTCAATTTCAGCCAGCGGCTAACGCTTTTTGCATTCTCCCGAAGAGTTATGACATGAAGCGGGCGCTTTTAAGTTACACGGGAGAAGTGGAGGAAGAGGAGGAAGTGGAGGAGGAGGAGGAGAAGGAGGAGGTTTGCCTACCCATCAGGCTTGTGAAAAGCAAGGGGGGCCAAGAGCAAACACTGGCCCCTCTGTCAACATGGGACAATGCTGGTTATGAAATGTGACATGGTGAAAGGAAGTGCTGAAGTAAATGGCTCTTCATCCTCTTCTCTCACAGTCCTGAATCATGTATGGACTCCATTGGGGCCTCCATGGGTCTCTCGCAGAGACTCCACGGCTTCCTGGCAATCGGGTCTGTGGCCGTCGCCATGGGAATGTCATGGGTCTTTCACATTGCAGCACTGCCGAAAAGGCAACTCGGAAGTGGGGACAGCATGAAAATCCGGAGAGCAGGAGAACAAGCCAAAGCCCAAACGGGGCCAGCTGCTCCAAGAGCATTGGTGTCAGCAGAAACAAACAAACAAACAAACAAAATAACATACACAAATAACGGAGGCAAAATGCATTAATGCATAAACGTCAACTTACAGAAATTCTTGATAGCCTAGCAAATCCATGATTTTCCCCTAAACTTCAGGGATTCTTTGGAAACTGAGATAGAATTTTGGGAAGAGGGGGAAAAAAAACCCTACTGAAATTAATCTGGCATGGTTCCGCAGATTTAAGTCATCCTTGTCAAAATTTCCAATTTACTGGTCCAAGATGTTGCCCATATCTCATTGGTAATCCATAGTGATTTAGGAAAAATCTAATCTGTTAGGAATATTTATAATGCAAATGTAATGTTTAATATCAGGCCAAAGCTATTGCAAAGAGTCTATTTACAGAGTATCTACCAATCCAGAGCACCTACTAATCGACATGGCCTTTCCACGTCATGCACATTTTGACAAGCAATTGAGAAGCAGAAAGATTTTCATGGCCTGAAATGGTAACAGTTTTACTGTGCAGACAAAATAATTGCTGAACAAATCGTAAGCGAATGCCAAACAAAATGCTGCCCTTTCTCACCTTGAAACCTCCCAATAAACAGGTTTGTGATAAGGCCATGTAAGCATGTAGAGCCATAATGTGCCACCACCACCACCTAAACCTCTACCTCCCAGCAGCAATTAAAAAAATAGAAGAAAAGAAATCCATTTCCCACCCAGGTCCCACCATGAGGAAATGCTGACGTGCTCTGACAGTAACCCTATATTACGTTCTGCCACAGTGCTGGGGAGTGGGGCCAGGCTGTGTGTGTGTGTGTGTGTGTGTGTGTGTGTGTGTGTGTGCGTGATGTGGCCGAAGTGGGAATAGGTTTGCAAATTATGTCGAGATCCCTTCCCATGATGTCCAGCCCCCCACCCCCCCCTCCAACATGTTAGCTTCAGCCTGCCCAGGAAAAAAAAAAAAAACAGCTGAGGTGCAGGGAACATGAGAGGGGCTGAGTGGGGGTGGAGAGTGGGTCGGAGGGAGACTGAGTGAGAGTGAGGTGCAGCAGGCCACTCAACCATACAGCAATACAGGCACTTTTCCCTTTCATTTGTCTTTACTGTATGTTGTGTGTGTGTGTGTGTGTGTGTGTGTGTGTGTGTGGTGTTTTTGGTAAGCCTTTCTCATGGCTTTGGGAGAAACCCATAATAAGAAAAAATTACACCTCACAAATGCTAAAGAGGTTTTTTTTTGACACTCTGAGGATTACTCACTTCTCGACATCATGGCTAGATGTTCAGGGCGTGTTCAACACTTTGTTTTCCTGTTAAACAAGGGTCTGCTGTTGTTAACAGAGACACCAGTACTTAGCACTCATCTGCACACTAAAGTGGAGGAAAACGATGCTGGTTGTGTATAAAGGGCTCTGACGTGTCTTTTAGTCTCGTAAACAGTCACTGCCTCGCCCACTGTGTCTGTCTTACTAACAGTAGGAGCATAAGCAGAACACAGTCCATCACGTCTCCAATTATTTTCTCGTCGCGGCCACACATAAAACGACTTCAGTTGGTACATCCACTGTATCTCTCTGTCTCTCTTCGCCTTCTGCCACTGAGTCACTTACTTCTTACTGTCATGATGGCAAAGGTGCACTCAAAACTTTCCACATCAGTCTTCTTGAAAGCCTTTTGCACAGCGAGTTAGACTTGAGCGAATTAAAAATAGAGGATCCTAAAAAAAGGGACAGGGCCTACACCTGTGAACCAGACAGCACGGCGCACCATGGACCGAGTCTCTGGGAAAGGAGCATTAGTCTCTGGCCATCAGCTCACTTAGCCCCTTCCGGCCAGTATTGATAGCTGTATCACTTCAGTCTCTCTCCCAGCGCCCATCCCCAGCAAAGTGCAGGGCAGAACGAACAGATAAGCATTTTTTTCCCCCTGCCTGCCGTTGCCAGTGATAGTTTATAGGCCACGTTAATGTCTGAGTTCCACAGTGAAAAGCTTGCTTGATTCAATCAGGCGAGCAGAGCCAGTCGGGGTTGTAAAGTAGTGTAATTACCGTTTGTGCAATGTCATGACGTTTGTTTTCTCGTGCCCTTTGCAAACTCAACGTTTGAGAGAAGAGCGTGTGCTGCTGACCACATGGCATTTTAAAAATAGTTTTTTTTTTTTTTTTTTTCGTCTTTGCAAGTAGCAGCACCAACATCAGCAACCAACAATATCAGACAACTAGAAAAAGACAAACAGACCAGACCACAGCATAGCAAAGAGGGAGACTGTGTGTGTGTGTGTGTGTGTTTTTTTTTCAGACAGCGTATCAGGATGACAAATGGTAAAATAGCAGACTGTTTACTTGGTTGTGTATCACTTTAAGGTTCCTCGCCTAAAGGGATTAGACGGTAGAGCACACGCACAAAAAAAAAGAGGTGGGGAGAGATGAAGAGAAGAGATAGCGGCAAAGGAAAGTAGTAAGCACTCCACGTGAACTGAGTTTTCAGGGAGAAAACAGTGACCTCCCAGATTCTAATCCCCCCACCCCACCCCCACCCCCATCCACCCCCCCCCACAACATGCCTCCCTCCGAGAGGAACTGCTTAAGGGAGAACTTGAAAGCAAGAGGGAGCGAGAGAGAGAGAAAAGGGAGGGAGGGAGGGAGGGTGTGTGTCTCTGTGTGTGTGTGAGCGTGTGTGTGTGTGTGTATCAGAGAGAAACATGGAGAAGCGGAGAGAGAAGCAAATTATATGCAGATAAAAACAAGAGCAAGATGCAGGCGCCCCGAGAAGCACTTTGAGAAGGCAAAGCAGGCAGTCACAGTCACATTGTTGTTGTTGTTGGAGGTAGTGGGGTCTCCCTTACCTGCTCAGATGATGAGGCGGGATGGTGAAGAGAGAGGAGAGTCAAAGGGTGGAGGTGGGTGGAGGGTCCGGGTCGAGATCCGAGCAGGAGACGGGTGGTCCGGGAGGGAGGAGGAGGAGGAGGAGGAGGAGGGATGGAGTGACAGGGAGCAGGGAGACGGGGAGGCCAGAGGGGGAGATGAAACGGCGCTCCTTGCCTTGCTCTCTCTCTCTCTCTCTTTATCTCTCCGGCGCACTCCCCACACACACACGCAACATAGGCACACACACACTCGCCACGCGCGCGCGCTCTCAGAGCGAGGCTCGGAAAGGACTAGTCACCAATACCTGCAGTCACTCAGATAATGAGAGAGAAAGAGAGCCCTCGCATCCACACGCGGTCCAGCACAGCACGGAAAGCTCCGGTGCCCCGCCCACCCTGCTCCCCTGAGCCAATCGCACGCGGCTGAGCAGTGTCACTGACAGCGAATCGGAGCCCCGTCAGCCGGTGCCATGCCCCAGCCAATAAGTGCAATTGCTCATATCCAATCGGAATAATTACTCAGGGAGCAGCGTGAGGCTTACCTCTGAAGGACAGACAAACTGGTGCACTTAGCCAATAAGTGTGATTTAAGACCGCAACAGACATTAGAGTAATTAGATTCAGAGGCACTTAACCCAGCACAATAACATTGCATGCTCCACTGCAGAACTGGCAGAAGCAAGCTCCAGAAAAGAGAGGGAGAGAGAGAGAGAGGATAGAGGGGAAGAGAGAGAGAGAGAGAGAGAGAGAGAGAGAGAGAGAGAGAGAGAGAGAGAAAGGGAGGCGAGTACAGTTGAGCAAGCATCTGTGTGAGGGTGAAAAATTAAAATAGCAGCAGCAAAACAGGAAGTCTCTGAAAACTGGAAGTTCAGTAAAAAAAAAACATGTCTTATCTGGACGAGAATTAGGAGAGTACAGTTTCTCTAGCATCAGTACAGATGGCGTATGATTCCCACAACAACAGTGCCTAGAACAGAGGGACCAGGGGCTTGGAAACTGACACCAGACCGGAGTTGATTTCACCAAGTCTTATTTCATTTCCAGGATCAATACCATAGCATGGGAAACATGATCAATGGCAAACTGTCAGGATGAAAAATGAACAGCACACCGGGCGTCGCTTTTCTTTCCTGCACACCGGGCTGATCCTTGGGAAAAGCCAAAGTGATGTCCCGTTTTTTTTAAAATGTCTCACAATGGAGATGGGATCAGTTCAAGTCGGACGTTGGACCACCCAACCCCCACCTTCCACCACTCCCCCACTAAAAAGCCCTCCCCCCAACATCCCATCTTGAACTTCCCAGTTGGAGAAACTCTAGACGGGATGGGGGACTTTATGTTGAGTCAGGGCAACAGCTCCTGCCCCTTTAGCTGGATGGGGTAGATGGAGAGATGGTGAGAGAGGGAGAGAAAAAGGGGGCGGAAGGGAGAGAGGGCAGAGAGTAAGAAAGACAGAGAGAGTGAGAGAGAGGGAGAGGGAGAGAGGTGTTCAGAAGCTGTCGCTGCTCTGTTCATTTCTGGGACGCCTCTCGATCGATCTGCCCCTCTCGATAGCCAGAGTGCACTGGAACATGGTCTGATTTGCGAGGCACGAGCCGGAGGATCCCCCCACTGTGACACAGCAGGCATCTGGCCACTGCTCTCTGCTTTGCCTTCTGTTGAAACTGACATCCTTGTCATGAGAAACAAAGCTAGTGTAACAGAGAGAGAGAAAGATAGAGAGAGAGAGAGAGAAAGGCAGAGAGAGGCAGAGAGGTACAGATAGTCAAAGAGAGAGAGAGAGAAGCTAGAGAGACAGAGAGAGAGAGAGAGGCAGAGAGAGGCAGAGGGAGAGAGGCAGAGACAGAGAGTCAAAGAGAAAGAGAGAGAGAGAAAGGGAGAGAGACAAGCAGAGAGAGAGATTGAAAGAGAAAGAGAGGGAGAAGGAAAGAGAGAGGGAGAGAGAAAGAGAGAGACTAACGCCTAACAGGCTTTTCTTTGCCAGCCTTGTCTCCACCATGTAGATCACAAACACACCCGATATTTAAAAAGAGGAAGGGAGGGGAGAGGCTGAGAGGCAACAGCGATGGCAGGCTTTTATTGAATCTGTCCCCCCCACCCCCATCCCCCTTCCCAACACACACACATACTCCCTCACACAAACACACACGAACAGGCACGCTTGCGCGCGCACGCATACACGCACACACACACACACACATACACACACACACACGCATACGTCATGCATAGCCTCCTTTTTTCACATGAGCTGGGTGGGATGGAGTCCCATAAAAAATGCATGAGGGATGGGAGGAGATGTCACATTGGATATGTATTTGGCTGCACAGACAGCCACGCGTCGAGAGGCAGAGAGAGAGCGCTTAGCGTGCGAGCTAGCCATGAACCCGTGCTAAAGTAGGTGAGTATGGGTGGGGGTGGGGTGGGGTTAAGGGTGGGGGTTGCAGGGATTGAGAAAGTACATCTCCACCGTCGCGACATCAAAACACCCACTGATGTGATGAAAGCTACAAAACGTGTAGGTTTTTGGGGGATGTTGTTGGGAGGTTTTGGAAAAAAAAAAAATCTAACATGGAGGAGTTAGTGAAATATCTGAAGGTGCAGCACGCAATGAAGAGGTCATTGTAAAGCAAGTGCACCGGGAGAGTGTTTAACATACTTCTCTCAATCCGACGTGACTAAATGAAGTCACTGAATAATGCAGGGCTGCTGCTTTGATGAGCATACCATGCTTGGTTTTGGCCCGTCGAGGTGACCCACGCCTTCTGTAGTTGCAAGATTGCAGAGAAAGATAGTCACCTCATCAAATATTTAACTGAAGCTCTGTAATGCTTGAAATGTCAGGGTTCGCAGGGGGTGCCAGAAGGGAGCGAGGAAATTGTTATTAGGAAAAACTATCATTACATCAAAGGGGTGTGATTGAAAAAAGATGTCACTGCAAAACAAAGTGTTTACTCTTCGCTGTCGATGACATCTTGCGTATTAGATGGAAGAAATACTGACATTAGTTAGAGGTTTATTAATGTATCTTTCAGCTTTCAGAACAGGCCTTCAGCACTCAAGATTATTCATGAGTCTGTGGCAGCAGTGCCAGCCAGGAACAGCAAGAATGATCAGGAACTGAAAACAAACTAACCAAATGGAGTGAAATGTAGTCATCTTAATCATCCACAGACCATTTCCTTTGGTGGTTTCCTTTTTTATTAAAGAGCATTTCAGCTAATGGTATTCAATTAATACCTCACAGCTGACCCTTGAAATACATTTAAACCTCTCTCAGCTGCCTACTTGATATGGGCACACCTGTCATAAATTGGTAATTAAAATTAAGCTATTAAATTACAGTTAATTTCTGGTTATATATTATTGTAGACATACCATGAAAGGCTTAATAGAAAAAAAAAAAAAAAAAACCATAAAATCAGTGTTGAATAAAATATATTTAAAATGATCGACCGCCTGTATTCAAGATGATGAAACAAGCCAAAGGTTAAAATAAGCTGAATGGAGGTGGGCTTCCATCCCCCCCTTAATTCTGTCCTTTCAGAGCGCCTCTGGATCCTCGTGACTAACCAAGACAATATAAACACAGCGTATCTGACAGACACGGCTTTACTTCCCCCCCAAATGTAATTAAAACCCAACATCTTGTCCCGCTCTTGTATCATTACCGTCTGTGGGCCATTTGGACGTGCTTAGTTATTACTTACTCCCCTCCTAAATATAGCTTTCTCCGCCATGGCTGCGTTGGGGAGGGAGAAGCCATCTGCAGGTTCCCCCTCACCAGCCTCCCCAGTCACAGAGACTTATGAGGATACTACATCACTCAGCAAATTATATTTTGAGGTAGGAAGAAAGATTTACAAGGGGCGAAGCCCTTGAGGAATAGCAAACAGCATGTAAGGCTTGTTATTTTTCTTTCAGGCACAGACGGCTGCAGAAGCTACTAAAGTCAATTACAGGTGAGGCACCAGTGCCACAGCAGCAAAAGGGCTGCCATGAAATGGCGTCCTGTAACGTATGGACAGGATGTCGCTCTCTCGTTTGTTTTTTTATGACCTGGTGCATCAGTGAACAAGTATATTCTGGGGCGGAAGATAATTAAATCTGAGCAAAATTAATGTCAGAGCCGAGCCTTTTCCCAATTTTATATACTCCACAAAAAAAAAAAACGGATGTTAAACTCAATACCGTTGACAATAAGCAGTGGCCCCATCTTCAGTCTCAATATATGACACATAGCCACAGTACACAGACTCGTTTATGAGATGTGTGTGATACAGTATGTGTTTGTGTGTGTGTGTGTTTATGTGTGTGTGTGTGTACATGTGTGTCTCTCGGCCAGATGGACCAGAGAGAGGCTGGTGGGAGATACTCAAAGGCATCAGGCAGCAAGCCCCCTCCCTGTCACCATGACCACTGATTTGTTTCCAGGAGGTCTACTCGGGGCCAGGCAGCTAAATCCTATTGAGTGGGCAATAAAACCACACGCACAGGACGGGCCGCTGCAGCACGAGCCTCGGCGGTGGGATCGCAATCTCATTAGGCCCAGCACAAACGCGTGGCTGTGCAACACACGTACGGAAATTAGCCCCTGATCCACAGTGGCTTGGGCAGATGTGTCATTTTATCCCTTCTGCCTCAGAATCTGGTTAAATATGGCACAGCCGGGAAAAAATAACTTAGGTAGTCTCAACTGACAACAGAGCAAAAGAGAAAAGAAGATCATACAAGCAATACAAGATACAGAGATTTTTGTATTATTTGCCAATTATTTCTTATAACTTGATATGTTTATAGTAATGTAATGTTATCAGTGAGTGTTACTAGTGTGGATATGTTCTCATGCATCAATACATTATCAGTACAGAGAATGTTTAAATTCAACCTTTGAGAAATATGTTTTTCAAAATCTTTCTTCTCATCTTAACAAACCATGCCATGATAAATTCTTACTCATTGGTGTAAGCAAAGTACCTTGTAGGCAGTGGAAGCCATTGAATTAGTCAATAGAGAAAAAAGTGTCTTTCATGCCAGTGTGACATATTCCAGAGTCAGACTGGGCTTACATCAGCTTGGTGTGCTCACCTCTCCTGCCTTTAGAAATGTGCATGAATGTGCTAAATAAGCATCAGTAGTCGTGAATGACAAAATTCATTTATTCAGTGCCTCAAAGAATTGTTACAGCACATACTGGTTACAAAAATAGGAGCGTTGTTCCACAGGGTCACGCTAGCTCATGTCGTCACATCAGTAGCTCTACCACTGAGTTAGTATGGGATCAGCACGGGGACAGTATAAAGTGTCTTCACCAAACACACCTCAGCTTGCCCTGCAACCCTCACCCCCCAGCCCACCCACAGCAGTCCTTTCATTTAAAGTAGCACCAAATTCAGCATTGAACCACCATGGCCAAGACACACTGGAAAGGCAGCGGTCAGAGAAATGATTGTAGAAATGCTTGCTGTTTGGGTAAAGGGTGGATTGCCTTTCTTTACACACAATTTCAATATCGACATCTCACTT
The DNA here is from genome assembly GCA_030347295.1 of Setipinna tenuifilis. Taxonomy (NCBI): domain Eukaryota; kingdom Metazoa; phylum Chordata; class Actinopteri; order Clupeiformes; family Engraulidae; genus Setipinna; species Setipinna tenuifilis. The sequence goes on from CM059269.1 coordinate 18,920,696, forward strand.
AGAAAACAGTCCATCTGAAATCACCTTGCTGAATTAAAGTGAACTGTCCTGGCTCGGACCAGAACATAATGTTTGAAGCAGAAAAAAAGGTAACAAAGTCCACCTGAAATTTAAAATTCATATTGAGATAGTATACGAACAACATCAGCAACTGTTTCCTGATTTTTCATCAATAACAAAATTCATTTTTTTTTAAGGGGCTACACATAGGGAGTTCAAGCAGTTTTTCTCATCTGGAACCTGTAGACAAAATACTCAAGATTTACACGTGTTTACACTATACTACTGGTTTCACCCACACACTCCCCTGTGGAAATGTCTGATAGATTCTGAGAAAAAGTGCTCACTAAGAGAAAAATAGTTTTATTTGTTTATTTATTCTCAAATTGAATTATCAGTTATCTCTAAAAAGACTTCATTTCAAAATAAATATCTAATATTTTCTTATATTCTTAGTGTTTTTAAGCTTTCTTGCCCCTCAATATCCCACAATTTAGAATGGAAAATTGAAATAATATAAAAAAGTTGAAAAGTTACACAAAAATATGTTTGCTAAGAATTGGTCTATTGTACCAATTACACCAAATTAAGACATTTTCAAATGTAACATGAATAAAAACAAAAAAAAACAAACAACACAAACAGTACATTTAATATACAAAAAGAAATGTATCATGGTTACGATTTCCAAACACTGCCAACAAGTAGCTGTAGCTCCACTTCTCAGGCTCAGCCCCTCAGTAGACGTTATGTGCCAGCGCCCTCAAGAAGGGCAAACACCTTTCCATCAGATTCGTCTCTTTGGCATTGTGGAGGGGGCGAAAGTATAACAATGGGACTCCTCTCAGCCTTTCAGACCCAGTTCCATCTGTATGACCTGCGTACTGTGCGGCAGCTTTGCGGATGATTGTGTTTTAGAGGTGAGGTTTGTCAAGATGACACTGGGTCTGGCTTAAAAAACTGTTTTGGATTGTAATGTTTCCCTGGACGCTAAAAAGGAAGGAGTAAGAAAACAAACAAACAAACGAACAAAAGAACTGGAGGGCATGATTTTTGTTGTTTTTTTGTTTGTTAGTTGTTGCCTGTTGTTTACTTTTTGGACGGTGCGATGTAGCTGTTCTCGATGCAGAGCACTATGTAGGAGCCAGAGCAGCTGCTTGACGTCTGCTGCAGGAGCAGGCCAGACTGCAGGGAGGAGGCCAGTCCGGTCACCGCCCGGTCGCCCGCCCTCCACGTCTCACAGTAGTTGTCCGTCTGCCGCTGTCCACGCGGGCTGGAGCCGTGCCACACCATCTTCTCCGGCCTGGGCAGAAACACAAATATTGCAATGAATGGTCTTTGATCAGGGTGATAAAGAAACAGTTAGTAATCAGAACATATGCGACAAAATTAGATTTTCATAGACCCTAATTAACAATTGACCATTGTTTGACATTCTGATGATAAAAATAGACTTGGTTTCTGGACCTAGAGCAGGGTCATGCTTAGCCTGTATGCAGTTGAGAAACTTAGATAAGTGTCACACTGTTTGTTACATAGCCATAGCTTTAGTTTGTAGGCATGTAAGGTCTACTGTAATGTAATGAAACGCAAGATCAGAGAATATTATTATCCTACATTCACCACATTTTTTTATCCTCTACACTTCAGCTGTTACTCCAAAGGCTCCGAGTGCTGAAGTGAACTGGTAGTTTGTAAAAGTCTACCCCTAATCTGTCATTGGCTTGCACAGCATTCACTGTTAAGTCCTAGCCTGGCTTTGTCAGTATGCCCCAAAGCAAAGCGTGTGAATGGGTACTGTGCCGACAGAATGAGATGTCAGCCACATCACTGGGAAACTACACGAGCCCCACACTTAAGGCTCTCCTGTGCGGGCGGCATCAATCAGACATTAGTGAAGCGATTTATACTCTGGTTCAACATTCATCAGCGCTGACGGGGCCATATTTGTCAGCATCGTTAGCGCCCAAAGGTCATCCGTCTTAGCCTCCACCTGTGCCACTCACCATGCGCTGTCCCTGAGGATGTCGCGGCCATCAAAGGAGTAGATGGGCGCGTTGTCCTTCATCCTGCCCTCGGCCTCCGAGAAGAGCGACTCCCAGCTGCTGTATAGCACTTGGCCCTACAGCACCCAGCATAGCAAACACAGGCACCAGAACAAATCGAGAAACTGGTTACCAAAAAGGCTTTGTAGGCAAAGTTATACCATACCCTGTCCCCAAGTAAATATTTAATCTGCTACAGTGCCTTTGGGACGACCCAACCTGCACCAACACTTTGAAACTAAATACTATATCAAAGTGTACAGAAATGTGGTTACTAGTCTGTGTTGGTTTTTGGAAGGCAACAGAGCTTAAATGGTAAGGTAGGCAGTGATGGAAAAGATGGCAAGAATAATCTGTCTTCTGTAGTATACAATGGAAAACATTTTACCTCTTCCTTTCTTTTAATCCAATAGGAATCATGAAACACTAAGGTAGGTCTACTGACAGGTAAGCCATTCAAAAATTTCATTGTCTCAGCAAAAATAACAGCACACTGTGTTTAAGTCCCGTGGCTGCCACAATTGCTACACTTTTTCGTTTCTTTTGGTTAGATGATCCAATGTATTAAACACTAACTGGGTTAAAAGTATAGACTCTGCTACAATACACCATACACTTCACTTTTAAACAGGGAAATATGACTCAAAATGATGACAATACAATATGCTTTAAAAAATGCTCTGCTTGTGATATCTTTGTAGACCAGGTACTCTACTAATAATAATTTAAAAAGGGACTTGTGCAGTATATTGCCAGGCAAGATTGTCGTACCTTGATGTTCTTGATGGGCAGACTGTCCCTGTCGGACTTGCGAACGATGCTGTAGAGGTCCTGCAGTTTGGAGGACAGGAATGCCCTGTAGGTGCCCGTTAGGCCCACGGCGCGGGCCTGCTGGAAGCACAGGAAGTCTGCCCCACGGATGCCCCGCATGTTGCCACCTTGTGGTGCATTCAGGGCAATTAGATGAAGCTGTGATAAGAAGATGGAGAAAAAAAGATTAAAGTGGTGTCATATCAACTTTTCTTTCCCATGCCAACTGTTACGTACAGCTTATCAAAGCACAAATATTGCAAAAGAATAGCATTGCATTGCACTGATGTCATCTTTTATTCAGAAAGCCTTTGTACTTTACCGCACACAAAGCATTTAAGTTGGGCATTGTTGGCCCAAACAATTTGGCTTGGTAGTGTTGCTACCTTTCAAGATCAGAAGGTATGGCAGAGTGCTATGAAGAGCTGGCGAGGTTTTAAAACTCTTACCCCTGGGCCTGTGTTGTCCACAGGTCTGGCAGGCTCCGGCTCAGGGGCGATGGGCCTGCGAGCAGGAGTAACAGGAGGCCTGATCTCTGGCTGGGCGGGTTGCCTGGGGTCGGTGTGGGGAGGGTATCTTGGATGAGGCTCAGAGGGGTATCTGTAGTCGGGGTTCGGGGGGTATCTGGGGTCGGTGTGCGTGGGGTAACGGGTGTCTGGGTGTGTCTCCGGCTCGTGGGGCCGTGGAATGTCAGCGGGCTGCTGGGGTGGTGGCTCGATGGGTCGGGACACGCTGCCGGCGCCAGGATCCGGCTGGTAGTGGATAACTGGGGGAGGCTGGACAGCCGCTACCTCGTTGTCCTGAAGGTGGGGCAAGAGGGATAGTCAAGACTTTTGGTAGGTTTGGAAGATTTAGTAAGACATCTTCATGACTTGCAATATTTTGGAAATACAGTTTTCTCAAACGCTGTTCTGCAATTATAATAGATTTTCAAGACTTAGTCTTCATAAAAAAGAGAATTTATGCATTGCCAATCTCTGTCAAACATTGCGGCTATGCTCTCTAAAATATCAGGCCACAGGCCTCATGAGATGATTTAGGATGATCATTTACACAGATGATTTCAGATGTCTTTCCATTCTCTGAAGAGGACTGGATGGTTGACAAAAAAGCAATGTTCTAAGCTCTAGCCTTTTCAGTATGAGTTACACTTGCAGTCAACTGATACAGATTAATAAATATAGATGTCTATAAATCTGTTAACATAAAGCAATATTTACAGTAAAGGTGACTGTGAAATATTTTCAATGTCTCTGTATCTCTTTGATCATTTATTAAAGACAAACTTACCAGACCAGTAAAGAATGGCATATAGTCTCCAAGCTAGAAAAAATATGAAAGATCATGAATGTTCAGATGTGTTCAAGACAAAGACATTAACCATTATATATTATAGTGAGTGAACCATTAAAGTGGGAAAGTACCACAACTTGACGGATGCCTTCTCGGACTCGGATGTAGAGACTGTTCTTCTCTACATCAAAGACCAGGGTTCCCTCTGGGTATCTCCTTGCTGTGGCAACCACTTCAAATGTCCTCTGGATGGTGACCTGAGGAGGTAGAGCATTCATTTACGGAAAAATGTCCACATGGATGCAAATGCATCTATAGGTGAGCTTAAAGACTGGTCAAGAACGTTGTGTCGTTAATGTGGATTACTATTCGCAATGCTGCCTGAGGAAAAATCTATGAGATCTGTTTAAAACTCTCATGACTAAGCTCTGCCCTTTAAAACTCACATGACTAAGCTCTGTGAGGTAGCTAATTATTTTTACTCTCAAAGAAATGCTTTTGTCTGATTGTGACTAGGCAGGCTGCAAAGTGAGGCAACCTGAGAACACTGACAATTTAGGGGTTTCATGAATTATAAAGGAAGCCAATGGATTAGTGTCAGGAGAAAGACTTTCCCTGACACTTAATCGAGAAATACTAATCCCAAGGCTGTTGATTCATTCTTGTGATTGTCTTGTGATTTTTGTATGGCCAAGGTCACAGCTTGTAAGTAATATAAAGGGAAGATGGTTGAGATCATGGTCTCTACGTGATGTAAAAGCAAGACAGTCCAGATCATGGTATCTAAGTAGTGTGAAGGGAAGTGATGTAATGGATCACTTACTGCGGATGAGTGTCCAGGGTGTCCAGGTGGGCCGGCAGGGCCAGGGGGTCCAGGAATACTGATTGCTGTAACACAAAAGAGGAAGATGCGTATTAGTGCGGATCTATAAGGAAAGCATATTCATATTTGTCTGAGATGCATTTTCTTATGTCTCTTCTATTCAAAAGAAATAAGATCTAGGTTTTTGCTTCAGGTCTGTACATGGAATTATGCGTATACATCTACCTCTTTCTAAGATAAAAATGCTATGACATAAAAATATTTCTAACTTTGAATTTAATGGTGATTTCTACCACCACATGTTCAGCTTATCGCTCATCATTTATCTGGAATCATTTTACATTACAACATATTACAGCCAATGATTGCGCAATGTCTGAGTTTGAGGTGGAGACACATACTCTAAGTATACAGTGGACTTACTTGGTCGGTAAGCTCCAGGCAGAGAGGGTGTTCCTGGAGGACCAGGTGGCCCAGGTGGCCCAGGGGTGCCTGGCCGGCCATCGTAGCCAACTCCTGGGGGACCTGGTGGGCCCTGGGGTCCTGGGGGTCCTCTGATGGAGTCTCCCTTTGGCCCCTACAAACAAATATGGTCACTGTTAATACCACTGCTGATGGAGTAGACGTGCAGTGTAGTGGAGTGGAGACAGAATGAGTGCTGCCATTAGGTTACACAACAACTCCTCTACTTTCAGCATGCAACGGATGGATAGGCAGATGGATATGCTACTCTATTGATCCCCGAAGGGAAATTGCATTGTTACAGCAGCAGCTTTTAACATGGAGCCAAATGTATGCAGAATATACGCAAACCACAAGCACAAAGGCAGCACAGAAAGCTTACATTTACTGTACACTGCAAACATTACACCAAAATAGAATCTAAATTGTAATAGAACTACGATGCACATTCATTTGATTACAACAAAATGAGCTGCAGGATTTCTATTCATTTTTACATTGTAAGGGCTTGACTGACTACAGATATATCTTAACATGTTCAATGAACCCACACGTTGGAGGCCACTAAACGTGATGCACATAGTTTTGTGCAAATTTCCTTCAAGAGCACTGGCATATTTCTGAGATTATTCACCAAACCTAGATCTAATTTAGTAGCTCTTACTGGAAGTCCTGGATTTCCAGGGGGTCCCTGAGGTCCCTGGACACCTCCGTAGCGGGGATCATAGTAGCCTCCTCCTGGCTCTCCTTTCTCCCCCTTACCACCTGAGTCTCCTCGCTCGCCTTTCAGTTTCTGTTGGGGCAAAAGTCTTAACGTTAGCTCCTACCCTAACTCTAGAGTAGCAAGAAACTGAACAGCTACAAATATAAAAATATATATATATATATAAGAATATATACTATACATATTATTAATGAACATAGTTTTGCTTACCCCAATCACTGACAAATAGTCGATGTCATAGGCAGTACCTACATGAGAAGATTTTAAAAATTTACAAAACATATTCCACGAGATGCCACAGTATATTTAGTGTGTATGTACATGTTAAAATCTTGTACACAGCCAAAAGATAATATGGAAACCAAATATACTATTATTTATGTTACACATTTGTAAGTGGCGATGCTATATCTGAACTGACTTAAACAGAGGAGAGGAGTAGCTGCTTTTACATGCATGAATAGGAAGCTGCATGAATGGGAAGGTATAATATAGCAGATCTGATTATCCGACACATCAAGATTTACTTTACAGTCATCTACAAATGACATATCACGATGATGTGTGTAAATAAATTAAATTACAGTGAGAGCTATACCTGGGTGTCCAGGAGAACCAGGATCTCCACGATCACCCTTCTCTCCTTTCTCAGCTAAGAGAATAAAAGAGAATATAGAAATTGTTCACAGTTTATTCATGGGATGATACAAAAAAATTGAATAATTATCATAAATTAATGAGCAATGAATTGCTGATTGTTCAAAGACAAAATGCAGATTTTTAGCTTCATGTGAAAACTGTGAAAAGCTATTTAAACATCTCACCAGGGTAGTTCCTTGAATCATCATATCTCTGAAATGAATTTAAAAAACTAGTTCAGTAGTTAAAATCGCATGTAAAAATACAATACTTTAACATTGAATACATTGAGCCATCAGTACCTGCAAATATATAGTTCACGGTAAATAGCATACACCATTTTGGACATTCAGTGATATCATTTGCCTCTGTAATGGTATTTGCTAACATACTTACATTAAACCTGTCCACAGACACAGCAGGACCAGGTGGGCCGGGAGGTCCGGGAGGGCCTGGGGCTCCCTAGAAATATGAAAACCCGTTAGGTACAAGGGTCTTGGTTTCTGACTCAAACTATGATGACCCATTATCAAGGATCTCTTAGTTCTCTTAAACCGTTACCATGTCTACCTGATTAGTCAATAGTCAGCTAGGTCTAGTTCTAGAAAGGGTGGTAGTTGTACTTACAGGGTAGCCGTATCCAGATCCTGAACCTGGTTCACCCTTGTCTCCTTTATAACCATTGACACCAGGACGACCCTGAAAACAAGGATAGATGGTGTTTTCTTTCTGTCAATGTCTGTATGGTACGGTGAATGCTACCAAGATGTTCTGATGAAGTTCTAGCATCATTTCACCAAGCATACATTTCATTCACAAAAGTTTCAGTCAATGGACCTTAACCTGACAAAACATTATGTGAATGAAGTCTTGCCTGTGGAATGGGCAAGTATGTTGTAGACTGTGGATCACGTCCAATGCACCTGTTTTTTTTAATGTGCAGAAGTTCATCATTTTGAAGTTTTTACAAAGCATAAATAAAATTTCTTTTTATACTCACTGGTCTGCCAGGGAAACCGATTTCACCTTTTGGCCCTTCTGGACCGTAAGGTCCCTAAAGATGGACAAGAAAGATAAGGAATTTCTTAGTGCATGCTGCAGTTAACACTTGATAACAAGAATAACATTGTTTTGGTTGAAAAGAATAACCCTATTCACACTTTGCTTAAATCAAATTTAGAATTAGTAACTCTAGTATGTTTTGTACACCATTGTTCACTATTTTGTAAGGTCTGATTAGGGTATATCTTGATGTTTGACACTTACAGACGGCCCAACTGGTCCAGGAGGTCCCATGTCACCCTAAAAAATACAGAAAATACATGGATTTCTGGTCATGACAAGTAATGAACATCACTATATACTGTATACAACACATTTATTCAACAACAAACTATGTGCTGATGCCAAATAAGAAAATGGAGTGTGCAGGAGCAATAAATCACATGCTGTATTACTGCATTCACCTTATGTCCACCTGTCCCAGCAAAGTAAATGGCATTGCCATCAGGCCCGATGATTGCTCCAGGTTCTCCTTTTTCGCCCTGTGGGAAGTGAAATGAAAAGTACTCAGTGAGCGTGGCACACTTCAACATCTTGAGCACGAGGGGAAACAAGCCCTTTCATCTGTGCACAGTCATCAAATTCCTATTCCTATGCCTCTGACCTTGATTGCAATTCCTGGCAGGCCTGAATCACCTCGGTCACCTTTCGGTCCCATCGGGCCCTTTTCAGGAGGAAATAAAAATGGGAGAATGTAACGTGAGTTTAAACATCTGTTTAATCTCTTGCTATGGGATGTTACAGAGACCAATATATGTGTGAGAGGGAAGGCTGTCCAAGTTCAAAAAGAACAAATCCTGTCCAGTGTCTTTATTCCATGGCAGCTCCTGCAGAGTTCTCTTAACCAGAAAAGTGCAGTTGACAGAGTGACTAGACAATCACACCAGATTGCCTGAGTGACAATGGAATAAGACAGCAGTGTGGACGCTTTCTGAACTTGAACACTGCCACCCGTCTGTCAGAGAGTGTTAGAGGAGAGACGTGCGCTGTCAAACTTACAGGGAATCCTGCCTGACCCTGCAGTCCAGGATTGCCCTGAAAAGAGCAAAAAACACACACAACACACACACACACATCAAGACTGGTAGCAGTAACACATTAATACTCATGCAATGGATGCTGCTTAAGTGTGACCTTGATGTGACCTGTTTTGCCAATGTCATACTTGGCACCAATAAAGATATTGGCTATTGGCTTTCTGAAACAACACTTTAAGTCTTTATCAGGGAAGCAGCCTTACCTACCTCCTGTCTGACTATATGGTTAGTAATTTAAGTTCTCCTCACTCATAGAACTGAACTACTGTTAGCACAACTGATGTGTTTGACAGTTTTCTGTGTATTTGAGCTGGTTCTAAAATGAGTCCCAGTGCAGCTGAATACTGGGTTTAACACAATAAATGTTGAAAAAAAAAAACTAGATATTAGTAGGTCATCAGTGTCTCAATGATTAATAACTTTAATCACAATAACATGGCCAAGGTCATGCTTTTTTGTGGGATATTAGTACTGGTGACATGAGAATCCAAGCCCACCAGTGGCAGTATCCCATGACACCATGCTCATTCTCTGGTCTATTGTGGTGTAATTAAGAGAGGGGGCAAAACTAAGCTCGGATACTTAGAAGGGCAAATATTACATAACATGCTGTATTCAAACTATTAATTTTGGAACAAAAAATACACACACTTGCACACTGTAAAAATGGAGGAAGACCACATGGGGTTTTTTAAAGTGCAGGGCATTTACCTGAGGTCCTTGGACACCCACTCCATCATACTGTAGGGACAAAAGAGCAACTGGCTGAGCAGGGCACACTTTTGCAATTCGAAATGCATGTTGATTTGTTTGTAAATGACAAATCTTTACACTTTTTATAACAAAACTCAGCTGCATGCATAAGTGTGTAACCTACTGCAAAGTAAAATAGAACAAACAGAGTTGTCCCTAAGCAAATTAAAGTATTTTAAACATACGCTTCCGGACTGGTAGATGATCTGTCCTGGTGGACCAGGAGGGCCAGGTGGTCCGGGAAGGCCAGCACCATCTCTCCCAGGCTCTCCCTGGCAGGAAACAACACAACACACAGTCCATTAACAAACTGCAGGCTGGCATGGAATGACAAGGAATTCATGTTTCTGTAGGTGATGGGAAAATGTTTAAATCTTACTCTGTCTCCTCTGTCTCCTCTTTCACCTTTTGGTCCCTGCATTGGCAGAAAAGTGAAAAAAGTACTGTCAATCAATCAATTAATAATTTAATCAACTAATACATCGATCCATACATTCATAAACCAACCAATTAATCTATCATTCATTCGAAACAGAAATTATCATATCACAAAATCCCAAAGTTACGGGATAGAAAAAGGGTTCTGACCTCTGGTCCTTGAAAACCATCCAGTCCTGGCCGACCATCTCTTCCTTCAGGCCCCTCACTGCCCTTGGGACCAGGGAGACCTGGCAAACCAGGTTTTCCCTGTGACATATCAAATAGACCAAATTCAGTTTGATGACTGGTTCATTCAAACCACAACACACTGGTCTATGTGAAAGGCATGTGTGTGTGTTATATATGTACATATAATAAATATATCATGTACTGTATATACAATGGATAAAATATATATTCTTACGGGAAATCCAGGAAGACCGGGAGGGCCCTGTGGAAAAATAAAGATAACAAATACAACAGTGTAAGATTATACTGTATGTGATGTCCATAGACTATAAACATACTGAGGTGTAGTGATATATGAAAAAGCAGAAGACTGACCTGTACTCCATCAGGTCCCCTCACTCCAGGTCGACCAGGGTAGACACCCACACCGGAGCCTTCCATATCATCCTGTAACAAACGGATGAGTGAATGTGCACAATCTAATGGATCATCACATGGAACTATCTAACCCAATCAAGACACTCTGGTTGATCTCAAGAGTAGTGTTCGAAGCCATGCAGGAAGGACACTGTTACTTACAAATCCAACACGGTAGCCTGGTCCAGGTGGGCCGGGAGGTCCTGGAGGCCCAACAGGTCCCATAGGTCCTGGAAGCCCAGCGAGTCCGGTTTGTCCTGGAGTGCCCGGAGTCCCTGTGTCACCCTTGGAGCCCTGAAGTTTGAAAAATGGAATATTTACTAATACTGGCATTAATGCCTTCGATCTCCCTAACATCAATGCATAGGCATGAAGTAGCCTGAAAGTAAGTAAGTAAGTTGATGCAAATAACCCTCATTCTGACAAAATACACTCCATGCTTACTGATTCATGTACTGTTGGTCTGATGACTATTCTAGTAAACAAAGAATTAAAATAATGATGCATTTAAATCCATCAGCAGTGGTTAAATCATGCTTGTGTTTGTTACAGCAACATGCACAGAACCGTTTTTTCCAAATACTGTCACTACTAGTATTTTCACAAGCCTTGATTGCAAGAACACACAAGTGCAACAAAATGGCTCCTGACATAAGGTACCTGCCCTTCTTCAACGTTAACAGATGAAGACGTATAGTAAGAGAGAAGGTTGTAGAGATAGTTGGAAAAGAAGGAACCTTGCTGAAGAGAGACAGGAGAAGAGACAGTAGAGTTCTGAGACCCTAGACTGCTGACACACATCATATGAGAAAATTCCAAAAAATACATGAACAACAAAACATTTCAAAGACATCTACATGTATATCAGGAGAAGATAGGAACGTCATTTCAGTTAAACCACAAAACAACAAATATAAGGGCCAGTGAAAATGTAATGCAATTTGCATTATTTTATGAGAGGAATAGCAAATAAAAAACACTGTATCATCATTAAAATAAAGCTGCACATCATGGGATCACATCACTACTACAATATTCCACCTTCGAGTGAGGGCATATATCCCAGCTTGGTACAACTCTGCTGGTTGCTCCTGAAGACACTGCCACACCCTCCATACTCATCATCAGACTACCACTGTTTTGGTCCCATAAAAGAAGCCCTGCGAGGCCATCAATGATGAGGAAGTGAAAACTGTTATCAAGAACTGGCTTCATTCAACTAATGGAGTTTTACCAAGCTGGGATACTCAAAGGTTGAATAAAGCTATCAAACGAGGTGATGACTATGTTGACAAGTAGTGATGTAATCCCATTATGTACAGCTTTATTTTCATGTATAATACAGTGTATTTGTTTGGTATTTCTTTTGAAATAAAGCAAAAGACATTACATTTTGACTGGCACTCGTAATTGGACACTGATCATTACAACCTAATATGTTAGATTACATATTATGTCAATGTATGTAAGTGTATGTACGTAGGTGCCAAGATGTTGCATAGATATGCATAATTGTATGTATATTTTGTACACAACTCAGTGCAGATGTGACAGCCTACCCTTTCTCCCACTGCCCCAGGAAGGCCCAAATCACCAGGATCACCCTAAGGAGAAAAACACATACCAAGATAATTTGAATGCAAATGGCCACAAAACTGTCAACTTTTACCCATCCATATAACACTGTCCTCAGCTGACACAGAGCAACACCTTGTTGGACATCTTAGTTGTGAGAAATGCAAGTGTAATCTTGATATCTCACCTTGGGTCCTGCTGGCCCTGGAGGCCCTGGTCGGCCAGGAGGTCCGGTAGGCCCAGGACTGCCCTAATGTTAACAAGTTTGACAACTATGAGAGACAGTTACATTTGGCATTGCTTTACTAATTTAGGAGACGTTTTTATTCAAAGAGACATCCAATAGAAATGTATGCACTTGTATCAAAATGTAAGCTCTTTGGGTATGGCCTTGGTATTGTTAGCATATTACTCCACCAGCTAAACAACATAAACATCATTGCCACAAGACAATGGTACATAAATAATGAACTAAAATAACAGAAATGAGATATATTGATGGGCAGTCACATTAATGCCACGTTCAAACTGTTTCCCAGATAGCCTACCGGTGTTCCAGGAGTTCCAGGTGAGCCAGAAGCCCCAGATCCAGACGAGCTGCCAAAGCCAGGAGGGCCTGGAGGACCAGGTGGCCCAGGTGGTCCAGGTACTCCAGGCAAGCCCTGTCAAACAGACCATATCAGTACCTTAATGTGGAAACCACTTACAGTATATCAAGGAGGTACTGGACAAAAAGCGGAACGGGTTTTACTTCAGAAAAAATCCTGATGTCCCAGTAACAACAAGCATTTTATATATGGCATTCTTCATGGACTACAAGGCATTTCCAGGCACTTTATCCAGACTAACACAACTCCACAACAGGCTTTGACTTGGTGTAAATAACCCCATTCCTCACAGGGTCAACATTTGTTAATTCATTCCTTAGGAAACCAGGTAAATCATGGATTTTACAGGAATACACACATCCAATAACTGTCACAGCAAAGGTGCTTCTTTGTTTAGAGAAAAATGTAACAACATTCCAGTGTAGGGGCTAGCACATCATGTTCCCTATGTGTTCATGTTTAGGTATAGGCACGCATATTTCACAGGAGGAGTCTGAGATTGTTTATAAAGGTCGAGGCCTACACAGATACTTAGCAAGCAGGAATGAGGAGATGCATAGGCTTCATTTCACACGTATGTGTAGCAACAACAACCTACCCGGGCACCCTCCATATCGGGATATCCAGAGCCCTCCTGGTCCACGTATGTCTGAAGACAAAGAAACATACAACATACATTAGTCTTACACAAAACATATGAAACACCTTGCCTTCAACCAAAAGCACCTGGTCAAGATGTTAGAATGACAATACACAGAAGACTGGCTTGCTTGCTTGTTAAAACTATTGGTTGTCTGGCGGGCCTGGTAATGTGACCTAAACTCACAAGTCTGTCTCGGGATCCAAAAGAAAGGCCAGGAGGACCGGGGGGACCCGGTAGGCCTCGGGGACCTGGATGACCCTCCCCACTTTCACCCTAGAAACAAAATATGTGGAAAACGGGTATAAAAAAGATGAGTTGTGACAGGCAGAGGTGGACACAGATAATAATATATTTTCATCAGATGATTGATGCAGCTTTTCTGTGGCTGTGGTGCACTGTTCCAGATACCTCACCTTCTGTCCTTTTTGTCCGGAATCTCCCGGTGTCCCAGGGAATCCTGAAGGTCCAATAGGCCCCTGAGAGAGAGAGAGCGAAATAAAGAGCGAGAGAGAGAAAGAGAGATAAAGAGAGAGAGAAAGTCAGGCGATGCGCCTCAGCACTGATGTGATGCCTCTGTATATGTGTAAGGTTCACTGTGAAATACATTTACTAGGAAGACTTACAGCAATGCCATCTTCACCAGGGTCACCCTATAAACAGGAAAGAGAGTAGTTATTGTGGTGCATCTCCCCCTGACGGGATCAACAGTGCTGAAAGCATGCAATCCATTTCTTTAAAAAGACTTCAAGGACACCATGTAAACTGCTTTTGCTGGATGTCATACATATTACTCAACAGACACAATCATACAACCAACAACCAAGCCAGGTCCTTCAAAGATTTAAGGGACATTTAAATTCTTTGGCATATTTCTACATATCTGTTAGAATAATAATAGGTCAGTAAACAACATACTGTAGGTTGAAACATGACCACTAGGCTGTGTCTAACAGGAGAGAGGAGAGCCCCCTTACACACACCCACACACACCCCACACACACACACACACACACACACACACACACACACACTTGACACCAGTGGTTCTTGTTCTTTCTATTCAGCTTACACTTGAACTGTACACTTACACTTTCCTTTACATTGTTGAGGACCATGAGTAGAAGATGATCCAGAGGTGACAGTGAACACTAGAACTATGTCATATGTCATATATGATAGCACTAAGGAAGACCCAGGTCACCAACTCAAGAGCTGTTATGGTGCTTTCATTCATCTGTGTGGCCGCCCGTCTTTTGGTGGTTTTTTTTTCGCTTTCCCTTGAAATGGTTTCATACTGGATGTGTGTATTTGTGTGTGTGTGTGAATACCAGTATGTATACCTGGGTTTATATGATACAATGTTCCACTAATGAACCACAAGCAGACTCACAGAAGAGTTCTGTTTACCCACAGAGACTGCAGTATTGTATAAAATACACTGTAATCCACGTGCATCAGGAGGACTCAGTGAGCAGACAGCTGAGAGGTCAGACTGAAAGGACGTGGACTGAACTAAAATGTCAAGATGATGTATGCACAATGTCACTCACTGGTTCTCCATCGGTTCCGGGCGAGCCAGGTGATCCGGGTGGCCCTGGTGGTCCTCTGGGTCCCGGGATGGTCTGAACCGACCTGTCGCCGCCAACGCTCACAATCTCAGGTCCGGATCCTGGAGGCCCAGGGGGACCAGGAGGCCCAGGAACACCACGGTCTCCTTTAGTGCCAGGTGATCCAACACCCTGTTTCAGCAACGCACACAAATGCCAGCTTTTAAAAAAGGGACTGTAGCAATGGACTTGATTGCCTGATTATGTTTGTGAACTGTTGCAAATTTAGATAAAAGAAACATACCCTGTCTCCTTTGGCACCCTGAAAAGTACACACACACACAGACACACACACACACAGTGAAAACTCATTATCTCACCAAAACCCACCTCAACAGCAGCAACTTTCACATTTAAATTCAGTCACTGGATCAGGACAGAGCACATCAAAGCTGGAAAATCGATATATTGTGGATACAACAGCAAGTTTTACAGGAAAAGTAGAAGAATGTACAATGCCCTTGCGAAACTGCAACTAGACCATTTAGTGCATTGTGATACACTAATTACCATTAAGTAACAGCACATTGATTTTTTATTTGTACTCTTTTTCTAGTTGTATTCTGTTCCTAATCCAATCTCCAATCCCAATTAAAATCATAGTATATCTAAGTACTATTAAATTTTTGATTACTTTGATGGTACAGTACTGTAACCATTGTTAGGCTGCACTTTACAGTACTTAAATGTGCAACTGGCGATTTTGTATATTTACAAATGAGGGAAGATAATCACCTTCTCTCCACGCCCACTCCCTCCACTGCCGTAGCCGCCGGCGCTCTCCCCCTTTGGCCCAACCGGGCCCGTGTCTCCTTTAGGCCCTCTCTCGCCCCTTTCTCCCTTGGCTCCCGCTCCTGCTCCCGCCACACTGGCGCTGCCTGCAGAGGCACACACACACACACATAGACACACACACACATGCACACACACACACATAGAGACACACACACACACATGCACACACACGCAGACATACAAACACACACACACGCAGACACACAAACATGCAGACAAAACACGCACACACAAACACACACACAAATACACACACACATAGACAGAGAGAGAGACACACACACACACATACACGCACACACACACGTACAGACACACACATCAGCATCTTCTACCAAACACACTCAGCCACAGCACTCTACTCTGCGATCAATAGGCCATTCAGCACATGCAGGAATGCTGTATTCATTACACGGTACTGATCTCCTTCATCCCTGTAGGATACAGCATGCGCAAGCCATGTGATGGAGCACCACTTTTCTTTTCCTCTAGCAGAAGCACAAAAACCAAAAACATAAACAACAACAACAACAACAAAAAAGCAAAGAACAAAAAAAAAACACAAACAAAACCATCCCACCAATTGCATGAATGCCTGGCTGCACCTGCTGCATGTTGTATGTGCTTTGTTGCAAGGTACTCTGTGCAAACTCTCACACAGTCGAAGCAATCAGATCAGCAATAAAAAATACAATATGCTCCCGTGACCTTCACAACCTCCATGCAATATGAAATGTATGCATTTCTCTTCCAAGCCTGGGCAGCAAAAAATAACCTTGGCCTTGTTGCAAAGCTTTGCCTGATACACAAGAGGCGCAATCAGCAAAAAACTTCATTCACATTCAAAATAAGGTTCAGCTGGTGCCACTAGTTGCGGAAAAACTTTTGAAGCTTCTCCATGCAAAGTCCAAATGAGTTGAACGTTTGCATGCAGCTGCAGGTGCGCATGCCACCTCCAGACCCTGAGTGCCACGTCCTGTCTGCACCCAGATACCCACCTCCTTGACCTCCCCTTGTCCTATCTCTGGAGTGGTGGTCCACAGAGTGCCTCTCATAGTCATAGCCTACATAAAAACATTGTGGTAGGATAGATAAAAGACTAGCTATACCCTTCAGGAGATGACAAGTGACATGGCATCTGGTCTGCAAAGACTGGGGCAGTGTTGATCATTTACAGTCATTTAGCTTCAATGACCACACTGACTTAAAAAAATAATTACAGGTACATCAGAAGAAAATATGTACCCAATTAAGGCACTGTAAACTATAGCTTAAATCAGATATACTGCATATTTGTATACTGCATATATATTGCATATTACATATTGTACACTGCTGACACATGCTTTTTATTCATTTAATCATGTATAAGATAAGAAAAATAATGCCAGACAGATGAGTGGCAGCCAAATGGCTGTGGACCAGGACTGAGGCCCTCTTCAGTTCCCAATGCAGAGTGGCCTCTAGAGGGTGCCAAACACCAGATTACTTCCACCTGAGTGCTGGCGCTCTTCCACACCAGCATGTCTTAAAGGCTACGTGAGTTAAAGAACTGTTATCTTTCCCAGACATCAAAATGATAGCAAGACTTTAGAAGAGGGATTCAGCTTGCACTTGCATTGTGAAATGCTACCACACGACACAGATGATTTGGCACAGGGGCAGAAACCACATCCTCACGGCGAGTGCTATATGCTTCTGCCTGACTCCTAGCACATAAATCCTGGCACTTACACACGCTAAAAAGCACAGAAGGGTAATAATCCCTAGAGCCCCAGTAATGCTGGATGTCGATTAATGTGTGTGTGTGTCTGTGTGTGTGAGTGTGTGTGTGTGTGTGTGTGTGAGAGAGGGGGGAAGTGGAGTGGCCAAAGTGTCCAGTGTCCTGGTGAGCCTGTGTGTGTCATGATGATGGTGTGATGGGAAAAGTACACCGTGCTGATGACTCACCGGAGGATCTTGGCGGTGTCACTGGGGGCTGCGGCATTGGCCGTAGGGATGGGGGTGTCGTCTGGGGGGGAAGGAAGGAGGACAATGAAGGACTTTTCCAGACTTCTGAGCTACACACACATACATGTATACACACACACACACACTCAGGCAGCCATGCACAAAGACATATGCTCTCTCTTCTATATGCGCTCTCTTCACATACACACACAGAAATATATGTATACACAAATATGCTACACATATAAACACACACACACACACACACACACACACTGTATACATGTAACAGTTCAAAGGAAACTGATTTAATCGCTGTAAAATCTTTTTTTTTTCGACAATGTCTCCTGTTGTAAGTCGCTTTGGATAAAAGTGTCTGCTGTAATAATGTAATGACGTCCCTTGAATCAAGGACCCGAGTGACTGAAAAAGAGTGCGTGTGATTTTCTTCATGTGAGTGTGCATGAAAGCATGTCTGTCACAGTCTGCCTCAGCTCCACATGTGGCTCCAGTTCAACCGCTTGTGCGTTTGCGTTTGCGTGTGTGCCTTTGTGTCTGTGTCTTACTCTCCATGCGTTAGGGTTCCCCTTGTAGTGCCTCCGACTGCTCCTGGCAAACAGATTGCCATGATCAGCATAAACCGTAACAAAACACATAAACTATTTACTGTGGGGACCACTGAACTGTTTCTAGTCTGCCTTCGAGTCTGGCGCCAGAGTTCAGCTCATTCTCTGATACAGAGAGAGCTGGCAGCAGGGGATCTACAGTATAGACAAAGGCTGGCGGGCAATTAGTCGCATTTTTTTTTTTTTTGTCTTTTCCCAAATTCAAGCAACATGACCCATTAGGCCCTGAGAGGATTAAGAATCCACAGGTAGGAGTTAGATGATGTGGTTTGAGCAGACAGATTGGAGGGGCGCTGGAACAGTTTCCTCCTGCTGTTCTGACTCTGGGGGTTGGAGGGTCCAGGGGCTGGGGGCTGGGGGCTGGGGGCCGGCAGCCGCTGCCATCTCTGATCCTATGGATCTGAGGTAGGGTCCTGGGGAAGATTGTGGGGGCCGGCTGCCCCCCCCCCCCGGCGACCTAATTCCGCCTCCCGCCGGCTGATGATCCTGACAGTCAGTGATTTGGTCCAGGGAGAGCCATCGTCCAGAGCAGGAATGTGAGGTGTGCTGTAGAGGGTTATGCCTGTGCTCACGCGTGGAGGAGAGACTTTGACTAATGTGGCTGATGATCATGGCATGTGGAAAGAGGAGTGTTTTATGCATGCCTGTATGTCTTCAAGTATGTCTTTCCAAAAGTGTATCTGCATGTGTGTGTGTGTGTGTGCATGTGTGTTAGTGAAAGTGTGCAGGCAGTGCTACTCTCCCTATGTGTGTGTGGGGGTGGTGGTGGGGGCGATGTGGATATGAAGTGAGCAGGAGAGCTTGCCAAAGATCTGCCATCACGGCGGGGCTTTCTTGTCTGGGATTTGAATGAGGGGATATTTGCTCTGATAGAGAGTCCTCTCCTGGCCTCCAGCTTAGGAGGAGATAGCAGTAATGGGCCACTCTGCGCTCATTTTAAAGCACATGAAACAGCCTGGTACTGCTCTGCACACAGCTAGGAAGCAAGAAGGTATAAGTTGAAATATGAGACGACAGATGAGAGGAATCCGGCATTGTGGAAACTTAACCATCCTTCACTGTCAGCCCACACCTTACTTTCCGTTACAGTGGGAGCATGGCACAAGTAAAACATGGTATGTCGGTGGAAATTATTTCTGTATAGGGTGATGCGTTTTATTTAAAAAGGAATACAGACGTCCTAAACTCTCAACCTCTTTTTAAAGTAATCACAGCAGTAGCCGTAAGAGGGACCAGTTCTGAAAAAGAAGGGTGATGGGGAATGATGATGATGATTGCAACAGCAGTTGTGACAAATTAGGATTATGCCATAGGCTCAAAATAGCACAGTTGCATAGTTGTATCACAAAGGTGCACAGTTGTATCACTTCAGACACTCAGGTGAAGATGTCTACACTACTGTCATGAGCTGTAACTAGTTTTGATTTACTCAATATTAGGTAATAGACACTTTCTTGCCTATTGTGTTTTACAATCAGACTTTACTACCTTTGTCTCCTCTGGGGCATGTTTTAACGGGAAAAAAACGGAGGCCTGAAACTCAAGCAAAGCTTTCATTCAGTGTGCGCAGCATTAGGAAAATATCCCAGAGGCGTGGTCCATCAATCTTCGACAGATTTTCATCTAAGACAATGGAAAAACCTCTTACACAGTATGTCTGCATGAGGTGAGTGGGGTAATATTTTGTGTTTCCAGCTCCTGCCTAGGCTTGTTGAGCAGCAGAATTCACCACTAAGCAAAGGCTCAAATGTATATTCAGTGTATTACAACAGAGGGAAAAAAACAAAATCAACAGCCCCTCTGAATGTGTGGGACCAGCTGTTGAACACCTATAAAACCTTAGACATACACTGTTAATAAATGCTTGTCAGAGGAAGAGAAAACTCCTCCACCACAAATAAGACAGGCATCAAAGCAAGCTGGGATGGGACTCTCATAGACCCTTACAACTTCAAGCATGCCAGGAAAAAAAGAGTGACCAAAGCCACCCACCATTACACCCCCTCCATTTTCCCCCTGCCCCCATCCTGTGCCTTAATACTGATTGAGAAAACAGCCAGAATAACAAAACAGAACCTCATGGCAGGCAGACTCTTCCCATGCAAACGGACCCCTTAGGAGCCACCTGTTTTTTTCCCCCTTCTCTGTAATTGGGTTGACGACGTGCACGGGCACAGACCCAGGCCCAGGCCCAGGCCCAGACGTGGGCCCCATCATGCGTTAGTGAAGCAGCGAGCGGCGGGAAAAACTTTGCTGCTTCACCATGAAGCCCCCCTTTCCTGCAGGTGCTCCAGCCGCGGGGGTGTGATGATTAGGTGTTGCCTGACAAGCCACGCCTCCCACTGAACAGCCTGGTCTCTCCAAGAACTAGCGTCACCTTCTACTACGACATAAAGGGCTTGTGTGTGTGTATGTGTGTGTGTATGTGTTAGCTTTTTGTACAGTCCAGGGTCAAAGAAAGTCAATACAAAGGACATTACCGAGATGGTGGGTCTCCTTTCTCCCTCTCCACTTCCGTAGTCGCCTGAGGCCTGCAGAGAAGGACAGGGAAGGGGGATTGGGGAGGGAATCGGAGCATTTCTCCGTCAGTGTTGTATTGCACAATAACAAATTCACAATGAGAAGCCATTCATCACAGTGCTACCCACCTCTGCTGGAGGCCTTGCTGGCAGCATAGATCTTATTGACTGACAATATAGTTTACCCTACTGATGACCTATCAGTGGCAGAGCATTCTTTCCGCGGAGGTATGTCGTTCCATATACCTCCTGGTAGCCACGGGCTGTACTATTCATCAGCCTTGTGACAGAGTGCTTGGCCCTTATAACTTCAGGTCAAAAGGGGTGCTAAAAATATGTGGTGCTTAATTAAATCTCTCAGAGCTTCATGTGATAATATTTCTTTTCCTGCTGACTGGGTTTAATGGAGGACAAGCCCGAGGAGGATGGGCAAAACGCAAACACGTCCTCCTGACTGTGAAATGGTAGTTTATTTAGTGCTTGGACGTGCAGTTTTTCGCAACCGCTTTCAAACCAATGTACCGAACAGTTTTGCATTTGTTTTGAAAGGCATGTTTATTTAGGCAGGGGATCGTAGTGCAGCTGGCCATTTTTGTGGGATGCTGAAGAATGCCTGTGATTCGGCTGCTGGTTTGCATTTGCAATAACTGGTGCAGGCAGCAGTTGTAGTCAGGAGCGAGTACTCACTGCATCAGAGTCGTCTCCGTCCTCATCGCAGTGCATCTCTGCAGCCCGGGGATCTCCAATGACCCTCAGCTCTGAAATCACACCCTGAAAGACACAGAGGGAGGGAGGGAGTGAGTGAGTGAGAGAAAGAGAGAGACACACACACACAGAGAGATGAGACAATTGTTTAATAAGGGATGTTTTATGTCAGCATTTCCAGGTGTGACGTCAGGAACCATGGCACACTCTGGCAGCTTGTTTGCTGCCTATTTCTGACTGCTCTCAGTGTCGTCCTCACGAGGCCTTGCCTGCCATAGAAAAGTGATAATGAGATAGTAATTTTCTTCAGATGTCGGGCACTTCAAAGGCGCGTTTGGAGGGGGCTATGTGCACCAACATCATGGGATTTCCTCTTTGAAGATGTTTGTCTAATTACTGCCCCAACACTGATAACATTCACTCTTGCATTAGAAGGAAGAAGTATTACAATCGCATTCCCATATGTTTGACTCAGGCGGCACACACACACACACACTTCTTTCAATTTTCTTTCAGTCGTCATACATCCGTTCAAAGCCATTTGGAATATGCATTAGCGTGAGGTTACTTCACACTGAAATCTAAGGAGATCTCCTTCAACCTCAAACCCCAACAACACACAATTGTCTAAGTCAAGACATCTGTGACCCTCCTCAAAGTGTGGTGAAGAAAACATTATGGTGGTTTAAAAGAGCTTTTGTGTCCCTCTATGACTCAGAGTGTTGGGGGGCTATGGAGAAATGTAGCATGTTTAGGATTCAAAGGAAAAATCGGCACACGCTTAGCAGTTATCAGATGGCCAACAACACAGAGTGGTCCTATCTTAATAATCTCAATGACGGTGCTAACATTAAATCTTCCCAACGCACTGGAGTAATTCTTGCCTTAGCCTCTAGACTGGAGCTTGAAAGAGCACCATAAAATTCAAAGCATACCACGCTACACTGCCCACACTCCAATCTGCTTTCTCACAGGTCTTTTGTCAGACCAACCTCCTCTGGGAAAGGCCCGGGGACATTCTTGTTGCCCAAAGAGCATCACTATGGCTTTGGGAGGAAAATGTGTGGGGGGCACACACACTGAAGGTCTCCAGAGACAGTAGGAGTCACTCCAACACCCCACAAACCCCAACGACCAGACAGTCTGTCTGCCTGCAGGTTTTCAGACTCACACTTGTTTCCTTAGCCATCTTGTTCTGGCTATTCTGATCCAGCCATGGCTCAAAACAACTCAATAAAGCCTGTGAACGAGTGCACTGTGCGCTGTCACTGATTGGAAATAGTGGACACTGTTAAATCTTCAGCCATTCAACTACCTAATTGGAAGTAGTGGACACTTAAATCTTCAGCCATTCATCTCCCTATTGAAATGCTACAGCTGAAGATGGGATTAAAGGCCTTGGGCAAAATATACTAATCAATCCTCTGTCACCACACAGTTTTTCATATCTGTAATAGGTCAACATCTGACAAGTTTATGATAAATGAATCCTGCAGAGTTTACATGAACACGGAGCTGCACTAGTCAGACTGTAGCCTTGTACATTTACCTCAGTTGTAATCAAAATTGTGGTCTTACAGTGGAAGAAAATAAAAGTTGCCACTGCATTTCTAACAGTTGTTTACCAACTGGGAAAAGACAAGCAGAGCTCCTAGAATCATGGTGGGCTGCCTGTGGTGTTTAGTGGAGTGTTTTGCTTGAATCCTGGCCCAAAACACATTACACAAACGAACACTAACAGAGCCAATAACGGATAGTAACCAGATTTAGCACTGAGTCTAAATTAAACCTCTTACTTTTTATCTGTAATGCTTTCTGACTATCTTTCTCTGTGTCCCTCACATCTTTATCTCCCCTCTCTTTCTCTCTCTCTCTTTCTCTCTCTGTCTCTCTCTCTCTCTCTCACACACACACACACTGTCACACTGTCTCTGTTTTTTTTTGTCAGATAAGATTACGTGGGTGTTCATGTCATTTGGCAGATGCTTTCCAACAGTCGTTTCCGTCACTAATAAAATAATCAGTGACATGATTTCCCCTTCCTTTCCCTTCCCTTTCCAACACACACACACACACACACACACACACACACACGCACACACACACACACACACACACACACACACACACACACACACACACACACACACACACACACACACACACACACACACACACCTGCCTATTTTTGGCCTTGTCTGATTGCCTTCGTCAGGTCAGAGTTTAGCTGTCTACTTGTTCGCTACGATCACAATGAAGGTTAAAGGTTCAGCCGCTGGCATAACAGGGCCAGGGCTAACTGGAGATAATGGCCCCCCTACAGCTTGGCAGCGCAATTAACTCCGGTACTGGAGAAGGACGGATGTAGGCTGGATGTATTTTCTTTTTCACGGCCTCTGCACCACTGTATGTTTTGATTCAAAGCAGGCCAATTTGACTGATCAAATCATGCAAGATTTGCCCTCTCCTCTGGTTTCTAGCCCATGTGCTTGCCTCAGCTAATGCCGTTTGTGTGTGTGTGTGTGTGTGTGTATGAGAGAAAGAGAGAGAAAGAGAGAGACAGAGAGAAAGAGAGTAGATTTTGGCCTTTCCGTAATAGCGCTGTGATAATTTTCTCAGGAATATCAAATGGCTTGTTGACGTTGGTGTTATCAGAGCACAGCACATACCAGGAACTTATCGCCGTCTGCCCCGCCGGCCTGCCCAACGAAGATCCCGGCGCCGTTCTCCAGGTCCATATCGTCGGGGGAGCGCTCGAAGTTGACAACTTGTGGGTCAGCGTCGCAGTTGAAGAAGAGCAGCACGGTCTCCTGATTGACGCTGATGGCGAAGCGCGTCCACTGGTTCTGCATGGAGGGCACGGTGAAGGTGGCCGCCACGTAGGAGGAGGTGGAGTCGGGCTCCGTGTAGTAGAGGATGATCTGCTGGCGGCCCGACTGCACGGCCGAGATCTTCACGCCCACGTACATGATCTGCTGCGCGCCGTCGGTGACGGAGAAGATGACGCCGGGCTTCGTGGTGGTGGGCTTCACGTGGAAGATGAGCGAGAAGTCACGGTAGAAGGGGTTGGGCAGGTGCGCGTGCGCCAGCTGACCCGTGTTGGAGTTGGGGCCGAACACATAGCCGGGGCTGTTGTCAGGGCCGTACACCTGCTCGATGTCAGACGGAGGGGGGTTCCCGATAAGCTGCAGTAGGGACAGGCCACTTTCCTCTGTAGACAGGACAAAACAAGGGGTCAGTCAGTAAATGGATGCCACCCAATCCCAACCAAATTAATAAGATAAAATGTAAAAAAAAACAAGAAGAACAAAAGGGAACACAGTGTAACTTGGGTTGGAAGACAAGATAAGGGACATGTTAGAAGCGCTGAATTAGTTAAATACACACTCTGACATTAGTGAGTTTCACATGGTGACAGCAGACATCACTGCTTTAGTACTGTCTGTTGGGTGTTTGTGACTAGGTTTGGAAAAACATCTGAAAATTGCTTAAGGAGAAAAAAAAAACATTTGGAACAACGCCTGACTTTACAATAAATGGTTGCGTTTTTATACGGAGCGTAATCCAACACCAGACTATAGCTTCAAACAAAACTAAATTGGATGAAAATATGCCTATGGACACTGAACAAACAAAATAAAGCCCTGGCTTCAATAAATACAGAAGAATGAGTTGAAGCTCTCTTTGTTATTATTCTTTCTTCAAACACATCTCAATATAGGTCATGCTGGGAAGAGTGGGAAACTTGTTCTTGTTGCCGTTTAAAATAGAAATGGCTACAAATTTGAACATCAACAATGATGTCCTAAAAAGGTAGAGGATGAAAATATGCTCAGGGCTCAGCAGAACAAATCTATCAATCAGATACTGCATTAAGTAAAAAAACAAACGGTTTCAGTTGGTTCATGCCAAAATAAATTCCAGTCTCGGTTGAAAGCCATTGCTTTGACGCTGGGAATGAAATTCAGTTACAGGATTGCAGACTAAACACTTTATCTCCTCTTTTCTAAAAGAATGAAGTGTGTCATCTCTTTAAGCATGGCACAGACACATCCCCTACATCTAGTACTCATGATGCTGACATGATAGTAAATGGAACTGTTCAAAATCTCTAATGGCTTTCTTATATATTCATAATATTTATCCACTTGTTTATTTATTTGTTTTTTTTCCCCCACATGATTGTTACATTTCTGTCTGTGACGGAAATGGCAAACAATTTCCTCAGCTTCTCTCTCAGGGAAGACAAGCTCCAGAGCTGATCTCACAGCGAGCTGCATCAGCACAGATCTAGCCTGAGCCACCGGCACCAGAAGCAGCGGTGCGGTGCTGCCGTCAAGCTGACGGGTCAGATGGACACACTCCTCTCCTTCACGCTCACAGCGCCATCACTCACCACAGGATCCAACCAGATTAAGAAGGCATCCGAGCTCAATGCCAGATAGCTAGCACTGACGTGGAAAAATGTGTCAATCCCTCCCACAAACGGCCCATCGCTCGCTGTCTGCGCTGTCGCGTCATCGCCACGGAACGGGGGCAGCAGCTGGACACTAGAATATCTCTGCTCCCACAGCTATCACCCATGGCGACAGTGATGGAAGGCAGGCTCATAATTAAAAGAGGGTTCCGAAATAACAGGGAGGACAATAGCCTGAGTGTCCAAGGCACTGACAGAAACCTTCCAGTGCCACTGTGCAAGGGGGCATTCAAGACATACAGAGAGAGTTTTTCCATGCATTTATAGAAACTACATGTTATGCAACACATTATTAATAACTATTTTCCAGTTCAGTAAAATATTAATGAATGAATGAATGAATGAATGAATGAATGAATGAACGAATGAATGAATGAATGAATGAATGGGTGAATGGAAGAGTTAAAAAATGAGAACCAATGCTGTCTTTCAACTTTCAAAACAAACAAAAGGCAGCTTGTTTCTATCAACTCTGAGCTTTGTAAATGGCATCAAACAGCAGGTTGTGTTTGAAACTGATAGTCTCAAATACATACCAGGTGGCAAGAGGGATTATTTAATAAACAGGGTTCAAAGCCCCTTGATAGCCTATGAGCACTACATCATTACCAACTGCAGATGGTCTATCTGTTGCAAGTCAAAACACAAGACCCTTTGCCACACAATGCAGCCCAGTGCCTGGCCCCTCAGGACCATTTACCAAAAGCCAACAAACGTTTTGAGTCTCCCACTACTACTACACAAATGCACACAGTCTGTGGGATGAAGTTTCATGTCATATTAACAAAGCCAGGATAAAACCAGGGATAAAATTAGCCAAGGAGGAAAATGGCAAAACTTTATTGATGGAAACTCTGAGAACCTGAGGATACCCCTCCTTCTCCTTAGGTGGCTTTTTGTGTGCCTAAACGCAAAAGCAGGTTATAGATATCAGCACCTTCTGCTGTGTCATATAGTATTTTCACAGCCTCACTTTTTTCCACAACAACACCAACACTTTTTTTCCTTTGCTGTGCATGTGTAAGATCTTAAAATATCACTCTGGGGAATTCAGTGTCCTTGACTGAAAATGTTTCTGACAGTATGCAGTAAATTATGAGTGCGAAATCCAGATGTTTATGAAGACAGTGAAAAGCCACAACTCTCTCAGGGCATCTGTGGGTGCACCCCCCCCACCACCACTACCACTACCTGATATTTCACACACACAGCTTTGGCCTTGCACTACCTTAAACTCATCCATTCTTTCATCCAATCAATTTCTTCAAGCATATTCCAACATTCTTGCCATTTTTCCAAATTAAATAGGATGCTGGAACGCTGACACTAACTGAAAAAAGCATACTATGTGTCATATGCAGTGAAACAGAGGATAGTAAGCAGCATTAGGTGATGCATTCCTGGCCAAATTAAAACAGAGTATGGGAATGATAGGCAATGCATCTCAATTTGGCCAGGACAGTCTTCACCGCTGCCTCTGCTGTTTGCTGTTAGCTGCTGCTGCTGCTTCCGTGTATATTTCTTTTTCATCCCTGTGCTGTGATGTGGTGATCTAAGGCTTGTTGACTTCCACAGGGCTTCCTTTTCGCCAGCCCCCCTGCACATGTCTCTGCCCTGGTATCATCCCAAACACCACCGCCACCGCATGTGTTCCATCCCCACA
This sequence comes from Setipinna tenuifilis, assembly GCA_030347295.1. Classification (NCBI taxonomy): domain Eukaryota; kingdom Metazoa; phylum Chordata; class Actinopteri; order Clupeiformes; family Engraulidae; genus Setipinna; species Setipinna tenuifilis. The sequence continues at coordinate 18,948,538 of CM059269.1, forward strand.
TTCCGACACAAGCCCTCATTTACAGCGCAGCCTAATTACTATGCTGTCCAGATGTGCACTCTCTCCCTCTCTCTTCCTTCTTTCTCTCTCTCTCACATTCTGTCTCTCTCTCTCTTCCTTTCTCTCTTGTTCTGTCTCCTTCTCAGTCTCCCCATTACTTTCACCCAAACCACCAATCATCAGGACAAGTCATCCACAAGGCTGGCTGGCCATGGCACACAGCCTGAGTCAGACAACAATGCTGTGACGCATATCTTTATGATAGCACAGTGGCCACACAGGATGACATTTGAAAAAACTGCCTAAAGAGAGAGTTTTGTTCATTAAATCAGTCCTACATATGACACACTTCTCATTGTTTATAATTAACACAAAAGCCCTTTCTTCACACACAAGCACAGATAATAGAAGCCCTTGTAAGCAAATGACAGCACTATGCGGTACCTTAATAAAAAAAAAGAAATATTGCATATGCCCTGACTCTACACACATCTAATGTGTCAAAACTGTAATGTAAATACTGTGAACTAGACAAGGTCTCAGTGACTCAGGATTCACTGCAATAAAGTCATCTAGTATGTGCTGCAGTGCACAAGATATAGGGAGACATACAACAGGCCTATCCATTCAATCAATATGAATGTCTGAGAGGTTAAACATTAGCTCCAAAATGCCAGTGTCTATTCGAGCATGAGGCTGCCTCCCTTGTTCCTAATCTCTGACGGCTAAATGACTCAGAAGAGGCAGAGGGATAGAGGGAAAGCATTAGCCTTGAATGGGGCTGCCGGAGTTTATGGCTCCAGTTTGTTCCATCTCAGTTAATTTCTCTTTCCACAACACACAAAAGCCAAGTTGCCCCTGTTTCCCATCACTGGGCAGAGAGGAGGAAGAAACTAAACATATACAGTATGTGTGTGTGTGTGTGTGTGTGTGTGTGTGTGTGTGTGTGTGTGTGTGTGTGTGTGTGTGTGTGTGTGAGAGAGAGTGTGTGTGTGTGTTTGTATGTGCTAAGAGGAGGATGTGACAAGACTCATCTCCATGTATGTTTATCCATCACCCCCCCCCCCACACACACACACACACACACACACACACACACACAAATCTCACTTAGGACCTTCCCACCGCAAACCGCTCCCAGGCTCCGGAGGAGATAAGTGGGAGAGTGAGGCAAATGACAGTTGGGGATTTGAAGCTGAATATCCCCAGACCACCCCACCCCACCCCACCCCTCCCTCCCCTGCTCCAACCCATCTCTGGGCTGCGTTGCGCTGCTCCTGGGCCCTCCATGAGAAAATGCAGAACATCTGGAGGTTCTAAATTACCGTGGAGAACTGAGAGACCCCCGTGGGCTATGTTCAGCCACCAATCAAAACACCTCCCCCCGGGGGGGGGTTTCTGACAAGCACCCACAATACTTTCTCACAGTGTAACCATCCCCGCTGACGGCTAAGGACCTGTCACTTAGCTAGAGGGGTGGGGGTGGGGGTGAGGGTGGGGTGGGGTGGGCAAGGTTTAACTGTGTGACTACCTATAGAGAGCATGGGCCACACTAACTGGCTTGTTATGCTTGCCCACACAAACCACCAAACATAAACAGGCACAAGTGGATTAAGCGGGGTGATGACTGCTCCATTTGAATGAGTCAGAGGCCACGGTGTACTGAGCGGATTGCCCTCTTGTTACATTTTTACGAGTAAATTTCATTTGGGTATCGAACAGAGTCCTTCTGTATGCTGTAGGCTTGTTAGAGGTGAAACGAGCGGACTGCTTTGTGGTATGCACTGGGTGTGTGTTTACCCACATTTTACACTGTCCTTGTTTTTCTTGGGATTATAAATTAATTACAGTTACAGCCAAGGAAGATAATCATAAATAATGCCATGTTACTGGATATATTTTTTCCGTATACAGGGATTTTAAAGAGAAACCTACATATGTTGTTGTTATGTGTTTTGCCTAAGGCATCAATCCTTTCAAATCCCATAAGTACTCACATGTTTACAGCAAAACAGCATTGCTCAGAGTGTAGGAAAGATGTGTAGTTCATGTTTCATGTGTTATATTTAATGCCATAGTAAAATTCTTTGGTAATCTTCAAATTTGTAAGTAGTGATACAGATAAGAATTGAATCAACACCTACACACTAAATACCCAGATGGACGTGAGTGGAGCTTCGCACAGCTTGAGTTTCACTCAATTTTCTAATAAATCCCTGCCTGAACTTTAATACATTCAGGGATTAGGGAGGCAAAATGTATCCAATGTGACCAAGTGTATCGGTTTTCTTTGTTGAATCGGGTATAATCGTTGAATAACCTACAGCAAAAGATCTGAGATATATGTGATTAAAGGCGTGCATTCTGCGCAACGCTTCAGTGACAACCAAGGCAGAGTTCCAAATCCAGATCCAGATGTCTGATTGGACACTAAGGCTCGTTAAAAAAAAGAGGGACCACACAGCTACGTTTACAATGAAAACACCCCACCACTGGCCCTTCACATGTATAAAAAAATCAGGCCATTTATGAGGCAAACAAGGGCTATGAAGATCCTATCTGGGGATTATGCATGTGGACACTGCATCTTTCCCCTTAATTGGATCCCCCTAAGCAGTCCTGCAGCATTTTCTTTGGCCGATTCCCATTGGGCGCTTGGCCAGCAGCGAAAGGAATGAAGCCTCCTGCCATCCTGCCGGGGTCCTTGCCAAGTGACACCCGCAAATACTTCAAAATGCCATGGCCACCACAGAATACCAGACAATGCCACAACCACATGCAGGCCTCGGCAGTTTTGTGTAAATGCACAGCATTTAACGCTCGACAGACACAAAGGGCCCCCTTCTCCACCGCCCGACAGATTCCAAGGGTGCAGTGCTTTTTTCATGTATATTAAAGGCCAGTCATCTTTGCCGTGCAAAACTGTAGGCTTTCTCCTCTGACCCTGGGCACAGAGGGCCTTACATCCTGTCTGAAGTCTGATGTCCATCAGGGCCCTGCTTGTTGCAAAAGGAACATGCCAAGACCACTGAGCTCCCCCCCTTCCCAACCCAACCACAATGCCAGCACTATCAGTCTGATCTTCCCACGGGCAGCACATTTTTTTTCATCCGCTTGCACTTCTTTCTTTCTTCCTCTTACTCTCTCTTCTCTCTTCCTTTCTCCACCCAAACCCCTTGCACGTCCACACACAAGCACAAACACATGCACATACACAGAAACACATGCACACACATGTGCATGCACATACACACACAGACACACACACACACACACACACACACACACACACACACACACACACACACACACATGCAAAAAAGACCTCCTCCCAGACATCAGAGCTCTGACAGTGTCTGCATGACCCCTTTGTGATGCCTGCACTGCTGTGGCTGGAGTTACATCCGTCTCCTATGGAGTGAAGTCTCAACTCCACCTCAAAAAATACATGCGCTGGCGATGACAAATCCCTCTATAGAAACACATCACTACAGCTTGACAAGGAAGCCCCGGGGGCTACACCACTATAGCACTACACCTCCCTTTTTTATGTGTGTCTCTCTCCCTCCCTCTTTGCCTCTCCATCCGTTTTCTTTCTCTCATTCTCTCTCTCTTTCTCTCTCTCTCTCTCTCCTCTTTCTAAATCTCTCTCTCACTCTCTCTCACTCTGTCTGTCTGGCTCTGTCCCCACTCTGTATCTCTCTTCCACCCTCTACCGACATAGACAGTAGCTAAGGCTTGCCTGATTAACTGAGCAGGGCGAGGCATGGTTGTAGGTAAAAAGAGAGAAAGAAGAAAAGGGGTAGGGTGGGAGACGTGGTATTTCAATGGGCTATTAAGTTCACAGAAGAAAAGTTAATTAACAATGAAGCCAATTGATTTTGGTCCTGGGGCTCTTGTAAAATATTATCACAGCTTTTTAAACATCAGCCAACCCCTCAGAAAAGCCCACAGTGAAAATCCATAAACGTTAACCTGCAGAGTTAACATTATTAGCATTTTACAGCTGTTTAAAAAAACTCTTAAAGAGAAAGACACTGCTTTTCTCCAAGGACTGTCAGAAAGATACCTGTGGAATTCACATTAAGAACAAACTTCTGAGGCTATGTGGACTTTGGTGCAAAAGGAGCAGAGAAACCCGATACAATTCTTTTGTGCTCCTACAAAGATTTTTTTCTGAGGTCGGGCTTGGATGTCAACCATTAATCCATATCACCACTGTGGTATCGCTGCAAGCTGATTTGGGTAAAGTGATTCCAGATGGTGTTACCAACGGCGTTTTTTGGCAAGGCTAGAAACTGTATGAGCTGTTACCAAAAACATAAAAAGAAAAAAGATGTAGCTTCAAACTGCTAGATCTCTCATGCTTTCACACTGACCTGAAGGTCAGGAACATTTGCCATTTAATGACTTTAAAAACCTGCAATAAAACACTGGCCTTCAGCCCAAACGCAAACTCTAGTCAAAGAGGATTTGCCCCGCAGGTTGAAACAACGCCTTTATATATTCAGCTGCTCTTTGTAATACATTGCAATGACATCATGTCTAGTAAAAACACCAAGGGCTAAGATAATGCGCAACACCTTAAAACAACCACTTCAAACAATGTTTCAAAAAAAAGAGACGAGCTCAAGGATCATATCAACCAGCTAGTTGAGTGAGAAAAAAATGTCACATCCGCAGTACAGAACAACGCATTCTTGCAACACAGGAATAAATCAGCTAGCTTGAGAAACAAATCTGCCTCACATTACATGCAACATGCCAGAAACAATTAGGTGACTTGCATCATTACATTTCTCAGACAAAAATACCAAACCAAATGATTTCCATGATTACAACCTTGGCACAGTTTGCAAGGTTTACAGTTCACTTCTTTGGTATGAAACATGGATGCTTAAACATTCCCTTTCGCGATGCAAACACCAGTCCATGTTTACATGTGCTTCATGTGTAACTAGGGGAGAGGGCAGCCTTTCACCATGAGTACATCTCTATTCAGGAAAAAAAGGGAGGCGAACCTTATCTAGCAATTTATCTAAGATCATGTTACACAGCGGACAACTTCACATCCTCTGGTGTTTCACCATGTTTGCCTGCACTTGATAACCCGTGAATTCTAGAAGCTTGTGAAATGCAAGCTATCAAGAAAATGTGACTACTGTGGAGAGCTTTTTAATGGCAAAACATATGACCCGTGGTCAAGAGAATGACCTTTCCTCAAGCCAGCCTGTCTAATCTCATCACATACAGGAACGTCAATGCACAGTCCCTTCAGTGCTCCTCAGTCTCCCGTGCATGCTTGGACAAACAGGAGCTGAAAGCTTAAATTCCAGCCTTGCCTTCGCTTATCTGGAACATGCGATTTTTGTGTGAGCTGCATCAAACACTGTTATCGTGGAATGACATACTTTAACAGGTTCTGGGTATTAAGCGAGAAGATTTCACTCATGTGGATTTGACTTGGTTATGGAGGACTTGTGTGCAATACTTTGTGAGAGAGCGGCGTTATCAGTCACATGCAAGAGCAAGAGGCATTTACACTGACATGCAAGCAGTCCAGGCAGCTTTTCGGTTCTTTGCAGTGCCATGCACGGTTTTCTGTACGTTCCTGCGGGCCATTGCAAGCAGGTGCAGTGAATGTGCTTAGACAAGGAAACATTTACCAGCTACATTCCCAACACCCCCACCCCCACCCCCCCTCCACCACTGAACACCCCAACACACTCTGGGTTATGCAGTTGTCAAGGACCACAAAACACTTGGCCAAACAAAACAATCAACAGGTGGATGACATATGCACACAAACACACACACACACACGACAAAAGACTGTACAGGACACAACAGGTGGTGCTGGTTAAAAGAATGCATCTCGGGCAAAAACAGGAGATGCATTCTAACCCGCCTTTACCTTTCTGGTTACTAACTGAAAAGCACCGATACCCTTCATCACCACCATCACCATCATCATCACCATCATCACCACCGTTCTCCTTCTCCTCGGGCAGAAGGTGGCACTCCACGGGGAGTTGACCCTCGGGGAGGAGGGTCCAGCAGCTGTCCACCAGGACCTCGCAGAAGCTGCGGCAGGGCAGCCGAGGAGGATGAGGAGGAGGGGGAGGGGGAGAAGGGGAGCGCATCTCCCCTTCCCCTTGCCCTCCCCCGCCTCCCTTGCCATCGCACCCGGGCACCAACAGCAGGCAGAAAAACCACTCCACAGCGTGGTGGCAGCGTGACTGCAGCAGCCACGCCCACTCGGACAGCACCGCCCTGACCTCCTCCACGCTGGTGTGGTTGAGGAAGTTGGGCACAGAGAACCACCGGCGATCTGTACCACCTGTACCGCCGGCGGCGGCACCCTTGCGTCTGCTGGTGCAGAAAGGCAAATCTGAGGCCAGCGGCAGGCAACCCGGCGGAGTTGCCCGGCTGGGAAGTGTGTCGGAAAGGGGTGAAAAAGAGGTGAGAGAGTTCTCAATCCCAGCGGTTAGTAAATCAACCGGGACAGAGTATTCCCTGGAATACTGCGTCGGGTTATCATTGCTAGCATGCCAACTAGGAGTGGTGCTAAGTATGACACTATTACCACTGCTACTGCTAAGGTCACCTGCAGAGACATTCAAGCTTTCTACAGTCTGATCTTTAACCATGGGTGGAAAATCAGTTGCAACACTTTCAGAGTTTTCAGCTATCTTGGTGTATTTCTCTGTAACACTTTGTGAGTAGTCTGCATGGGTTAAGTCTGATTTTAGGCTAGGTTCCTGACTATACACATAAGCATCTGCTCTCTTAGTTAAATTGGTAAAATCTGTGGGTGTCACTATATTACTTTCCTGATCTTCCCTGTTAGAGACCCCAGACGCAGAGCCATAAACAGACTCAGATCCCAGGGATTCCACTGCTGATGCAGACTCAGGTCCAGATCCAGATTCTAACCCAGACCCAGACCCAGACCCAAACCCATTTCTGGACTCGTCTCGCTTCTGCCTCTCTACTAACCCATCTGGACCGGTTTCTAAACCGTGCACAGACTTCTGGACACTACCTGTCTCTTCTCTTGCAAAAGCATCCACATGGTGCCCAGCAATATCAGCGCCGGCACTTGTACCTTTTCTCCTCTGGGTCTCTGGCCTAGGCCCCGATGTGGGCCACGTGTTGGCCGGCTTCGTTGGTTTTGCATCACTGTCTTTGCCGTCCCACCACAACCAGCCCTCCGAGCTCCCCACACACAGCAGGCACACAAGCAAGGGGAGGCCCAGCCGCATCCCGAGTTTAGACATCCCTTCTCGCACACTCAGCAGTCATTCAGCATTCAGCAGCTTGGCCCGGCTCCCGCGGATTACTGTGACATGCCCCAGCCTCTAATCCACAGGACTCTCTCTTGCTCTCTCTCTCTCCGGCACTCTTGCCCCAAGAAGTGTGCAAGGCACCACACACTGCTCCCGAAGCAGCTCAGAGAGAGGGAGGGAGGGAGGGAGGGAGAAAAACGACAAAAAAAGTTAAGAGGAGGAGTGCCATTGAGAGTGGGATTGAGAACAGGCAGGGGGAAAGGGGGGGTGGTGGTGAGTGCTCATTGGCCCATCCTCAAGACCTTTCCTCCCTCTGCTCCACCTCCTCTTTTGTCACGGCACTGAAAGAGTGTCTCTGCTGATAGATAATTTAACAAAAAAGTAAAGACAAAGAAGAGAGGAGAAAAAAAAGAAATGCCGGGTAAGGTTGCTTTTGTTTGTTTGTGTGTGTGTGTGGTGGGGGCATCTGTTCAGCAAAAAAGAAAACAACCTTAGATGAGTAGGTTTGTTCCTGCACTATGTCTGTGCAAACACGATTTGTAAAAAAAAAAAAAAAAAAAATCTCCACGTGCTCATGAGGGAGGAGATGAAACAAGTTAAACACTGCAGGGATTACTGAGAGCATGACAAATAGGGCTCTTTAGAACTGAGAGCCTGTGTTCACGTACCCTCGCAGAGTTTTAACTCACACTCACCTAACCCACTGAGAGAACTTTACATGACTCCAAGTGCCAGAATACCTACTGGCCACATCAACACACACTTGATATGTAGCACAAGTAATGCAACAATGTTTGCACTGATTGCAGTGAAACTTACATAGTGCATTTACCACATTTAAGCAAGTCCCTGAAGTGTTTGCATAGTTCAGAATGCCAAAGATTTTTGAGAGAAAAAAAATGGCTACATAAATACCATATAGATGTATTGTGCAACAAAACCTACATACAACATCTTTAGTAAATTTGTTCAATACAAAGCTTGTATACTTTATATAAAGCTTACAGGAATCAAGTCTTATACTTGTTGTTTTAGAACATATATGAAAGTGGGCATTATTTATAAGTAATAAATCATAGGGGATGTATTTGGTAAGTCAAATGTTGTAAGTTCTTTTGTTTTACATGGGTGCTCTCTTCAGGACAGGCGTCCCATCCCTGTTACTAAACATATTGGGTAAGGGGCGAGAGAATAAAATGGATGTAAAGGAATTCCTGAGTTATTCACTTTCTGTGCATACTTTCTCTCCCCCCGCCCCCCATCAGTTGACATAAATCTCGGTCTCCAGGCTGCACCTCACAATTACTTTTCCAACCAGCCCGCCCTCCTGCCTTCTCCTGTTCGAGAGTGCAGCTACAGAGTTATCTGGAGTCTGCTTGTTCAGACTAGTACAGACAGGTCTTATGGGAGCCACTGACAACCAGGACCCCTCTCTCTCTCTCTGTCACTATGTGTTAATGGAAGCTGAGCTGTGGTGATAACTCTGAAAGGGATATAGTTGTGTTGTGGGCTAACAGAGCTGAAGAGAGCAAGAGAAGGAGTGTGAGAGAGAGAGAATGAGAGAGAGAGAGAGAGAGGGAGAGAGAGAGAGAGAGAGAGAGAGAGAGAGAGATCTGCGACGTTTGATCTTAAATGCCTAGGAAACTTGTTGAGTGAAGGTCAGTGGAAGAGAGAGCACACGTGCGGCCCCCAAAGCAGGTATTTCCTTTCACAAAGACCATCTTCCCGTGAGAGGTGCCAGTGTGAGAAGACCTAACAATAGCCAGCGTAACGTTTTTTTTCTCTTTGCCTTGGCACCAACACCGGTCTGATCACAGGGGTGACCCATTTTTAGGTCTGGACTGCAGACGGGGAATACATGCTGGAGTGGTTATTGTTTTTTTTTTTTTCTTCATACACCTACTTTAAGAACCACATGCAGACAGCTATAAAGATGTTTTCTGTGTTTTATTAGAAACACCCCTGGTTTGAAAACGAACTTAAAAAAATATAACGCTGCCCCTGTGGTCAGTGCCGAAAAAGTCAAACTCACAACAAGCTTGTTGACACAGACGCAACTTATGACATCAACTCCAAAAACTTTTTTTTAAAGCAAACCAAAAATAGAACTCCCTAAACGCTAACAGAAACTGACCTGGCATGAATCAAATGGAAGAGATAAACACAAGCAACACAAGTAAAACTGTATATACGTACGCAGTGATAAATAACGATAACTGTGTATATGTAATGATATCTATGTACACTGCATACATGTGGTAAAACGGTGTAGACTCCTCCAAAGTACACATCTGGGTGGGAGTCCCCCATGCCCCAGTCTCCTGCCCTTTCACTATTCGGCAGATGAAGCATAAAGGAATGCAATAGTCTGATTCAGGAGCCCACGCTCGGGACGGATGACCCCACCACACCTCTTGGGTAGCACAGCGGAAACCACCCCCTAAGCCTGAGAGAGAGAGAGTCAGGAGTCAGGAGCAGCCAAACATTTGGAAATGATATTGACTGGTGATGATAATGATGCCTTGCACAAGATGCAACTGAGGTTGTGAGTTTTTGAGTTGAAAATGCGATCGAAGTGTACAGAGTAAATGCTTTGCTTTGACATTTCTGATTGATTTGTTGATTGATTTGCTGACAAATCAAACAATCTTTGATAATCTGACTCAGTTAAAAATAAAGTGAAACTGTTCAATGTGTGGTCCCTCTCAAATGCACCCACTGAAGATTATGACAATGAATGGCACACAGACTACTCCACTAAAACAAGCACGTGGAGGGCAGAAAAAACAAAAAAAGTTAACATCTACAGGACCATGGCAAGTCTGAGATCATTAAACAACAATAAACTGCTGCAAAATGGTTCACTTTCTACACTGCACAAACCCTAGTTCAATCTTACTTCCACACCCTCACAAAATGTCAAAGACACTAGTGACAGTCAGCAGTTCATGGCTGAGATCTTCTATTAGCTAATTAAAATCTGAGGTCCAAAAGCCCATTTGCCTGCATTTAATTCTCTCCTATTTAGCCCACCCACCTTCCCATGGAGAGGTGATGATGGTAGGGGATGTGTTGTGTCTTCTCCTGAGGACAGCCTGTTCCACTGCGAGACACACAGACTCACAGACACACTCATACTATCCCATTCCCACAACAAATATCCGCTCTCATCCATCAGTGATAAAAACATTTACGGGAACAATAAATAAGGAGTACACAGTTGTTTTCACTCATCACTTCCTGTCGTATCCGGTCTCTGCAACCCATCTCCTGGGCTGGGAGAGTCCCATACATTCCCCCGCCCTCCTTCCCCTCTTTCCACTCAGCTTAGGGATATCCTCCCTGGTCCCGAGATATCAGGTGCCAGGTCATTATGTCTCAGGCAATCCCTCCGGAAGGACCAAAGTACATGAAAATAAGGGCTTGGCAGAGGCGAGATTGCCTGAAGAGCCACGACCATTCTATTCTCAATCGAGACAGTAATGTTAACCTGTGATGTGGAAGCATGAACAAGGAGAGCTTTGAAGTGACTGCTGTTACACTAATTTTTGTACAGACAATCAGCTTAAGAAAACAAACAGAGAATCTTGGGTGGCCTGAGGAATCCTCGTTCTCTGGCAGACGCTCTAAAAGATGGCCCTCAGAAAAACCGGAAAGCCGGGCCATTCATGTTCCCCTGCTGATAACAGACGGGATCCTCCTACTCTTCTGTGTCCTTGATTAACAGTGAATGAAGATGTCAGCGTGCTTTTGGGGCCTGTGAATGTGCTGTGTGTTTTAGAAACAGACACACAGACCTGGCCCTCCACATTCTCTCTTTCATGTCCGTGAAACCCGCAATAAGGGCCTGCAAAAAAAGGACCTCACACACCACATGCTGACTCCTCGCTCATGCCGCCTTTTTCATGTTAAAAGGGCTATTAGTCCAGGCCCGGACAAGACAGTGACGGCATTTCCCTTTGTACCTAATAATTACATCAGTGTCAACAAAAGAGAAAAATCTGGCTGGGTGTGAGAAGCTGAACATTTTTCAGGGGTAATTACGTAGCAATGGGTGAATTATTTTGGTGTGCATTTCAAGGAGGTTTTTTTTTTTCTGGAAGACTTAAGGCAACATCTGCCAGCCTGCACACTGTTATACACGACTGCTGCCATAAAAAAGCCAAAAGCAAATATAAGAATCTCATCTGGAATGTGTGCTTGTCTAAATCCCAACAAGCAGACAATGCTGCGTCTGTTCATTGTTGAAGGGTTGAATGTTCATTAGCAGAAATCCATACAGCTTTCTCGTCGCCCCCACCCCCCTCAAGCCAAAACAAGAGCTTAAGCATTAGCACCTCACAAGTTTCAAATGCAATGTGTGTGTGGGGGAAAAAAGTTGTAAAATAAATTAGAGGCTGAAACGCAATTCGGTACGGCCTTCTGTATTTACCCATCAGAAGGGCTTTGCGAGACTCTTGTAATTAAGTTGAACATGTGCAGCACATCATAACAAATCTCTGTATCCAGCTTCCGCTGTTCGCTCGGCCCCTGACTCTCTCTCTCTCCTCTTCTCCTTCCCCCCGCCGAGCACTCCAAATCCTGTAAATCTATTGCCCAACATATCAAATAAAAGTTTCCCTAGGAATGTGCAAACACGGGAGGCGGCTAGATCCATAATCATCCGCAACCAGATGTGACATTTATTTCTGGCCTTGCCGAGGAGCATCTGACAAGACTAAAACAGCACGGATTAACTGCACATCTCCACGCCTCCCGTCTTCTCTCTCTCTCTCCTCTCTCCCCTCTCCTCTCTTAACCAAACGCCTGTGCCGGCTTCTATTAATTTAGCTCTGCTCTGAGCCTAAACAGTGGGCTCTCAGTGCATCAGCACATCAGCGGGACTGATAAACACTCTAAAGCTCCTCCACTATTCTGAGAAGAGGGTCTGAGCGACTCTGAGCGAGAGTTTAGGATGAATCTGTGGATGGGCCCCTTGGGCCAGCACAGGGCGCCTCTTACTCAAAGCAAACACGCAGTGGTGAGCAGCTTAGCGAGCACACATACACACACATACACACACGCATACACACACATACACACACACACACACACATACACACACACACACACACACACACACACACACACCTGCGTGCGCACTTATACACACACACACACACACAAACACACACACACACACACATATGGGAATGGAGTTTACATACTTCTGACATATATGGACTCCCACAGAGTAAACTTATGGAATATAGGATCACAGCAGGCTTTTTTCCCCCCACGACTTGTCTGAGCTTGTTCAAGACACACAAAAAAGGCAATGTCCTGCGGCCACACAATTAACTCTCATTTAAGAGGCTTACAACTAATATGCAGCACACTACAGAGCTGGTGATTCATTCCATGGGAGGGGCAGTTGGAAGGAACAGACATATGTGTTACAAGCACGCCACAATTACAAGTATCACTTTGACAGAAGTATCTCATTAGATCATCATTAATGAGGCCACAGTCTTAAACCAGACAGCCAGGCCAGCGTGCGCCCTGTAAAGCCATCAGTTACAATCAGGGGCTCCGAATGTAGGCGGAAACCAGGGAAGATGTGAACAATAGTGAACCAAACGCCTGCAGTCTGATTACTTCACACAGGAGACTCATGAACTGCCCTGAAATTAACGGCACTTGCTGCTTGTCAGGTTACACTTCCTCTTTCACCAAAAGCCTGTTTAAGGCCTGCTGCCCAACCCCTGTGGCTCTGACCGACCGTGACCCCCACCCCCACCCCTTCCTGAAAAGGACCCCCCCCCACAACCTCTCCATCTTAACAGGCAGTGGGACAAGTCCTGAGATTTCTGCTGCAGGACATTTTACAGCTACACAGAGACTTGTATCAGGAGTTTTTCAGCAGGCATTTCACAAGACTATAAAATAAAAGTATAAGGGCAGACAAAGGAAGGTATTCTGGAACAAGTACTGACACATAAATGTGAGCTGCAAGAGTGAAAAAAAAATGTATGCGAAGAGTGCTTAACCAATAAAGCCATAATTTGTGCGAGCGTGACTTACAAGTGTCTTTCATGGGGTCACAGACCATTTTTTTTTTCAGAGCTCACTGGAAATCCCCTCTATAATTACATCTACTAATATAATACAAACCTTATGGTTAACAAAGGCCCCAGCCATAAGGCTATATTGGCCATCTATGAAATATTGAATGGCCCAATTAAGGCTGCCGTTGTAAAGCAGAAGGTGGGAACTCAATAAGTCAATAGAGCCCAAAGCTGGCGCAATAAATCAACCTCATTCCAATTGGACACCATTTAGTTTTGAAAAATGTTATCACTAATTAATATGTCAGACCGCAATTAATTCCACAGAGATGGAGAATTACGCTTTGTTATAAAATGGTCAGTTTGCAAAGGTCATGGGTGGAAGTAGAAGGAATCAATTACACGTCTCTGTGTCTGTGAGGGTCAATTCTGGGTCATCCTTAGGTAATGCTGTGAGAGGGGAGACTACAAGGGAAACGCACAGACGCGAAGTGAACCTGTGTGATGCACAGATCTCACATGGCTGCCTCAAAGGCATGGTGTGCTCTCTGGTGACCCCCACTCACCTGCCAAGGGACCTTTTGGCAGGACCTCCTGTGTTATTACAGCCTCCCGGGGCCTCTAACCTCTGCCGGCTAGCCCCGTAAACCTGGGTCATGCTGAACAAACAAGCACACAAGGGCCCCGAGCTAGCAGACACGGACGCACAAACACACACACACTCACACACTTAAAGCCTCACTGAACATGTATACACACACACACACACTCACACAGACACACGCATGCACACACACACACACACACACACACACACTCACACACTCACACACAGACAAAGACAAAGACAAAGACAGGCAGACAGACAGGCACAAGAGGCCCAACCAAACATGCACACAAACACATGCACAAACACACACACATATACACATACACAAACACAGGAACACACAAACATACAGACATACACACACACCCACACATACAGATATACACAATATACAAACAAACACACACATACACATATCCAGACAGATAGATATACACACAGATAAACAGACAGACATAGAGGACCATATAAACAAGCACACAGACACTGTATCCACACACACACACACACACACGAATACACACACACACTAACACACACACACACACACAAATGCCTGTCGCATGACACCTCCCTGGCGAGCCAGAGCGATGCCCTGCCGGGCCACACAGCTGCACTGTGCCGAGGCTGAGAGCCACATGCGGCATGAAAAACAGCCCTGTCCGAGGGAGACACAGACAGCAAAGCAAAACATAAACATTCAACTCAAAAGATCAAATCATGTGAGAAGCATCAACACCCCCCTTCACCCATCCACATCCACTCACACACACACACATACACATACACACACACACACACACTTACACAAACTCAAGGGGAAAAAAAAGTTCTGTTCTTCCCGACAGCGCTGCGGCTGTGTTTGTGCATGTGGGAGTTTTGTGCAGAGCGAGAGGGGAAAAAGGAACAAGGGGTTGACATGTACGGGGTCAAAAACAAAGAGGCCTCAAGCTGCAAAGCTGACTGCCCCTCAGAGGACTGATGGCAATGCTATAGAATGCTGGGGGTAGGGGGGTGGGGACGTGGCTATTAACTTTTTTAAGTGTTCTCTTCACTGTCCAGTGAGTTAGGATGATTTCCCTTGATAATACACCCACCACCCCCCCCCCAAAGGAGCATTTTCCTGCAATTTAGGATGACCTTCAATTACCGGAACATTTCCAAAATCCCGTATACATAAACCCTCATTGTGAAGCAGGCAGCTCACCATCTCTCTCTCTCTCTCTCTCTCTCTCTCTCTCTCTTTCTCTCTCACATACTGTACACACCTACACGCATGCACATGCGCACACACACACACTCACACACACACACACCCCTCCCCCACTGAAAGGCTGGCCTAGTGTTCGCCCTGTCAGGGTCGAGTGTGCTCAGTGTGCTCAGTGCTGGCAGTGCAGGAGGGGGCAGGTGGTCCAGATAACCCATATCTCACATGAGGCTCAAGGTTTCCTCTAATCTCCATCTGATTGTGTGCTGCTGACAGATTTAAACCCCATCCTTACAATCCATCTTCAGAATGTCTGCTAGCACAAAAGATGATTGCATACATACACACACAGACACAAACACACACACGACACACATGCACACACACGACACGCACACACACACTGGTGTGTGCGGGCAAAAGAGCACCTTATCTACAAAACAACATGACAGCAGCTAATTAAAGTGCTTTTTGGGGTTTACAAAGTCTGATGGTGAAACAAATGTAAGTGAACAAGACAAATAGATCTATCACCGGTTGACAACCACTATCCAACCATTTCCTCTGATAGCACATAAATTTCGTGGTTAGCGGTTGTGTTCTGTCTACAATGGAGTTTTCTGGGGACTGTAGAAGATAAGAGAGAGCGCACGGAGAGGTCTTCCCCTCCCACCAGTATGTGCAGCTGTCAATAACAGGAACAGCCTGAAACTCCCCCTTCAGCTGCTGAGCGTCCAGATGTACAAACAACACCAACAGCTCAGTCTAACCTCCTGAGGTAATTTTAAATGTGATAGTACGGTTTAAAACAATAGCTGTAGGTGTAACAAAAATTACAGAAAACAAAATGGGATAGGATATTATGCTTTACCTATAATAATAACATGTTCTGTCATTTTCACTCAGAGTGAATATGTATGTTTACACGCACTTTTTTTTGTTTGTCAAGGTAAATTTTTGGCTAGGAGTTCCAAGGAAAACGTCAGATCTGAAGAAAGCCTTTAAGACATGAAAACAAAAATGCTCTTTTAAAGCCAAAGATACATATCTACGAAGCTCTTGGTGGTTTTAGATGTCACCCCCTTTTTCCCCACAAGAATGTGGCCCCTGCATGCAATTTAAGGTCAGCTCCTGGCGGTGCAGCCCAGACAGAGGCAGGGGAGGGGAGGGCTCTCCCAGCCTGCCTGCCTGCCTGCCTGCCGCATACTCACCGGTGCATGTCTGGGCGCGTGGCGCAGTGAGTGACGGCACGGCTCCTCCCCCAGGGTCATTAGGGGCACACCGCAGATATCATGGGGGGGGGGTGAGGGGTTGGGGAGGGGGTGGAGTGTTGGCAGGGTAAAGGTGGAGGTGGGATAGGGTGGGGGTGGTTGGTGGTTGGTGGTGGAGGTGGAGGTGAGCGCATCACAGAAAACGGAAAGACCTCCGAGGGTCCTGACAGGGACGTGTCAAGGCGGCTCAGACATACAGCCAGAGAAGGTGACTATTTCTCTCTTTCGTTTTCTCTCTCTCTCCCTCTCTCTCCATGTCTGTCATTTACTGTTTCTCTCCCTCCCTCTTTCTCTTTGTCTGTCTTTCACTGTATTTCTTCCTCTACCTTTTTTCTTTCCTTGTCTACTTCTCTGTTTCTCATTGACACACACTTTTCAAGCCTCAGTCAGGACCCCTCTCTGCTAGATAAACACATCCTTTGGAAGAGGTGGCCCCATGTGGGAGCAGGCCCAGCCTAAAGGGTCCGCAAGCAGCCCTGCTCAGGCAAGCAGCTGCAGATCCCCCATCACCTGGGAACATTCCTCAATAATAGCACAAGATGGTGGCTAGACAACATACAGCACACTGCATACACCCACCACTGCATTAGGGGGTGAGATACTAGTGTAATTATGGCAGGTCTATATCATCCTGATCTGGGCCAACCACTAGATGTGCCTAAAGGCTCAACCTAAACAACTAAAAAAATCTCTTAAATCATACTTGAGTCAACTAATTGAAAATGCCCTTTGTATCTGATTGGGAAACTATCATGCAACTTTTGGAAATGCACTAATAAAGAAACAAGTACATGCATACTCCCACACTGATGTTTAAAAATAAATGGTAATTGTACAACAGTTTTTTGTCAATATTGTGTACTGTATAGAATATATAGTGCCTCAGGCAAGCTATTTCGAAGCGTGGCAGTGTCTACAGAGGTGGATTTGGTGGGGCCCTTTGCTAAAGGCAAGTATTGGATGAATGGCTCCCTCTGCTGTGAAGAACAAAATCTGCATGTGTGCATAGAACCAACATTGTGTTTTCCATCTTTCAGATGATCGGACAAGGCCAGCTGAAGTGTTTTTTTTTAGACTGTGCTGTGGATAATCAGTTAGGCCACTGCACTTGCTATCTCACTGAAAATTGAAATTGAAAATAAAACTGTTCTTGAATGAGCAGTCTCCAGCAGAGGGCTTGTCTCTTGCAGACACCTTTTCTCTCTCTCTGCTTCTCATTAACTAACTACAGACTTTATAAGGCTCTTAACAGGAATGAAATGTCTGGCCATTTCAGGACACTGACTTTCACATACTGGGTTAAGTGTTGTAAACTTAGACCAAAAAGGAATGTGGAAAAGCCTTTGAAAGTCACCCGAAAACCTCTTGTCTGCAGGATGGTGGTGTGTACATGTGGTACAAGAGGGTCCCCCTATATTTTTGGCTGCTGACCCAGATATAAAGATTATCACGCCTTGCGCTCCATGCTGTAATTTTCCACTGAAATAAATAAGATTGTGATCAAAAAGCACAGGAAATGAGTGCAAACACACTCACAGAGCCTGTGCACAGCCGGGCCAACAAAGACACACCTGTACAAACACATGCACACGCGCACATACATCCACACAATAACACACACACCCACACACACAAACACACACACACACCCAGAGAGAGAGAGAAAGAGAGAACGAGACACATGAGACAGAAAGAGAGAAAGGAAAAGAGTGATCCAGGTTGTTAATAAGACCTGTCAACATATGACTATTCACTGACACCTCTGTCGGGGGAAAGGTGTGATCGTAAAGGAAACCAAGCTGCAATGGAAAACAGACACACAAGCATGCACACACACACACACACAAACAATACACACACACACACACAGCAGCGGATACAGATTGATGTAACACTGTCATCTGCCAGAAGAGGTGATACCACCGCCTCCTTATCTAAACCTCCGATCTGAGGCTGACAGGACGGGTAGACTCGCAACATACAATTACGAGCGGTGTGGTTACAGCACAACCATGTCCTACACTGTAATGTACACAGATGCACCCACTTATGTTGTGTTTACTGTGAAAACCTAAGCTGCTGTAATGACTACAGCCAGACCAGCAGAACCTGGACCAAAATCAGTCATTTTGTTGACTCTGTGAGAACACTATCCAAAGCCGCCGCTGACATGTGGTTTTAATCTCATGTGTTTCCTGGCTGTGTGAAATCAGCGACCTCAAAAACTTCAATTAAGCAAGTCAAGATCAGGCAGCTAAATCTCCTGTATCGAATGAGGTTCATACTTGCCTAATTAGGTGCACACAAGGAGTTACAGTAGGATGTAAGCAGAGGTTGCTAGTGCACCCCTTGTCCAGCAGAGGGAGATAGGCAGGGTCCACTAAGGCCTAATCAGGGGTGTGTTGCTAGAAGGGAGGGGTTAGAGTGGTAGTATGGTCACTCTGACCTCATTAGAGGGTTGCAGCTCTGCTGGAACACTGTTATTAACAGCACTCTAGAGAAACTCACAGAGAGAGGGAGGGAGACAGACAGACAGACAGACAGACAGACAGACAGACAGACAGACAGACAGACAGACAGACAGAAAGATAGAGATAAGAAGACAAAAGACAGAGAGAAAAAGCAAGACAGATAGAGAAAAATAGAGAGTAGAGAGAGAGAGAGAAAGACAGACAGAGTTGGAGAGAGTCAGAGAAAGAGAGAAAGACAGACAGAGTTGGAGAGTCAGAGAAAGAGAGCTAGAGAGAGACAGACAGACACAGGGAGACAGACAGACACAGAGAGACAGAGACGGAGAGGACTCTTGGGGGATTCACTCAGATGAAGGACTGAAGCCACTAGACGTAAGGGGGGGGGGACATGGGACCCCAGGCTGTCAGGCAGGGAATTAGTGCCCTCCTGTTCCCTGTCAACAGCAGGAATCCACAGCGAGCCGCTGGGGTCAGGCTAATTATTTACCCACCCCTGGAGACCTCGGAGCAGCCCCCTCCAGGAATCCAGACGTGGGTTTGTCAAGGGCCGAGGTGTGGTGCAGCATATCCAAAGGTCCCCGAGGGAGTTCACAGCGACCTCATGTTTACTTGAAATTCCACTGGAGGCTTTCTCAATTCTCTGATTATACGGGAGATAACACAAACATTGCCATGAAAGGGGTGGAAGAAAATCATAGGGGGAATTTATTAAGGATGATGAGTCTCACACAATACAATGTGATCAGGTGTTTAAAATTAAACACCAAATTAGAAAGGCTGATTTGTAATTAGGTGTTCAAAGGTCAGTCACCTGTGGCAATGAAATGAGATGTGAAGAGATCTGGGTGTTTGCAGGGGCTTGTTTACCAGCTGTCTAATGCAGTTTTCCAGATAGTTGGTTAAATGGATGTAAGAATACTGACTGATTTTGCTCAGGAGAAGGAAACACAATGTTGCCTCCAATAGGATTTTTTCACCGATAAAGGCAATCTACTCCTAAAGTATATTAACAAACACTTTGCTGTCTCACAAACACAAAGGTTTATAACATCTATTTCATGTATTTATATTACATTATTTTCACATGAATAATTAGTTCATTTCTTTTCAGACATGTATTAAACAACAGCTATATCAGCTTCAATCTGTACTCATACAGCAGTCGTGTTGAAAAGCTAACCCAGTGGCTGGCTTAGATGGGGAAAGCTAAATGGGTGATAATAATCAAATGTAAGCTGCATTTATCATTGCTGTTTAGCTGTGAGCTTACAAGCTTTAACAACTTAGTTGACTAGAAAAACACAGGCTGAGCAACCTTCATAAGCTTTGCTCAAAATATTTATAAATATGCCAAGAAACATGCAGTCATCCACAGCAAATGATGATGTTTAATTCTGTTTGAAGTCACATTCAAACACTTAGAGTGGTCCCTCACATTCACTCAACCACACAAAACAGACTGAGACACACACACACACACACACACACACACACACACACACACACACACACACATACTCACACACGCACGCGCACACATACACTCCGACAAAGGCAGCAGAAAATCCTAGCATACCTCAGATCCCCATCACCACCTCTCCAGCTGAAGAGAGTAAGGCAAATTAAATGATGGGGTGAAAGTCCCCAGTAGTCATTCAAGACATTCCTGTGTGGTGGCTGTGCTATTGTCACCCACAAAGGGCCACATTGACCTCTGCCATACAACTCCACACCTGTCACTGCAGCACAAGCTGCCTTTAAAACCCCCATCAATCTGCTCTGTGAAAGACACAAGTCCTCCTTTTTAAAATCTCCATTGAAAAGATTGTGTAGGGGGAAGGGAAGCGGCTGCACACAGCAGCTGTTTGGGGGGACCTCGGGTCTTTGAAGCGCTGTCGCTGAGTTTTTGCAAGTTGGGGGGTGGGGGTGTGGCGTCCGTCACTCTGCACTTTTGAACTGTCCACCGTTGTGACTTGTGACAGTGGTAGAGGACAACTGGGCTGAATCCATACTCACAGAGTCACAGAGACTCTCTCAGACAGACATGACAGAAGAGAAGAGACAAGGGACCTCCGTTCGGGTCAACGGTTATTCCTCTGCTTCTTTCGAGGAAAAATAAAGGCCCTAACCAAAAACAAAACAAAACAAAAAAAAACACACCCCTGACCAGAGCAGGATGCTCCCAATACAGGCACGAGCACCAGCTGTGGGAAGGCCCATTGTCTGCAGCTAATTCCTAAAAACGCCACATCCTGAAAGTTTCTCATAAACAAGTCTCCGGGGCGCAGCCCAGGATATAATGGGCCTTTTGTGTTGACTGACACGCCGAAGATGGTGCCGTGGCGCACCGCGCAGCCAGGAGAAGGACAGGCTCCAAAGGGGCTCTGAGCGGATCGGTCATCATTGTCAGCGCTAGTGAGGAAACGAGCCAGAGAGAGAGAAGAGAGGAGAAGACAGAGGGGAGAGGAAGTGGCCAAAATGACAGGCTGTCATGGCAGCATCTGAGAGAGAGATAGAGAAAGAAAGGAAAAGAGAGAATGACAGAGAGAGAGAGAGGGACAGAGAGAGAGAGAGAGAGAGGGAGGAAGGGAGCATAAAAGAGAGAGAGAGAGACGCCGTCACACCAAGCCTGTCAGCCCTCTGTCACTCTCACCGTCACAGCATGAGGGATCCGGAAGTTGGAGCACACAGGTGTTGAAGTCAGGGATTAACATCTGGATCAGCGAGGGTCCCCAGCATTCACACAGACATCTAGTAAGGACCGGTTTTACAGAGCGGAACCGGAGACTGGCATCCTAATTTCAGCTTTGACACTTCTGTTGTTTTTGCACATCCCTATCACTTAGAGACTCAGTCACAGCTGACATTGCCAATGTCCCCACAGGGAATTTCGACTGTGTGAGGTATTTACTTTTGAAATCATCTATTTCCTTTACATGTAGTCACCCAAAATGTATTGGAATGTGTGCAGCTTTTGTCTTAAACAAACATAACTAATAGAGGCCCAACAGCAGTAGCACTGGAAATGGCTTGGGGGTTATGGAACAATGGTGATCCCATCATCCATCAAAGAGGAACATATGGATGAGCCGTATAGCTATAGGGGAATACCTGGCCTATCCCTACCCTTCCGACACACATTCTTAGGAGTTACCTCATAAAGTGTCCTGTAATTCATTCATTTTGTCTATATCTCTATCAGTACCTGTCAAACACTTGTTAGCAAGATCACTGCCCTGTTACCCACCCACTCTCTGCAATCTGTGTAATCCGCCTTTTCCTTGCACATATCTCTTATCTCTGAATGGCAATCCGAATTTAAAAACTTAAAGGAAAGTTTAGATGCCATATGTTTACATAAGTCATTTAAGTTCACACCTGACAGACTTGTTGTTGCATGAACGCAATAACGCAACACTTTTGTTGTTGCACCAACATTAATCCTCTCCCAATAGATACATCCCTCTTAGTGTTCTAATTTAACCCCGGCCTGTCTGCTCTCACCTCCGCCCAGCCTGTGTCAACACTGCAGTGCTGCTTTCTGCCATGCTCCGCTGTAAAGCTTTTAATCTTTGTGAAAGAGCCATGCGTGTTGTGACCGCTTCATCAGGAGACAGCCCGCTGCTGGGCACCTTACACGGGTCCCTCATGACGAGGCCCACATGGCTGCATAGAGATACATTGTACAGCCTATATTTACACATTTACCCACTTTGTTAAGGTTTAAGAACTGTGAAGTCATGACGGCAAAACAACCTTAACTTTGATGCGGAGCGCTTCTTTTTGTCGATCTTCATCAATCTTAAAAGATGTCTCATTTGGGTTTCTCTTGCCTTGACCTTACAATGTTGTTTTGTGTCTACTCTCATCCTTACAGTCTTTTTTGCTTTTGTGCTTAAACAAATGCCTGTATGATGTTTCCCTTTATATCATGCCCAAAGCCTTTCATGAAGCACGGTGCAGTCTGGGCTTTTAAAAGGCTTTCATCTCCTTAGGAGACTGCATCTGATGTGTTACAACATGATTTGGCAAGATTGGTGAAAAAAGCTTCTGCACTATTAAGCTTCTTTTTTTTCTATGACTCATTTGCTGGTGTGTCTGCCTAACTGAACTCGTGCACACTCTCCTGCCAGATCTCCACAGGCAGCAAATTTGACACTCTACCACACATACCATCCGCATGTCTTTGTCAGTGGAGGCAATAACCACTTGCAGAACATATCTCCCACATCTACCCGAATGCAATTGCAAACAAACTGGAGCAAAAAAAAACACAAAATGCCACCACAGCAAGAGCAAGGGCTAAAGGGTTGAAATAATGAAAAGCAAGTGTCTGACTTCAAAGATGATTTGGCTAGGTCACGCATCTCCAAACTTCTTTTGACGGAGCACAATTAGAAACAACATGGACTGACCTATGCCAAAACTAATTAACTCTGACAGGCAACATGGCTGGGCATCAAGCCACAGACAGCAAGGTGAATCACCACTGTGCCTGGGGATTTCACCTGAAGGGGAAATCCAGCACCAAGGTTGTTTATACTTCTAAGAGATGGGGGGACGTGATATTTGCCAACATTTCACTGTAAGCAGAAACATTTATACCTTTTTTACAGAAAAGTTTACACTGAGGTTGTATTGGATTATAGTGCATGCTGGGTCTCACAAATAAAGGCAGCACATGCACAATATTTTTAAAAATGGCTGTACGACATATACAAACCTCTACACACTTACAGCTCCGGAATTCTTATCCAATCCCTCTTTTAATTGCCCAAGTCCATGACATATCTAATTCATCTATGCATTAACCATGCACACCTTGCAATTGTGCAAATTATCCTCTTATACCCTCTCTCTCTGCCTTCCATGCATGTGACTAGGAGTGTGTGTGTGTTTTCGACACACTAGGCCCAGGGTCATTACAACTACCCCACAAGCGATTTATGCTCCTTTAATCCTGATATGAGACTCCACAGTCACCCCCTTTTAATGTCAAGCACCCACCAGCACCACCAACATGCCCCGACGCATTGTTCTGCATCCCTGCCAGTGAAAGACAGTCATTTCCAGTAGCTTTACCACATGTCCACAGCCCCTAAAACAGCTTAGACCAGTCCATTATCAAAACCCCTGACTCTGTGATTAGGTTGAGCATTCTGAGTCCGCTGGACCGCTTCAACCATTTTTTCCCCCATTCATTCCTTTTAGGTTAATTGAGGGGAGGGGTAAAGCGGTGCTAATGAGTCCAACCGTGTTGGTCGGCGGCCAAGGTGAAAATCTCCTCTGACCCGTTATTGCATCTACGTTAGCACTATAGCCCCGGTGTCCAAGGACATAAACTCAAATGTGTGGATATTTTCACTGGCTCATGGCACTAATGAAACAAGGCTGACAGGACAAGAGCAGCACATGGTGTAGAACACGCAAGCTTTGGGCTCTTTCAAGCCACTACAATGGAGGGACAAGGGGTGGTGGTGGGGATGGCGGTGACAGGCTTTTGGAGGAAGGGGAGGGGGGGGGGGGGATTAGTCAAGATGGCTGACCCGTCCCGATGTCACCTGACCCCTGAGGTCCAGCTGTGTACCACCCCACGCAGTGAGTCACTTTCCCTGGGGAAAGAGCGGAGCCTGACTCAAATGCATGCCACGAGGGCCTACAAACATCCCTCTGCTTCAAAACATTCCTTCCACTCTGTCTGACTCAACAGACCTTTAAAAAAGTTTACTTTTTTGAAAAGTGTTGTTTTCTTGTTTTTACCACAGCACTGAAAGGACAAAGTTGTTTTTCCTGAAGACCATTCCAAAAAAGGGGATGAGGTGAGTTGAGGTAAGGAGAGGAAAGGAAACGAAAGGAGAGGACAGGACAGAAGAGGATAGAAGAAGAGAACAGAGGACAGGAGAGGACAGGAGAGGAAAAGAGAGGAGAGGAAAGAAGAGTAGTGGAGAGGAAAGGAAATGATGTGGTTTGGGCGACAGATCAGCCATTCCCCATCAGCATAACCATGAGCAACACAATGCATTTTGTTTAGAAACTGAACTTTATGAGCGATTGAATAACGACTATGCCCAGACTCAAGAGGGCCTGATTCAAAACACTGCTGTCCTGGTGAGTCACATGGTGGAGGCAGACAGCATCCCACAGAGATCCCGATCTGGACCACAGCCATAAATGGGAAAACCACTGATGTGACCCTTTGACAGAAAAAAAAGAATCCCTGAAGAAAAACCCAGAATTCCTGGACAGGCACAGACAGCCGCCTGCATGTCCGAGGGGACGCTTCAGAGAATGGGATGCCATTTCCTTCCTCTTCAAAAAAAAACCCTTCATTGTGCTAGAACCAATATAGAATGATGGAAGGACCATCATTTTGAGAACTATATTAAACAAAACTTAGACAGTGGCTTACCAGGGATGCTTTGGGAAATAAACAGCAATGAGCAGAGAATGGAATAAGAAAACTGAGTTCGAAGAAACCAATCTAACCCCTCTCCTCTGTCCTTCTTTGACACTCTTTTACCTCTTTCTCTGGCTCTCTTTCACCTCTTAGCCAAACCCCAAAAGCCCCCCTGAAGGGAATACATTCCAACTTAATTATCTTGCTGGAACAAAAGACACCCCCCCACAGCAAAAAAAAGGAAAGAAAGAACAAGAATTCAATCATGTTGATTCAGGCTTGGCATTACCCCACTGGCATATGTGGATGTCCACACATAAATGGCCTAAATGGAAGCGTCTGGAGACTTCTGCCTGGGTAGTTATGAATGCGAAAACATAGAGATGTGGTTAGGTATGAAACAGATGATAAATGAGTATTTATGATACAATTTTGTATGTTTTGTTCAATAGGAAGGACTGAAACATGAGACAATGGGAGTCTCTATTAACACATGGCCAGTGGTACACTTTATACTTTGTACTGATGACAATGATGTTTTCACTGGGCCAACACAGCAGACACATCTGAAAACCCTCAAGTTTCTATTGTTAAAACTCCTTCGTGTCATCCATAATGAAGGGCGAGAAGTGAACTGATTGTCTTTCAAGTCTTTTTCTTAACCACATGTGGAGTGCATGAACATCCCAAGGTCAAGAAATCATAAATAGTCATTTTTAGGACAACCAGCTGTAACTGAAGCCTGGCATTTCCCCTGTGGACAAATTTGTATACAAATAACCTGATCTGTGGTAAAACCACATTGTCCAGTCCATAAACAGTAGGTTATGTGTCTTTTATGCCTTTTAAAGCTGTAATACTATGGTACTTTTGGTCTGATAATGAATCAGACTTTAAATGCAGAGACAACACTCTCATCCTTCAGCATTAAGCTCTAACTTAAATCAATTACTTTACAAGCTCAATTAAAAACACATCAATAAGCATCAGGCGCCCACAGTCAAAGTGACAAATATACTGTACTGTGCAATATGACAACTATTGATTTAACAGACTTAAACAAATACTTCTGTCCATCGATTCTGTACCTCTGATTCTACTTTAACACTACTCTACCTATGTTGCAGAGGGTTTTGGATCATCAAAAGTCTACAGACTCGTTAATGTAACCCACTGGGTTTGGAGACTGGCTTATTCAGGGTGGCTCTATTATATAACTTCTGGATGAGGTTGATTCTAATCTTAAGTCAAGCTCCAAAGTTCATTATTATAATATAAACTATGACCCTACAAAATGAATGCACCCAATCAGATGTAACTATCGACACTAAGTCTATGAATCAATAAATGTGCTTGCATGCTAACATTCATCCCAACATTTGTCCGTCTGAATCTCTCTTTCTCTCTCTCCGTCTTTCTCTCTCTCCCTTTATTTTCCAGGCCTGTCTGCCTGGTACTGAGGTGAGCCGAGGACTCTTTTGTCCAGCAGACACATTCCTGACAGGGACTGTGCCTCTCTTAGGAGATCCCCGCGGCCCTGGCGAGGCAGGAGATGGCCTGGGAGGGTGACCTCGGGCCCGGGCTCCAGCCTCCGTGCGAAGGGGCCGTTTAAACTCCAGCAGAGGGGCGCAGGGGATGAATGAGCACACAGATAAAGGGCCTTGTTCTACATGAGGCGAGAAAGCGGGGGCCCCCAGAGAGCAGGCCCCTACCACAGGTTTTGGGGGTATGGGGGACAGGCATTTTTTGGCAAAGGTAGTAAGGGGGTTTGCGGTGTGTGTGTGTGTGTGTGTTTTGTAGTGGGGGGGTGCATTCAGAGGCCGAGGGGGTGTGATTCCCCCACTTTTTTTCTTCTTTCCAACAATGAGGCATTCATGGCGGGATAAATAAAACAAAACAACAGAGACGAGCCAGCACAAGAGACAATTTGTAACAGGGACTTTCAAAGCTGTAATTTAATTGGGGCACAAAGACACCGGAAAATGCATTTGTGCGTTCGAAGCAGTCAGCAAATTGCTTGATGTTGCGACAGTCGATCTTTATGTTTAGCTGATAATGAGGATTTAGGGGTTAAACAAAAATTTTTACAAGCTCACTGAGCCAAACAACAAGTGAGTAAATCGCTCTGCGTAAACACACAACTGGATGCATCTATGTAATGGGAAATTTCATGGGAAATGTGGACACAACAAGTCAAAATAAACAACACCATCTCACTTGTGTTGTTCCAAACAGGCACTTCAGGGATATGAGTAAGCTGTGAGTGATGACTCAGACTAAACAAGGATTATACTGCATGTTATTTCTCACGGAGTCTTCCTTGTCAGACAGCTTTGGTTTAAAAAAATTCAAGTTGCGGTTGTATAAAAAAACATTCCTTTTACTGCAACTGGGCTGCTTACACATTTCAAGCATAATTTTAAGCAATGACAAGTTTATTGGAAGTTGTCAATTATAACATTTCTGTCACAGAGAGTTTTGTCTACACAGCAGAGATGCTACAGATAGGACATCTATGGAAAACAAGAATTAATAATGATTGAGTATTTTTTTCATTACACATGTCTTTGTTGGACTTTCCTGACAATCTGTCAAAAGCCGTATAAGGATGGTGTTGTGGCTTGGAGGTCTTCTTAATAAGTAACCTCTGTAAATGCCCACGATGCTATTTAGCACAAGATCAGATGGATTAAATGACATTCTGTAAACCAATAGTGCAGCTTGAGTGGGCAGACTGGCAGCTGGAATGCGTGGCAGGAATGTGGGAGGGGTGAGTAAGGTACACCTGATGGGTCATGGCAGTTCCCTGTTTGAAGGGTCTCTTGTTCCACACACACACATACGCACACACACACACAGGCACGGATGTACGCACTCACGCACTCACACACACACACACACACACACACAGAAACACACACACAAATCAACTTCCAAATCTCTCCCCAGCTCAAACTCTATTTCCCACCTCTGCCTTCTGTCTTCAAAAAACTCCCTCTGCTAATCTGCACCAAAGGGACAACCTCTGCTGAGTTTATTAAGGAATAATTTGTTGCCAGTGTACTTTTCACCTCATTGTGAGTTACCAGTGATCTATAAAATGCCTGGCGGGCAGCCAAACCGCCCATGACTCCTCGGAGGACTCCACAACCTTTGTGATCCCCAAGCTGCGGACACTGGCTGCCTAAGAAAGTGCAGACAGTGTGGGAGTGTGTTTGTGTGTGTGTGTGTGTGTGTGTGTGTGTTTGCATATGACTGACTAAGAGACAAAGAGTGCAAGAGAGAGATGGGGGGGGGTGGGTGGCTTAGCCTCAGCTTTGCCTGAGATCATGCATTTTGCACAGGTTTCAGAGAAACCTTTGGCCTGCTATTGTTAATACTGTTAGAATACTGTCAAGAGACTGTACATCGTACATCACAGCAGTTTAGCGAAGCCCTTCATAGTTTTAACTCGAAAACAGTGTACTAGCATTACAGCAACTCCCTTTTTGGAATGAGGCTAAAAACAAAGTTTTAATATACAGTAGACCTTCCAAAGGTTGTGACATGTTTTACACTTAAAAGGTTAAGGTTAGCGAATAAAGCTATCTGGTGTTCACTATTTTGCTAACAACGCAGTTTTGCAAATATTTAAAGTGAAAATATAGGTTTGAGGGTGTGAAAGGGAGTGAAAATGCATATGCTTATTGTTAAATGAACGATATGTTGAGAAACCAATGTGTTTTTAAGATTTCAACTTTTGAGAGCAACACAAAAATGTTTCAAACTTGTTTTGGCTTCGACCAGTTTTTGTGTTTCTCATGAAAGCTGATGAGATGAAATGAGTGGTTTGCCATGCCGTTTCTGTCCAAAGCCTGATTGATGAGAGGAGAGCGCCGATGATCTTACAAGTTTTAGGACTGACATAAACAATCCCAAATTTCCTCCTGGATTACAGACTTCCTAATAGCTAAAATATTGAGACTGTATTCCCCTGAGATGTAGCTAAATCTTTGTTTAGACCCTTGGACAGAACAGATGAGCTTTTCTGTGCAAAAATGTGCTATTGGCAAACCTGACACATTGCCAATGACGACATAACTAAAAGCCTTGTTAAATGTAATCCAATCAGTTAAACAACCCCAGACAGTTTATCTGATACCAACAGCCAGCACAACACTGATGCTTAAACTACTTAGCTAGTACAAATATCTCAAATTGTGGGAAAAAAGGAATTTTGGAACACGTATTACAAACTAATAACTTATACATTTCATTTATTTTCATATGGGGAGTTCATGCTAGCCCTTTGTCTGAGACTCTGTGGTTTGACAATGGCTCTGTTAAATTAGCTTGGGACTGGACAGAGGCTGTGGGTGATCAAGCTCAATGAAAAAACAGCCTTGCGGGAGACTGAAGGATGGCAGCCCATAACGTTGAGACAGACTCACACTTGACCTAGTGCGAGAGGGGACGGCCTTCTTTCTTCTGTTCAAACAGAAACCCACCACGGCACCAGGGCAGCAGGAAGCTGGAGAAGGACTGATTCCATCTTGATGCAATTCAAACACAGGGACTTTCAGAAACAACCATCAAAGACGGCTAAGACTTTCTGAATCAACCATCAAAGACGGTCAAGAATGTAACACTGGTGAAAAGTAACTGCAGGGCCCTGAAAAATGTCCAATGTGTGGCTATGCTGCAGAGAGACTCCATTGCCTTACATGTATCCTGCAAGCAAACTGGATTTTACAGGCTTGGGAACATGTTAATAAACCTTTTATATACAGATAATACCAAACTCTTGAACATACTGAATGCGTGCATTATATTTTCCTACCATGAATCATCCGTTAGCCGACAATTTCACATAATGTCATACACTGATATCAAAAGGGGTACTACAGTAGCCTACTGTGGCAAGCATAAGATGTATGGCCACCTGTTTCTGATCTCGAGATATATTTTAAACCAAATGAAGTTCTGCTCAATGTATATCTACATACTTAAAGTAAAACAAGGAGGTCTTCTCTGAGCCTGAATTTATCTGACTACCTGGCAAAAGCATGCCAAACGGGTATGCACTTTTTGTATGGGTGTGTGTGTGTGTGTGTGTGTATGTGTGTGTGTGTGCGCACACGAGTGGAGCTCAGCTGACCCTCTTAAGTAGACAGCACTGGGAACAGACCCAGGCATTGTCACCCGGGGACGGGTGCGCTCGGAACACCTCTAATCCCTGGCACCTGACAAGGTGAGGCCGCCACACCGTGAAGTCACTGCATTCCATTAGAAGAGGGAGACGAGGCGAGGACAAGGGGGCCTCAGGGTGCTTCAGTGATGTGATGTATGTATCTGAAGTGAGGGCTAAGACCCAAGTTGGCATTAAATAGGCCCATGATGCACTCACAGACATGTCAGCGCTTGGCCTGGTAAAAACAAATACCCAACGGTTACCAAGTAAAAAAAAAAAAAAAGCCAATCTGAAAAGATTTGAAAGACTAAAGGCCACTTGAAATTGAAGCGCTTTCTCTATGAAGTCAGCCTTTGGACACAGAATACTGTATGTCGGATGGGCCTCCAGCATCGCACAGGAGGGGAGTGTTTATTTTGGCAGAGATGTATGGATAGGAGGCGGGAGAGGGGGCGACTGCAAGAGAGGAAGGATCTAAATTGTTACAGCTGGGAATGGGGCTGTCAGAGACAAGAGGCTGTTTACTGAAAAATTTGGCATAATGATGCAAAAGGCAACAAACAGTCTGTCAGAGGTGTCAATAATAAAATCCATGGCAGAGCAGCGAAGTCATACTAAACTTGGGTTATTGACGATGAATGATGGTTGGATTGGTCTGTGTAAGAGGCACTTTACATTCCTGCAATCATTCATATCTAATGAAATAGGGGCCCCCTGCTTCACTTACGCAAGTCTACTGACAAACCAACAAGGCATTCCACATTCCCTGCATTCCCTTGTCAATCAATAAGACCAACTGATTTGATGGCATATCACCACAAACAGCGGCCGTGATAAAACTCATGGTTTTGCAGTGACTGGAAATCATGGCCCAGGGGGTGATAATTTCTAGGTATGATAAACGGCAAACTCTTTAAATACACACCACAAGCTTCCAGCGTGGCCACCTGCTGTCCTGGAATGTGTCTACGCTTCAACATCA
Source organism: Setipinna tenuifilis (assembly GCA_030347295.1). Lineage (NCBI taxonomy): Eukaryota > Metazoa > Chordata > Actinopteri > Clupeiformes > Engraulidae > Setipinna > Setipinna tenuifilis. The sequence goes on from CM059269.1 coordinate 18,979,982, forward strand.
CCTTTAAAAAAGCTGTTGTATACACCGACAGCTATATGCTCTGACAGGCATGATTTTATTTTGACTTGAGATGTTAAGTTTTGTGTTAGACAAAAGATGAGCCAACATTCAAAAATGCAGAAAGATCCCCTTGGTCACTATCAGTCGGGATATGTTAGGGTGTGCATTCTGTCTGCCTCACTCGATCCCCATGCCTCCAGGTAATGTCTACTGAATACTAAAACAAGCAAACCACAAAGTGCCCGACATTATGTACTGCATCAGTCGAAAATGGGCAATTCCAATTATAATCACACATCTTTTAAAAGTAAACCACAATCTCAAGGACTTTTTCATTCAACACCACATCTAAACACAGCTTGTGAACAACATGCTTTAATATGAAAACTTTTGCAGGGGGGTGGTTCACGTGATATCCCACTGCCAGTCTTAAACACATGAAATCCTATACACCACTGCCTAAAGAGACAGAAAAAGTCTACATGTGCGTTTTCACACTTCTTTGATGTTTAAGCAAGGTTAATTAGAAAGATTAGAACATTTCAATCACCACTGCCTTTGGTTATGGTGTTGAGTGGTTTTAGGTTCACACACCAACAGACCTTTAGGCCCTGGCCACCTGTAATTTCCAGTTCTTGTAATTACGCCTCAAATTAGAACCCTGTCCATTTGGAGCTTACCCCATGTCCCTCTACTTAGAAAAAGCATTCAGATGCTTGACCATTTACAGTCTGCACAAAAAACCTCCCCTGAAACAGGATCCACTTGATGACAGTTTTCTTGAAATCCCAGATCTACTATACAGAGTGAAGTCTCCTGCACCAGTGACTTTACATCCCCCAGCCACACACACACACACACACACACACATGCATGCACGCACACACACACACACATACACTCTTTCTCACACAGACACACACACCACACACACACACACACACACACACACACACACACACACACACACACACACACACACATGCACTCTTTCTCACACAGACACACACACCACACACACACACACACACACACACACACACACACACACACACACACACACACACACACACAACCGAACCCTCTTTCCACATTCTGGCACCAGCCACTTTACTTCAAATGCTGCTACATTTATAGGGATATATTTCAGAGTTTTGTATTTTTACAGTTTCAGTGTTACATGTCATGTACAGGTTTTACTGTATGTTTGCACCATCAGGTCTGAGGGAGATGTTATTTCGATTCATCTGTATGTCCCTTTACATGCAGCGGAATTGACGATAAAGTTGACTTTGACATGTGGAGGCACCAAGGAGGTGTAAAATGTCATATCTTCGCCCACCGAGCTCTTCACACAAAAGTCTCTCTTTATTGCAGCTGGGGCCACCTCAGCAAATACTGACATTTCCACAATGTTTGCAGATACAGCAAGAGTACATGCCTGTGCAGGTACTGCTCCACACCAAACCCTATGCAAATTCCAGACCCATTGTCGGCAATAGTGTCTATTCACTTCTTAAGTGTGAAGCTGTGCGTCATTTCATTTGATGGCGGAGGCAGATTTAAGTGAACAAGGGCCATTAAACGCAAATTTAAGAAGTCCATGAGTACGCTGTTTCAAAATCTGGCATCAAATTCCAGAGCACTGAGAATGCAACAGTCCATTCTTCAGTGTTAATCCCTGTTGCCTGGTTACTGACTGTCAAAGAAATCTTATACTCCAGGATTAGCGGGCAGACGGCGACCTTTTCTCTGATTTTTCTCTTTCAGGAAGAAACGCTGATAGGTGAAGCGAACTTCTGATGACGTGCTGATAGAGAATAGCTGAGGACAGCTAGGTGCAATCTTCAGACAGACAATCTCAAGCAAGTCAAGCCTAGGCTGCCTTCGTCTGACGCGCTAATCCACTTTAATGAGGAAGTAAATGACTTGGTGGTGGTGGCGGTGGAGGTAAGGGGGGTTTAGTGGAGGGATGACGTTTAGCCTGTAGCTACATCACAGGTCTGACATCCACCAAGACCACTATGCCAGACAAAGAGGCCCTTTCATCAGTAAAACAATGCAGGTCCTTCAATTAGCAAGAACGAAACTGAATAAAGAGAGCCGCCCTCATTGTTTACAGCTAGGATTTATGCAGAGAAGCTGGGAGACTTCCTGTTTTCTTGATGTTAAAAAACACAAATAACAGCATGTTAGGCCACAAATCCTACAGAGAATCCAGGAGGCTTAGAGACAGTGATGAAAGAACTGTAGGAAAGTCAGCCTTGCAAAAGCATTTGTAATACAGGAAATCAAATGATGATGGTAAGGTGATTGTCTCAAGACAAGATGACTGAACACTTGAGACCATAAAATCCAACTTTTTACCGCAGTATGACAGATCAAGTGATCAAGAAATTGAGGATCAAGTGGCATTTATTTACTTAGCCAAGTAGGCACAGTGTCTGATAGACATACGTGTATTTACAATAAGTTGGTATAAAAACAAATGCATTAAAAACAACAACCCCACAGATACCCAGCACGAGCATTTTTCATCTGAGCATGAACTTAAGGCGGGTTCTGATTTTAATGCCAGACATAGTGTAACCTGGCTGTGTCTGTGTGGGGTTTTGTTATCTCTCTCTCTCTCTCTCTCTCTCTCCTCTTCTCTCTCCCTCTCTCTACTCCTTCCTCTCTTTTAATCCAGCTCCTTAACACAAAGAAATAGGTGAACCTTGGAGTTTCTCCCAGGTGGCAGAAATTTCCAGTCTGACCCAGAGAGCAGTGCCAAGCAGTGTAATACTATCATGAGCTTTGGAGATGAAAGTGCACGGCTGGCACTCTGGCCTGGCAGTAAATCTGAATTTTCACTGGAAAAGTAAAAGCACCTGGAATAAGCTAAGGCAATTTTTCCAAACACCCATAATTAATAGCCAGTACCACTAGGCAGTGTTTAACTGCCAATGCTGTAGACAATGGGACTATACTTTCTAGTTGTGAGACCATAAAATCCACATACTTATACTTGCTGAGAATTCCAGAGTGTGTGTATTTGTTGCTGTGTTTGAATAGCTAGAACAAGGTGTAAACATGTTGTGAGTTACAGGGGGAAGTGATGTTTAAGTGGCAGTAAAATAAAAAAAATAAAATCAAGCCCACCCAGAGGTCATTTGCTCCAACACAAAGCAGTGACAGAGGAATTCCAGCCAGCCATCTCATAATGAGGCACGCCACAGCGGACATGTCCAAACTGAAAGACCTCCCAGCCCTGATGCAGGGGTGACGCTGGCATGGCCGTGCCAGCAAATAGACCTGCAAATCTTTCACTGCACTGTAAAATGTTTTAACGACCCCCAACAGTTGGCCAAAGTCCCTTCCTTTTTTTCCTTTACCCTGTCTCGGCCCCTGGCACTGTGCCATCTGGCTCCTAGCGGCGAGATGAATGGATGGCTTTCCTAATTGTCCCCTTTCCCAATTCACCAACAAGACATTAGTAGCCTCCGAGCAGCTATTCAGCCCGGCCCTTAAGCATCGAATGGCGAGACTAGCCCTCACAATAAAAGCCCACTGTCTTAGAGCTGAGCTGCCTTCAGGGGCTATTATGGACCCCATCCTGACAACTGACACATCGTTTTTTGTTTGCAAGAAAAGCAACTGCCACGCCTTTTTAGGCGAAAAACATTTATAACCACTTCTTAATCCGCCCAAATGCTCCCTGTCTTTCCCAAAGCATCGACCCTACCTCTGGCATTCTGCAGGCCTACTTGGCCCCCGACCACTCTTTACAGTCTTACTGTATCTGGACTCTGAGGACCCAAGCTGGAGGCATCAACAAAGAGGAAACGGACACCGCAAGCTATTAGCCTTGTTTGACCGTTCGTGCTGTGCAGCAGCATGTCCTCTCTAGTCACCCAACCTCTGAGTCTCTAAGCACTCAATGCGGCACCTTTCCAGGATGCTTCTGAAAGGTTTTTCCAATCCATCTATATCCTTCCACTAGCTGTGGGTACACAAAAAAGTCACCGTTGATGGCAAACAGAGGTCACACCTGGTTGTAAAGACCAGGAGGAGCCTGTTGCCCTCAGAGGGTGGCTCAAAGCCACCGCCTGCATTATTCCACTGACAGAGAAAAATCCATGAATGATACCCTCGCCCATATCGACCACCATGGCCCCCACCCCAATTCTCTGAACCCTCAAGAGGCCTAGGGTACGCTAAAGGACTCAGAAAATCCCGTTTTTGTCCTTGAGCCCTCTGCTCTTGATGCTAATCTCCCCGACCCGGGGGAGAATGTCCTTCACACCCCCGCGGCGTGAGATTTGTGAGGGAGTGAAACAAGAGAGCTGTCTAAGGGGACTCTCAGCCCTCTCAGGGGCAGTCAACCAGCAAGAACTCACTGATCTCTGCGAGAAGAGGGGGAGAAAATACTAATAACAAGGTCCATTATAAGCCAAATGCATCTGCAAATGAGCACCAGCCCAAGGCTAGCACTGTGATGGTGTTCAAACCTGCAGAAGCAACCTGTAACCTATACTGCACATTCCAGTCTCGTGCGTTAAAAGAAATATCTGCACACATCAGAAGGAATGAGTTTTGCAAATTGGACATATCAGATATTGCGGTGTAGATCACCTTACTGGCCTTTGCCCTCACTTTACATTTTTTTTAAACAGCGGTGGTCATTCAAAATCCATTTTCATTCACGAAGATAAAGAAAATGGTGTCCATTTCCCAAGAGGCTGTGTCTGGTTTCATCCCACCCTGTGCTCGGGAGGCTGTTACCTGGGACGTGTAAACACTCTTGGGGCTGCAGGGAGGGGATGAAGTGCCAGGTAGAAGGATCATATTTCTCCCACACAAGCCAAGCAGCACTTTGCGCCTGACAAATCTGCACCTGGTGGCCATGGAAACCGCCATTGAGCCACATTTCGGTGGAGGCGAAAAGTTTGTCCTTCAAGCTGACAGTTCACAGAGCGACCGACGATCGTAAAGCCTCGGGGTTCAAAAACCCACCAATTTATTACCCTGAGGTCCGGGTGCAAACATTTACTCGGCAATGCTTACCAAATTCCATGACCTCTGAAAACTATTTGAACCTGACCTCAGAGGGATTCTTCAGTGGTTTTCTTCAAGCTCCCCATGGGTTGTCAATGGATAAAATGACCCAGTAAGAATGACATACTTGTCCAGTTCAGCCTTGAGCACTTTTCGTTTACCAGACTTGGTTTCCACCCATAAACTGCTATATACTGCTCTATATGCTTATGGCATTACATTCAGTATGACAGGTTTCAACACATCTGTCAATGAACATTCAATAAAACAGTGAAAGTATGCACTACTGTAAAACATGTGGCTACATAAAGTATTTATGAGCACCACAGAACAGAAAAGACTATCATCAAACATGCCCAACCAGCAGCATAATGAACATCATTATGTGGTTAAAAAGAAAGTAAAATGTAAGATAACAGAAAAACAAACATTATGCCCAATTATTATTTTAAGAGCATACACTCAGACACTAACTATTTTAAGAAATCATTTTAAAGCAATATATTTTTCTAATTGCTGTTTTTGGGACTATCAACAAAAGTGGCTAGTAATTATATCAATCTTCATCCACATGCTTAATTCTGGTAGCAGGTTTTTGTCGTATATTTGTCAACCACTGTCTGCACGCATACTGTGTTACCCAAAATCATTGCCAACAAAGCCCTAACCACACTGGTGTTTTCAGTACAGTGATTCAGAGAAGTGTTTGACTAAGAATTGTATTAGACAGAGAGACACCTAAAAATGGTGCTCCGGCAGCAGTGCATGGTTCTAGAAACAATACACAATGATTTCACTTTGTAACTGGCAAGGATGCTCAAGACACTAACAGACCTTGTTTGTATACATGTCATCAAAGCCGGCTCTCTGGGGTGGGTAAACAAGGCAGCGTCTAAAAATGACTCGCAAGAATAAGAGGAAACTCTTCACATTTTGTCAGCTAGAGTGGAAAAGGACCTCCCAGGCTGCCTTAAAAAACCTCAAAGGCAACCAGAGAGCGGCGTGGCATACTGACAAGACTGGGTTTGTCGGATCGAAAACCGGATGGAAATGTTAATGAAGAGTGGCTTCTACAGTATGCTGATGTCTGCTGATCAGAATCAGAATCAGTTTTACTGGCCAGGTATACTTACATATACAAGGAATTTGACCCTGGTAGATGTTAGCTCTCTATGCATTCAATATATAGACATGTAGTAGTTTACACTGAATAGATGCAAACCTTCTCACCTTCAACATAATTTAATGACGCTGTTTCAAAGTCACAGTAGTTTCAAAGTCACAGCAATAGTGATGAAAGTTAAACGCAGCTTTGAGGGGAAAAAAGAATAATGGACAGCAGCCAGACAGGTGCTCTAGAGGAAGAAAACCTGCTGCTTCTTTAACGTTAACACGTACATTCCCCTTCTTTCCCTACCACCGCAACCACCCATGTCAACGCGTGTTTGAAACAGCTACAAAAACAAAGGCACTGGCAGAAGCACTGAGGCATGCAGCATTCGCCATCTTTAACAAGACCTCACAAATCTGTGCGACGCCACACCTTCTAACAGCACCACCAAGCGTAAAATGCCTCTTCAGGCTGCAGCGGGTCACTTTTTTTTTGAAGCTTTTTGAAAGCCACTCAGGGGCCTTTGTTTTTCCGCAGGTAAGAGTTATGCTACGAAGACACACTGGGTGTGGGCAGAGTGCAACGCTAAGCCTGTCATTTGCTAAATAACGCTACATGTAGCAGGCAAACAGTTGTAGGGATTACAGGAGCAAAATGGGGCTAAGTGAGGGTTGCAAACAGGGCAGGAAGGGCCTCCTGGGAAGGAGGGAGAGAGAGAGAGAGAGAGAGAGAGAGGGAGCGAGAGAGAGAGAGGACACTTGGTTGGCCATTAGCAGTGAAGCGGAGTAGAGTGTACACTGTGCTGGCCATCACAAATCCCCCTTTCATAGGGCCAGTTAGGTAATTATAGTTTTGCTCTGGGTTTCTGGCATCATCCCACTGGTGTTTTATCAAAGCCTTTGTGGGTGTCCCTGCAAATGTGTGTGTGTGTGTGTTTGTGTGTGTGTGCTTCACTCTGTGTGTGTGTATGTGTTTGTGTAAGTGTTCAGTTGTGTGCAACCATGTGTACATTTAAATTTATGTGCGAGTAGGAGAGTGGATAAACGAATGAATGAAAGACAATGGAGAGATAAACATATAAATAAAGACTGTCATCACAACTCATTGGGCCTTTCATTGTACAACTGACACAAAAGCACTCCCACAAAAGAAGTACGTTTAACAATTGGTGAAGGTCAGATAAACTACCGTAACAAAATTCTAGGGCACACTTGATACTGTCAATATACTTTCTCATGCCCTTTGCAGTTTATATATACTCTTTAAGACCTTAGTATTTGAACTAGGCAGATGGTGAAACGCAGCCATCAAACAGAGGAAGTTCACAGTGAAGTTGATGGAGGGTTTTTTTTGCAGTCCCTCAGGTGGGCTTAGCTGATATTTATGACAGTGGGTGTGTGCCACAGTTTTGAGTAGATGGTGGCGCTTAATGTGCCTGTGATCTCTTGAGGGGGTGGTATAACATGAACATGTTTTGGGTTGTAAATTCACAGGTTGTCAGGAATATCAGGTGAGCGGACCACCTCTCTTTGCTATAGTCGTAGCTTTTAGCCCTTGATTTCCGAGGGTGTAGTTTCACCCAAGCACCCGATATGGCACATCTGAAAATCTCAAATACGCATGACCCATACTGTAATCAACCGCTCCTACTGTACAAAACAAGCATAGAGCCTCCCTGTTATCCTAAATGGTGTCTCTGTTGGAAGTATATGTGGAAAAAAATGACACCAAGGCAAACAGATGTTCTCATCCCTGTCACACAAGTGTTTGTTCTGGAAACTTCTCCTGTGCAGTGATACCCTGAGCAGTAGTGCTAGTGTTCAGCTCTTTGATCTGGCTCTGTGTTAAACACATATCTTGCGGTCAGCTCCCATTCATATATGCAGTTTCCTCCCCATCATGTGAAGTATGTAATTTTAGACGGTGAACTCAAGTTTCACACCTCCTCCACATGTGCTACTTCACACACACCCACACACACACACACACACACACACCTCCTCATTCTGGGCCTCAGTGTTATTCGGGCCACTCCACTTTCCTCTAAAACGGAAGTGTTCGTAAAGTGGCTGACAGTTATCGTTGGAGCCAAACTTACAGCGTTTCCTCCCGACTCATCGTGACCAGAACCAGAATGTGCGGGTCTAAAATTTCTGCGTGGGAGCGCAGTGATTGTGATTGATCTTGGTCCAAGCCGTCTCCTGACTGACACACAAATGGGGCGTGATGAGTGCGTGGCTTATTCTGGAGACATTTTAAGGGGGTCACGAAGCCACTGGGTCAGTCGGGCCATTTCCATACAATCCGTCGTGCCAGGTCAGAATGAATTAAGGGCTTAAGCCTTGAGATGAAAAGGAGCCTAAAACATGCGATCGCAAAGCAGGAAAGCAACACTGCGGTTCCATTACCATGTGGCAAAGGATATCCGCATGGTGAGCATATTGATACTTCAAACGTACTCTCTGGACCGCCCTGATCTGCTCTTGAGCTGCTGGTGTGGGCTGGTGCCACATGGCCATTCACATGCTTTCAGACGGCAGCTATGCGAACAGGAAAGTCCCCAGATGGGCGAGATTAGGAAATCAAAGCAGGATATGACAACCACAGCTCTCTAGTAAAAACACAGCCTTCTATTTGCCCCCCCCCCCCCCCCCCCCCCCACTCAAGGACGGCTGATCTAATACATCCATATGGGTGCAATAGTGGGAACTTGGTCTTAGAATAAACACAGAGATAACATTTTCTTATCCATGCAAAACATCCATTTAATTCATTTCCTGAGAATTGGATTTGATGGGTTATGCCTGGAGCACAGTGGTGGTTGTTTAAAGGTAAATCTCAAAGCAGTGAAATAACAGGAGTGAGTCAGTGAAGTATGTGATGGTAAGATAAAGAGGTAGTCTTGTACTTTGGTTTGAGTTTGCAGGCATTGGGGAAGGAGGAGGCAGAGAAACAGGCAGGGCACAACGTTTCCTTAATGACAAAGTAAATCCTGAGTCACGGAATATCTGAGCCTGAGTCAAGACAATAACACAATGTCTCCCTGTTGGGAGCATAAACAAAGCTCCAAAAAACATGAAAATCAATGCCACACTTTCACTCAGTGAGTGCTTTATTTTAAGCTGCGTTTGCACATGTGAAATGGAATAAGCACCAACCACATATGCTTTGAGGATGACATTCAAAGTCTGCAGCAAGCGTGACACTTTGAAAAGAGGCTGAGCAGGAGGTCACAGCTAAGACACACTTGATGCCCCTGTGTCACGATTCCCTATAGGCACTACACTCTGCTTACCCCCATCAGAGTTTGGCACTACTCTGGGTAAGAAAGGAAAAAAAAAACCTAAGCCATCAGTGAATCTGTTTATTGAGTGGAAAATCTGTGGATTACTAACCGTCATCACTTGGGGAGCTGGGGCACACCAGAGGCTATGCTTGACCTGCACTGTGCTTCCATACTTGCAGCTGCTAGAGCTGATCTAAACAAGCCCCGGACTAAAGGTTATGCCGCCACAGAAAACATATTTTGTAATGATTTCTAATTAAAAGCAACAATAGATGATTTACAGGGTGAAAAATAAAACACACACCACAAGCAGGTTGTGTAAAATTTGCTCGTTTTTTTCAAACTATGTTTGTGGTCTCTCTAGCTATGCAGAGTGAAACAAGTTCAGACCGCTGGCATAACTTAAGCAACTGTATTCCTCTTAAAAGCATCAAGTATCAAGTCCCATCAAGTTAAATCCCCACCCTCGAACTTCTTCAGTCAATTATGCTAACAAATGCCGAACAATGCTTCCTCACTCTGTCAGCACAGTGTATCTGGTTTAAATGGGCTAATTTATCATCCAGACACAGCAGCAACAGTTACATGATAGTACACATCACGAACAACTCACAACAGCACACGGTCTCTCAGCAAATGAAAAGAATACATTTACTGGATGCCTGTTGTAGCAGATAATGTGAGACATGTCAGGCTACCATTGTGCAGAGTTTGGAGTCAAATAAAGTTTGAGGTCGGAATGCTGACCAAACAGCTAAAAAAAATGTAATAGTGTTCAGAACCATCCATCTGTCAGTGAGGTCAATATTTTTTATGTACAAAGGTAAAAGTGTTCATTGAGGTTGTTTGCTATCTCTGTTTCATAATGCCTAAGGATTGGGGTGACATACTACCTTACTGAGTGGAATAATACATGATTTATTATGCAGTTTTGTCACTTCAAAGAAGACCAACTATCTGATATCCGGAGGCAGTCCATCAGCAAATGTCAGAGTTTGAAGGTTTAATAAGGTTTTTTTAATCACTTCTGACAATGTCTACTGTGGCAGATTATAAAATGTCATAAATGCAGGTTATAAAGAGATGCACAAGTATTGGGCTGTATCTCGCCTAAAACCCTGTCTTGTATCTTAGTGTCATGACAATAAGTTTCCTGTGTGTCAGTTGTGGAAAAAAGTCCTTGAGACTTGGCATAGGGTAATCCTGGGAGAATTCAGCCAACTGAGGGTGAGGTGACCTCTGTGGCTCTTAAGTTGAAGGCTTACAAACATGTCGTTTCTTTTTTGTTTGGTGGTGGGAGCTTTGTTGGTGTCTGTACACAAGACCCAGTGGGGCCTTCCTGTCTCCTGGTGCTCTGGCATCCCCCCACGTGACAGGTGGAAGGCCTTGTTTGCAGAGATTTTTTTTTTTAATGCAGTTTTTTATTCCACGATTAAATGGGCCAGTAGGGTGTCCCCTTACAGCTGTTACCCCTCTCTCTGTGCTCCAGACTTCAGGCTTGGCTAAACGAAGGGCAGTGGGGGTGGGGTGGGGTGATGGTGTGGAGGGAAACCTGATTGCATGACAATAGGGAATCCTCCCTAAAGGCAAAGGAAAAGAATGGCTCCTTGCACCCTAGTGACTTCCACTCAGTATCAGCTTTACATATATGCCTAACATTACCAAAAACACTTTGTTCAAATGTGGTTCGTCATTGCTGATGCAATGCACATTAGGGATGCATGGAGCGGGGATAGCAACTTTGGATTTCAATTTGCAGTAGATGGCACTTGAAAGTCTGCCAACTTTGATATGAAGATTAAGAAGTTTGACTACGTGAGGGCAACGGGTGCATGCATGACCACAACAACAGGTAAAAGTGTCAACAACGATTACGCACACAGCACCAAGTCAGATCTAGCACGTCTGCAACACGCAAAAAAAAAAAAAAACCATCGCCCATTCATATCAAACCACACCCAGGACACTCAACACTCCCTCTTTCATGCCTGTAACTGGGAGTATCTTTTACAGTCCCATTGTGGATCATTAGGTCTCCACTGCATCTGTATGCATTGACCAGGGTCCCTATAGATTAAGCTGTCCCCACAGCACCAAATCTGATACCCTTAAGTTAAGCCAGGGGAAGAAAGGTTTGCAGCACTCTTCTGACAGGGTCATATCCATATCCTCTGAGGCCTCACTGTAGTCGGAGGTCAGGTACAAGCACACACTGACAGGTGGATATGATGGTAACCATAGTGAGCAGCATCAATCAAATATTTATGGAAGCGTTCTCAGTTTCTCTCAGTCTTCTATGTGATGTGCAACCAATAGGCTAAATTAAACACAGGGCAGTGGGAAAGGTTTGTGGGTGAATAATTCACATCTTCAGCTATGTACCCTCCTGTGAAATTCACTTTGCATGATCCTGTGTAAAAAGACTCATACTTGCAGACTCACCCAGAAGAGATATGGGGACAGACGGTGAACAAACATAAGAACAATGTGAGTTTAAAAGGTAGACTTTGGACTTGAAAATGACCAATGTGACAATGATCCAGATAAAAGACACATGGATGTCGGCACCAGAAAAGCTAAATGCCATTTTTTGAAATGGAGTTTTTTTCTTTGGTGCACTTGTTAAACCAAAGTGGCTGCTTACAGGAAGTTAATAGCATTATGAAAGAAGAAAATTGCATAACTCTCTGGAATCACAGCACTGCAGCATTCAAAGAGTTTAATGATTTCTGAAAAGCTCATTATTGTCTGGTTGAAAAGGGCTTATATGAAAGGTGACAGACATTCTTTTCACACAGTTACTGCATCTGTAAAAAAAAATCTTGCACCAGTATTTGCATTTTGTACTGTGTATCTGCTTACTCTGACAGACATTTTTTCTGAACTATTTTGATGAACTATCCACAGCCTTATTTCTGGTCATTTTCGATGGTCAATTTTACTTCAAGTGGTTCTAAAACCAAACAAATGACAACTGCCAGCAAGCCAGTGAAATCTTACTGGATAGACCAAAAGCCTCAATCTTAGCAGCAAGACCACATAGTCTTTATATAAGAAAAAAACTACTGGCACAGGTGTCAACCATCACTTTCTGCAAAAAAAATGTTCTCAGCATTCAGCAGTGGAAAGAAATATTTTAATGTTGGTTTGACAGAATAAGAATGCTGGGGGTAGTTATAAATGGTTAAGAATACTCAACGGTTTGGTTACTAACAACCTGAAGGCAACAGGGCATGCATGAACATAATCCCGTGCCACTCTGCTCCAAACCCCACATCCGGCGTTTCTGCAACACGCCGAATACCACCTGCTACAGAGTTACCTTAATTAGTCTTTCATTTTAAAAAAAGTTGCAGATGTCAGTAGGCTATGCGTCTGATCACGTAGGCTAGTGTAAGTAGATGGATCAGCAATGAAAGTCTGGGTGCCAGTTTAACCGTTTGCATTCGCCATCAAAACGCATGTGCTGTGCTGCATACCCCTAATAAACTTTGAACGTGTGTATGATGTTACTTAAAATTAACAAACAAAGACACAATTTTGTGAGATGTGCGCAATCTGAGCCCAGACCGCGTCAATGGGGTATCAACAGATGAGACAGCTCCGCTGATGAAATGTGCATCACTGCATATGCTACCGGTAAATTGTGTAACTTTGGTACCAGGCTTACACTTGCAAAATATATATGTCTTCAAATATTTGCTAAGTGCAAATGTTATTAGCACTTCTCCTCTCAAAATAAAAAACACGTTTCACATGTTAAACGTACCAGGCGACCTAACCACAATGTTAAGAAAAAAACGAGAAACAGGTAAAATCCGTCATGCCGGAAAAGTAGCCCTTTTCCCTGAGGTTTGCTCTTACCTTTCCATTGCGATGCAGTCGGCTCAACTGCTATCAAGAAGCAGAGAACGATTGGTCCAAACCACGAATAATACCTGCGGAGAAAAGGTAAGTCACAACATGAAATAATCTCACTTCTGAGTTTAAGGTAATGCTTGCAAAAACATGGGTGCAATATCAGATACCTTTTGCTCATCTTAGAATCAGTTGTGACGCACTGGGAAAGGCTACATGGGCTCCGGTGAAAATGAAGATGAAAGTTTGCACCCTTCCTCGACTTCAACAGGGTCCTGGGACCGGTTACTTTGAACAGCTGATGTGAATGGGCTCTCAACCTCCTTGCGGATGAGACTGAGGGGGGAGAAATGGGGCGCACGAGTTGTAAGGGATATGCCGCTGGGTCCTAAAGCGTGGTTTAGACCGGTTTAGTTGACGTCATGGCATTGGGTTTTGTAGAAAGTGATGACAACTTTATAAATCAATTGTAGAAATAAAGAAATAACAGACATCCTGCAAATAAATAATTCACCCTAACACTGATTTACATGATTGTTTGGAATGCTGTGATTTAAATAAATGTGTTATTTGAACCACAGCCTACTTGATATTAACCTACTTGTAACAAGCCCTGGCAGAGAGAAAAAAAGAAGACTCAGGTGAACAACTATGTTAGTAGTGCGGTAATACAGAACACAAAAAGGGCAAAAAATAAAAGCACCGCAGGCAGGAATGTGGGTGTTATTCAGGTGGGGGAGGCTGGGGCAGCTTATGGATAAATTGCAAGGCAATTTAGGATAACGATGAAGAGGTCTGCAGCTTAGTTTTAGCATTTTTTTTTCAGTTGGGATGGTGCCATGGAGCGATACAGAAATAAACAGTAATGTGTTCTGAACTGTTTTTCAGTGGCTGCATGTGGAGGCAAAAACCACAGGTACTAGAATTGAACTTTAATGAACTCCTCAGTCAATGGCAGTAACAAAAGGATATGTGGTCATTAAAGAAGACAAAAAACACCTTCTCCAGACAGAAAATATCCTTATCCACCTAGCACTAAGCCAGGGAGCCTACCAGAGTCCTGTAATCTCCTAATAGGGATTGTATGGTCATTTTCAGTAACTAAAACTAGGACTAGGCTGCAGATATGAGAAGTGTACTATCATACACACTGGACTTTTGGTAAGTAACCACCAAGAAGACAGCAGTATTAGCCAATGCCTTGTCTTTGCAATCAAAGGAGCAAAATTCCAATTGCAGTCTCAAACATGGTAGTCAGTAATATATATTAGTATATCGGTCAGTTAGTTGCTTAATATTAGCTTTCTCTAGATTTCCTAAGAAAGCAAAAGTTTGATATTGTTCTATAGTTATTTGGAACAGAAAGGAGGATTTACCACCAGTTTCCAGTGCCTGAGGAGAGATCCCAGTGTTGTTACTACTTTATGCTGAGTGTAAAACATGTTTTAAAAGTGTAGTGGTCAGAATCAGCAGGTGGAAGTTTTAATTGCAATGTTCTTCCCTGAGCATTTCTGTGTTCACAGCTGCAAACTCCAACATAGCAGGTGGAGAAACTCCAAGAAACAGAGCTTGATGCATATTATACATGACATTGTTTACTTCAGACCTCATTTTAGTAGTTATGCCAGCCGCAACTGAAAATTACATTCATGCAATCAGAGAGTTGTGTTTATTTGATATGAATACTGTTAAAATCAAACCATTATCACAATATCACAGTAAAGTGAAACATGTGTATCCATCAACTGACAATATTTGTGATTTATTTCTTTATATTAACTAGTTTATTTACATAATTTAAAGAATGACCACTAAAGTGCAAACGAGGGGTTTACTTTGAATAGAGACCAGAACACTGCATTACTTCTTACTGCTTTCCAGCTCTAATCTGAGAAAGACGTTTTGTCATTTCAGAGGCATGTATCTTTGTGATAAGCCAACATTTTTTACATTACCTATGGCTCTAAAAATGTCTGTTCTGTGAAGGCATTTTGCCATAGTGTCAAAGCACAGAGGCGGTACAGTTAACCGCCTGCTGCTTGCAGGTACAGTACAAATTTCTCCACATTCCCTCGGTGACCACGCTAAGCAAAGTAAAGCATTCTTCACACCTGGTGAGAAGTAAGAGCGAGTGACGGCCAATATTTATCTCTTACCACTAAAGTGGGTCAGAGAGCAAGGCTCTGCAGACGCACTCCCTGCCCCCCCACCAAAAAGGTGCACATACTGAGAAGCACGCTCAGCCTTGACTCTGATTCCAACCAGGGGGGTGTCTCTCAGGAAAAGGTTCAGACAGTGGGTGGAGGGCCCTTTTTTAAAGTGCACCATTTCTCTGCATGCACAACTGGACTGGAGACATCAACACTGATCCAGCTGCAGTCCCAGCCAGCCTCGCCACCCGCCCCGTCATTTCCAGCATTCCTGTTAGGTGTGACCTTGCAGAGATCACAAAACAGCAGTGTTGGGTGGGGGAGCTGGAAAGAGAGAGAAAAGGAGGAGTGAGAGAGAAGGAGGAGTGAGAGAGAGATGGAGAGGGAAGGCGAGAAGGAGAAACAGAGAGCATGACAAAGTAGAGGGAGAGAATAAAAGAAAGACAGATGAAGAGGGAGAGGCGAAGAGAAAAAAAGAAAGATGAATAGCAGTGGAAAAGAGACAGAGATACAAACAAAATCCCTTGACACATGTGCAAGCACACAGATAAAGTAGAGTATTTTTAGAAGTGGAAAAATCATGACACTCATTCAATGATTTTACAATGTAAAAAGGTCATGAGAAGACCCTACAAGAGCTCTGCCAAGGAAGAGAGAGAAAGAGAGAGAGACATAACGAGAGACAGCACTAGTGTAAAAGACAGAGAGAAGGAATGGGAGAGAGAGGGCAAAAGAGAGAGAGAGCGTACTACTGTAAAATAGAGAGAAAGGAGGGACAGAAAGAAAGAGAAGGGGAGAGACTGTAGGGCTACCTCACCTCACCTGGCTCAGGTGTTGGTCCGTAGCCCATGTAGTCCGTAAGGTTATCCCCAGGCTGCTGTTGCAACATGTCCCAAGCCTGGGCTAGGCTCACTCCGCATGCATTCCAATGTCAGCACAGTGGATCTGCATTGGACCCGAGTAAGAGCAGCATGAAACAGGACACAAAAACACTATTGAAACTAGCTCTTGCTCCCCATTCAATCAATACTGTTCTACAGTTCAGTTCTAACCACAGATCTGGGCATCAGTACTTGGCCATGGCAGCTAAAGTATCTGTTTTCTATTGAGAAGCATTTTGGAAGGATTACAGTTTAACTGCGTATCTGCTATGAGAGAAATGCAATATGACATTTTCTCAGGCCTCTTAACATTTTTTTTTAAAGGAAAACCTCAATTCGTGCAGTTCACACCTCGACAAAAACAACCATGACAGTTTGCAATCTCATGTTTCAGATAAGTGGATCCCTGTAGATTTTCTTCTCATCGTTTTTTAGTTCTAGCCTTTCCAGTCCAATAACATATGGACCAAACTCAGTTTCCATGACAAAAAACTGCTTATCATTTACAGCCAAAAAAATGAATGTGTGATATCTCAAGGGAGTCTGCAACAGAGAGGCATAGATGTCTGGGCTTGGTTATCTTGGCGGCTGTTCACTGGGGTGGATTGAGGGTAAAAGCGCTGTGAGCGTTTTGACATTACCAGCGTCATAGCTCCTGGGGAAGCACACAGAACTTGTGAATGTTTCATTGCTGATTTACAGCAGGTGTATCCATATTCAGTGCTCCTATCACCCAGTCCTGTCAAAGATAATGAACGAGCTCTAAAAAATGTCAGTTAGCCCTCTCTCAACCCCAGAGAGAGAGGACACCTGTATTGGGTCCCACATGCATGGTGCTTTCCTGACAGAATGAGAGGTATTTGTGTCCAGCAAACAAATGTTTAACACAAAGTTCTGTGGGTCCCTGATATGATTCACATTTCTCTCATTGTTGGCCTGCTCAGCAGAGTTGGATTTATTGGTTGGTATGTGCTAGCCTCAAGCAATTGCAGATCCTACAGTATGTGCCAAATGGATGTGATCTTTGAATTTACTGTATTCCACATAAACAGACCTGATTATCCTATTTCAAAGAAAGCTAGGAACAAGTTGAATAATCTCAGTACTTTTTTGTGTGGTATCAATCCATCTCTTGGCATACAACAGCTGTGTTCTATATACCTGCATTTTGAAGTATTTTAGCAAAAAGAAAACTCAGCAACGATATCTTACTTAGAACAGTAGGAGCTGCAGTTAAACATCCATGGAAATGGATTGCATTATAGTTTTACAGTGCCAGACTGCTTTGATTACATCCCATCTGGATAAACATTTATATACAATGATTTCAGTTTTATTGTCTCTTCAAAGCCAATGGCATGCCATTAGAAGTGCAGTCAAAAGCATATTGAGGATGCCATTGTGATTTCTGAGTCAGCCTGTGACCAAATAAAAAATTGATATAAAAACCTCAATTTAATTGTTATTATTGACATGATGGCAAAACCTCATGCTAAAATATTCCCCAAAACCGTGACCTGTAATACTTTCTGCGGTGTGAAATTTACTACTACTACTACTACTACTACAGCCCTCAGTGTTATGGGTTTATTAGACCATCGACTGACAGCAAAGAAGCCTGTAAAGAAAAGCAAGCCATTACTTCTCACCACAATAAAAGCAGTGCTGTGGAGTTGAAGGAATTTTTATGGGCATATTTAGATACATTAACAAACTGACTCCTGCTTTAGTAGGTGAAAATGAGAATGTTGCCCTGGCTTTGTAAGGACACACAGCAAGGTGAGCCAAAGCAGAAAGCGATACCATATGCCCAAATAAGTGGAAATACTGAGGGCTACGTAGATACATTTCATCTTGAAATGAAATCTACAGCACTGAATAAGGAAGGCCTTGTTGTGTTCTGCAACCTTTATTCAACCTAGGAAAATGTTCCACGTTATGACTGTGGGAATGAAAACATCATGTTGGTGAGGCAGGTTGGAAGGAGTTGCAGCATCCCAGGTGCAGAAGGCCCTCAGCCTGAAAAGTTTTCTGCGCTTGATTTTGGGCTGCTAAGAGAAAGGGGTATTCACACTTACAATTGACTGAAAATCTCCCCCTATGCAATATTCAATTAAATGAAAGGATACATAGACATTTAAAGGAGGCTTTTGACTAAAACAAATTCTGAAACCTTTGTTTTTGTGAAAACTAAGATGCCCTGCGACATATTTAGATACATAATATTACATCAGCAACGTAATCAGATAAATGTGTGATGGTCTGAATTAAGTCATATTTTTATTTTTATGACACCTGTGATCTTATTATGAGAATTAAGTCTGTAGGCTGTAAATCCTGAGCTAGATGTGGAAAACTGCAACAGGTTCGAACAACTTTACAGAAACTACACACATCAGAGGCTTATGAGAACATGTCTCGAAAGCAGTTTGTTTACTGCCAATCCTCTCTCTACAGACGTATTTTTAAAAAGAGGCACTATCTTAGCAAAGACAGAAGATGAATCTGTGTTTTAACAGGCACTACTTGGCAGATAGGTGTGGAGACAAATGGGATATGACTTTGCCAAGGTTGTCAAGAGCCATAATTCGGTAGGTACAATAATTGCTTCCATTCATTTAATCTGATCAAAGTATTTTGAGTTATTAAATTGACTATGATAGGAAAGTTGCAATCAGATAAACTTGATAGTCACATTCCATTCTGTGATTGTTTCTAAAGGTGCAGATAGTATCTGTATATTGGCTGAGTTGAATATTTTGGTCCTGCCCTTCGTTTAAGTAAAAGTTCCTATGAAACTACCAGCAAAACTGTAAAATTCATTGTTAATGAATGTTAAGCAATGGAAGCAATAGTTAAACTTTAATTTAAGTTCAAGTTTCAGACACTTAGTCGAGAGTTACTCTGCATTACTGAAGCTACAAAACAGCCACTTTTAGAATCCTGTGGGCGCTCAGACACATTGACTGCCATTGTTCTCGTATTTTATTGGTAGCGGTTTAATCATAAGATTCTGATTAATGATGGAGATGATTCAGATTTCAATCATGCAGTCGTCTCCACCGAAGGACAATAAAAGTCATATCTACTCATGTCCGTACTGAATAGCCATTGTATAGGCCCTTCCAACATATGAATACTTGGTCTGTGAACACGCATCTGTAGTGGACTGCTCTACAGTAAATCCCTGTCCACATGCGAAGCACAAAGCAATCTCCTGTGCTGCTGAAAAACGCATTCACAGGCAATATCATCAGTAGGAAGCCATTGCCAGATGTCTCTATAGCTTTCTTTATCTTCTCATAGGCGTACTGTTTTGACCTAGGTGAAGCACACACTGAGGGGTTTCATGCCATTATTGTTAAATCTTTACAAAGAGACATTTACTAAATAGCCTTGATTTAAACACTTTAAGAAGATTTGTTCTTGAGAAATAGTCTATGCTTTGATTCTCTCTGCTAAGTTGAGTGAAACACCACTAGCGTTGACCCTTTACAATACCAGGAGCCAACAAGGTGGGAGAATTCAATGAATTCAGTGCCCCCCTATCATGCATCAGTGACATGAGTAATGCCTGCTGTAAGCTGCATACTATATGTACTGCTATATGCTGTATGCACTGAGTTCTGGAACCTTCTCAATAGAACACAAGCTAAGGGCCTGTTATACTGCCCACGGCTCAACAAGTCAGGGCTTTGGGCCTGCACCCCACTGGACCAGAGCCAGGCATGAGTGGGTTTGAAAGGAGCCAGAAGTCAGGACCACCCCAGTCCTGTACCTTCAAACGCTTTACACAATGCAGTGCTCCTGTTGTGGAGATGAGTGGATTTAGTTTAGCCTTACAAACCTGCACTGATGTGCTTCTTTTACAATTAAATTATCACATTTATCCTCCTGTGCCACTCCTTGGTACATGTACAGGCACAGAAAGACAAATGTAGATTATTTTTAAAAGTGGGGAAATTATGACACTTCAAAAATGATTTTTACAACATAATAGGGTCATGGGAAAACCTACAAAACCTCTCTCAAGGAAGATTTAGAGAGGGAGGGGCGGGGGGGTTGGGTCAGTCCACCTTCATAAGAGGAATCCGTATCATCTGGTTTGAAGTTCCACTGGCGGTCGTGTCCTGTTCACACACGCAGGCTTCACATCAAGCGTGCTTTCTGCTACCACAGCACTTTGCCGCTCAGACAGTTTAGCCAGAGGGGGACCAGTTACTGTCCAGACTACCCAGGTAGCCATTTACAGGGCCTGACACCTTTCATTTGTTTTTATTTACCTCCGGGCCCTCTTGAAACATCCCCTCCCTACAGTTTTAGTCAGTTGTATCTATGGAGGTGTTGTTATGGTGTTGTTATGATTAACTTGGTACACATATGACTCGCTGGGGGGAAATGTCATATAGACCTTTGATGGAGGGACAGAGAATGATTCTGACTCCAACTGGAAATATTAAATGGTTTCATGCCTGGCTGCTAAAAATTGAATGAGAGAACCCAGGAGTGTTTGAAATACAATACACTCACTTTTAGTCTATGCTGAGAAATGTACCCAGAAAGCCATAAAATACGGACGTAAGCAAATCCATCATCAGTCAAATATCATTCAATAGGGACTGAAGGAAGCTCTTGAAATGACCCACATACAGACCCAGCCAGTATACACACACACATAAAAGAGAGAGAGACAGAAAGACAGAGACAGACAGACATAGAAAAAGAATACATATTAATCTACAGAAACAAAGAGTTTCTCACATTGTGCTACATTTTACATTTCTCAAACAAGACAATTTATACTGTTAACTTTAGCGCCACTTGGTGGAGTTGATGTGGAACTGCAAGGAACTTGTATGATGTACTGGTAGATAAAAGTACCTCTGATATTAAAAGTGATCATCACCATTTATGGCTTTGAATAGATAATAAATTGGAAATAATAATAAAAAAAAATCACTGTGTTATAAACTTGGCCTCCAGGGCATACATACTTGCAATGGTCAACACAATGCAGTTCAATGAGCCATACACACCCTTGCAAAGCTCACTCCATCAGCATGATCAATGATGTTGCTGTACAGCTCAAGTTTAAGAGTCTGGACTGTTTTGGCATTTCTCACCATCTATTAGTCTCAGATTTCTCAGAGTCCTCTCAGCATGTAAAACTCATATTAACCACATCTATATAAAAAGTCAGGGTAAGATCTGTGCAGACACAAGCTAATATTTGATGATCTGAAGCTCTTAGCCAAACTATGCACTTGATGCATTTACTTGCAGGTCTGACAGTGTGCAGATGAGACCAGACTTGTCTATGTCTGGGGCTCCAGAAGGAAACATTGATGGTGAGAGAGAGAGAGAGAGAGAGAGAGAGAGAAAAGAGAGAGCTAAAACAAACAGCGCATGAAGAAGTATAAATGCGTACCTATGGAAACTCGGGGTCATGCCAGGTTTATATGCCGTTGACTAAACAAGGCACGACAGGCTCTGTCCATCACAGCAGAGGACCTGTCAAGTGTACGTGTTGACTCTTGAGATTTTTTGAAAGGGTGAATGAGTGTGGGCTATGAGAGGGCCTCTTGACATACCAACAAATGGTAGATATTGTTCACCTCGGTCAAAGCGATCCGGTTTCAAAGCCAACTGCCCACCCCCCGCTAGGATCTCTCATAAGTCTGATGACAATATTACAACTGAGACAAGCATGTGCATAATTGATGTCATCCCATCATTTAAGTATAGTGTGGAGCAAGGTGTGAAAGTTCAGGATTTACGCAGAATTGTAGCATGTATCACTCATTGCGGTGTGTCATTACATGATATATTGTGGATCCTGATGGGGCAACACAGTGTTATGCACAAAACAAATGTCATTTCATGCAGGCATAGACAGACACTTCATTGCTCTGTATGGCTCTGAGATGCTCTCCCTGCTGCGGCTGCTGAGGATGAGCTAAGATGCATGTCGTGCCCTGTCATGTTCAAAAAGGGAAAGTATTCATCGCCTTGGGCCTCTGCCATGTGTGTGTTTTTGGATTTTAAGTTTATCAGCTCATTCTTGGCTCTTAAAGACAAGCACTCATCATGCCCACACCACAACTGCTAACCCACCAATCACAGAAAAAAATAAAAATGACTTCATGCCAAGCTCAAAACAGAGATGGCATGGGGTCACCCAGGATGCAACAAGGACCGCACCAAATCCACCTTTTCACAGTTTCTTTTGTGCATAACTGCTGAATCCTGAAACACCTTGCCATAATTACCAACAATCATATCCTATCTCCGAGGCTTCCCATTCCCTGAACGTTGATGGGCTATTTAATCAACATCCGAAAGCCAGCAGCTGGGACCGCTGCCAGGAGGCACTACAGGGCCCTCCTCTCAAGAGGGGCTCAATTGTGATACGTTAAGAAGCGATAACACCCACATTTTAACCTGTCAACAATCTGCAGCTCCATGTCCCCCGTTGCTCCAGTGACCGAATGCGAGCAAGCATTACCACCCCTCCACCCCTCATCCCCACTCCCATCTTATCTGGAGGATGTAAGGAAACAAAAGCCTTGTTGCTCTTGGCAAGAGCCAGGGCTATCTTCTGTAAACAAATGGCCCGAGAGGCATTTGGATGAGGCTGTGGGAGGAATGCAGCCAAGCCTGGATGTTTGGAACATGTTTGGGCTGGTCAGGGGAGACAGCTTGCACAGTGACGACACTCACCACCACCACCACCACCCCCCCACTGCTGCCGGTCCAGTCCGCCTTATGCCAGGGCTAAGAGCAGTCAACAAGACTGGGGGGAAAATAGTGAATGGACCTCATTGTGTTTTTTGCAGTATTATTCTTTCCTGTATTCATTGTCATTATCATTACCATCATGATGCCTTAGCAGTAGCATATATATGGATGGAATTGTTGTGGGGCTGACATACATAATTCAGTGTTAAAATGTCATAATTATTTCTCTCTTATCTACATAAATATAGAGTGAGACAGCAGGGGGGTGAGAGGGGGATGAGAGAGATAGAGAGAGAGATTAAGCAAGAAAGGGATACTGACTGGATAGAATGAGAATTGTGTGCATGTGTATCTAACCAGCAGAGGGAGGGAAGGAGCTAAGGCTCTTATCTTACACGAGGCCCATCTAAGACACAAAGAGTGTCATACCAATGCACGCATGCATACATGTATGCGGAAGCGCTCATTAAAATACAGTTGTTTAAAATGTGGTGTGTTTACAGCAAAAATAAAGTGCAGCTACATAGATTGCTGATAAAATTATTTCAGTATCTCATATATCTTTCCTACTGGGCTTAGTCACATGATAAAATGCAAAGGGGAACGCCTAATCCTGCATGGAGGGACATCGATGTACAGTTTTGTATAGATATACATCTCTGCTATACATTATAATTATTAGAAATGGGACTTAAAAAACAATGCTTTAGTTGCAAATGTGCCTACATCATCAATCAATGCTTTTAATTATGAACTAAAATGGTTCAATTCAGCACAAATTCTATTCTAAGGATGAGCAACAGACTTTCAGAGTTACTGGTACAACCCCCAATCTTTCAGAAATGGACAATATTTTGATCTGACATAGTGTACATGAATTGACTTCCTTGGACTGACACACCAAACATCCCTTACTCTTTTCTAAATCTTGATGTGGATGAAGGACATGTACAGTTTCTGGAATTCTGCACAAAGTATAATGATCTGCAGAACCAACATCCTGATGACTGTAAACATATCCTATGTTGTAGTCTGTATAACCCATGACTCAGAGATGTTTGGAAGCCTGTAGTGTGGACGGGATGGCTGACAAAGGGGTCACTTTTAGGATTCAGTTCACTGACACCACTGCCTCGTTATCAGAAGGCTTGGTGTTGACATCACGGCTTCAGCTTGCAAACACTTGTGTGTCCAAAAATCCAGGAGACCATACCCGGGAAAACGATATAGGCCATACGTGCTAATGGCTTCTTTAGCAGCTAGAAGAATGTCGAAGTTTCAAAAAGAGTACTGCTAATCCTGTGAGGTTTTACAAAGCAGCTGGTGTGAACCTCTTCGCTGCCAAAACGCTAGTTTTGGAGTATGGTACAGAGCTCTGATTACTACCAATGGCCGAAATAAGAGGAGGGAGTGAGAGACTGTGATGTGAGCTGCTAAACAGCTGAGGGTCAATGCTCTGCAGGCCATGTCTCACACATTCATAAACCTCGACACACGTGTGTACTGGAACTCGCCCCTCTTGTCCCGTGGCTTCAACACAGCCATTTTGAGATTCACCTAGTAGGAAAAGGCTTGTAAAGAATGTTGCTTTTGACAACCCTGAAACCTCACTGACATGTCTTAATTTAAACTGTGTGGTCTGCAACCAATAGGTTTTTAACAGTTCAGGTCTATTTTAGCTGAATATTTCTTTATAATAGCTGAATAAAGTTGAAGAGCCCATGGGAAAAATGGGCATAGTCACAAAATCAATGTTTTCAAATTACTCCCCCTATCAGTAGTTGCAATGAAATGCGCTTTCTGAAAAGTAATGCTGTGAATAAACAAGCATAGTCTCAAGATAGATGCATTTAAAATAGCACTTACTTATAAAATCAAATAAAAAAAATAAAATTATAAATTGCATTTTCTCAGTTTCTGCATTGTGTGACCAGGCCCGTTTTTCCTGCGGACTCCTCAGTTATTATTTAGGCATATATGAAAATATATAAATATTATAATATATTAATGTGTGTAGGTGTATTTTGTTTACAATCCTACATATTCCTTTTTCGCTGCTAGTACATAACAGGCATTTACACTCCTGCTTATGTTCTTGAGGCAACAGTTGTGACAACGACAAAAACAGTGGAGATGTTTAGGTGAGCGCCACCAAAAGTCTTGAGGAGGCCAGAAGGCTTCTGCCCTTCTCCTTAGATTTTATAGCAAGGGGCTCAAGTATGCAAAGCAATCTGCCCTGCACAAGCTATCCAGTCTATCTTTAGCCACTGTGAGCAAGTGAATGGAAGGGCCTGACTTATCTACACTGCTGTCATCGAGGCTGTCGGTATTTTTAGGGGACAGCAGCAGCTGCAAAAGCATTTAACGGTCTTCCATGAACAATGACACTCGGGGTGTCTCAGGACTGAGCGCCACAGAGATTGTGGGACCCATCGGTCGAGAAGCCTACGCAGTGGGGGCTGTCGGGCCACACCGAGAACGCTTCGCTCGCCCAGGAAGCGATCGAGACGAGACGAGACGAGGGCAGGGGGCCTGGCAAGATGGACATACAGAATGCTAGAAACTGATAAGGAGGAGCCTGTTTTCTTCTTTCACCAGCACATTCATCGCTGTGCAGAAAGGGATTATAAAACTGGCTGCTGAGGCGATTTTATAAGGAGGAGAAACTTGCTGAAAAAGCTTGGAAATAAGAGAGCTGGTGTGTGGAGAGAACAAGTGGCACAGGGATGTGTGTTGACAGTCAGACCTGAGGACTGAGGAGAGGTAGGTCGTGTGGGGAGTCCAGGGTGCAGCTTCACTGGGGGCAAAGGCCATTCTAATTAAATCAGAAAAGCAAACGTGAGGTTAATCTCTACTGAAACCCTGTAGGGGGTTGCAAAACCGCTGTGCGTGCTCCAAGCCTCATGGTAGGGATAAGGCTGCGGTTCATGTGAATTCTCTCAAGTGTTATTTGCATTTGCTTTTAACATTAATTTATTTTTTTGAACTTTAAGTAAAACTAGCCTTTTCCCTAAAAATGTTTTGTTATCTCCAATGGAATATGATTGAGTAGTTAAGCATATTACAAATAAGTAGGAATTTTCCACTTTCACATATATTCTTATTTTTAACGTTCTGTTGTGTAACTATACTCAGGCTCACATATGGGTCACATAAGCATTAATAAATGCAAACACATCATGCAATCTTGTAACAGATGGGGTGAGAGATAGGGGGGTTTAGGACAGCCATGATAAATATCTAGTGGGAGTTTAAGGATCTTTAGAATACTTGGGTTGGGGATCATCTTCCTGAAGCGGACAGCTGTGCGTCAGCGACCCTGCGAGCTCGCAGCTCTCTCCAAAACTGGATAAACTGCTCTAGGTCATCAGCGTCTCCTTCTGGCAGGTACTCCTCAGTGTGGTCAAACTTGAGAAGACGACTATTAAAAAAAAATCAGATGACAAGAAATCAAACGACACGGAGCTATTTTATGCTGAACATAAACAACTGCGTCATATGTTATTTAAAAAAGAAAGTGGCCATGGATCAGTGCGGTCTCTTTTTGTGCAGCCTTATTGCAAATGACAAACAAATCTAATTTTGACAATGACATTTACTGTCTAAATTCTCGAATGAGTCTGCCAAAAGGGGTGTGATGGAGGCTCAGCATATTTTGACTGCGAGGTCCCCTGGGCGTAAGCACTATAAGTGTGGCCTGTGTTTGTATGTGCACGCGTGTTCCAGTGTGTGCTTTGTGATACCTGACACATGCCCCCTCGCAGGTCTTTATTTAGGACAGACTATATTAAGCACTTTCCCATTGAAATACAGCACCAGCTGTGTTGGATATGTGTTGTGTGGGGCTGTTGCAACAGGACCGCGGGCGGCTGGCTACTCGGGCCCTCCAGTCTGCTTGGTCAGGGCTCCTCTCTAAAACATCTTAGAGAGTTCTGGGGAGCACATTACTTTGCTGAAATGTAATCGCCAACACTTGGGGAGAACCCGGAGAGTTGTGGTGCTCCTCTCTCACTAGTTGGTCTCATACCCTTACCAAATCATCACAGCTCACTCACCATGACAGCACACCCTCCATAAGATATCCTTTGGTGATATCATTTTTCCAATAAAGTTTATTGCATGCTATTGGGTTAGGCTATTTTGAATGTTTGAACACCTGCTGGACAGAGGCAACGAAAGGCAAAGGTACATATAGTATTTCTCTGCTAAAATGATACCGTTTCATTTCTTCTGGACGTGATGCAAGGGTGGATAAGTCTAAACAAGCGGATCAGAACATGTCGTAAACAGTGACATTCGATTATGGTATTCACTAACAAGCAAAGCAAGGGGAGTGAATACTCTGAAATGAAAAAGTACATAAGATATGCACACCAACAGAGATGTTTTTCCTTCTGTAAAGTTCACAACTTGTTTGCACCTATTTCATAGCACTCGTGCTTACTTGTAACTTACAGAACCAGTTGCCACCATGTTTTGTTAATAATGTCCACATCTGCAGTCTGCAAAGTTTAATCCAGGTAGTCAAATAACATTGACATACACTAAGGCATACACTAAGGTCCACAGCAATAATCTCCACTAAGTGCACTCTAGACACTTTTGTCCAAAAGCAACTTCCCTCACAGTGCTGATACACTTTCATGTGCTCCATTAGACAGACTGTTTTATTCACTCCCTCATTGATTATCTTACTTCCCTAACTGTATAACTTCCCTAAATGAACTATTTTACTGGCCTTGATGTTGTTTTCATCCTGCTTTTTGAAAAGTGTCCTTGGATGTCTTGAAATAAAAGTTTTTTTTTAACTATTATTCTATTTCCGACATTCAGTCATTCCACGAAGCGACGGCCAAGGCAACTGCGAGACACACAGAGCTGCATGCCAGCGGGGGTGAGCTGAGGAGCAGACATGGACGTGTTCGGAGGCGCACCCCGATTTCTGGCCTACCCTCGCCCTGTGGTGGTGCAGACAGGCACAGATGCTGTCCTGAAGTGTCAGATCAGTGGGGACCCTCGACCAGCGGTCATATGGGAGAGAAACAATGAACAGATCGAACCGGATGGACGCTACCGCCTGTTTGAGGACGGCAATGTGTACAACCTCATTATCGCTGCAGTGACAACAGAAGACAGCGGCCAATATATATGCAAGGCCAAAAACTGTATTGGGGAAACGTATGCGGCGGCCACTCTAAAAGTGGAGGGAGAGGCTCAGGAGATGGAGCTGAGGGAGGAAAACAAACCTCGTTTCCTCATCAAGCCGCTCTCCACGCGGGTTGCTCGGGGTGAGGATGCGGTGTTCTCCTGCAAACTGTGGGGCAACCCACGTCCTGAGGTCGTCTGGGAGAAGGACGGCAGGAGGCTAAATGAGATCTTTGAGAGCACCCACTTCAGTGTGGGGTACCAGGAAGGGGGGTGGTTCCAGCTTAAGATCTTCAAGACCCGTGCGCCAGACGGAGGCGTATACACCTGCAAGGCCAGGAATGAGTTTGGGGAAGGTCTGGCCGGGGCTGTGCTGCTGGTGGATGCTGGACCGGGACACGATGATGACGGAAACA
Organism: Setipinna tenuifilis; assembly: GCA_030347295.1. NCBI lineage: Eukaryota > Metazoa > Chordata > Actinopteri > Clupeiformes > Engraulidae > Setipinna > Setipinna tenuifilis. Next base: position 19,008,604 of record CM059269.1, read on the forward strand.
GAAACGGCTACACCAATGGACACTGGAAGGGCCACCAGGGGAAACAGAGGAGTGGGAGGCAGGTGTCATCACGTATGAAGGAGGATCCGCTACCGAACTCGACCAAAGTAAAAATGTTTGCGGTGACTGAGGGAAAACACGCCAAGTTCCGCTGTTATGTGACTGGGAAACCTAAACCTGAAATAATATGGAGGAAAGATGGCAGGCTTATAATGTCTGGTCGTCGCTATCTATTATATGAAGACAGAGAGGGCTACTTCACTTTGAAAGTACTCTACTGCAAACAGCAGGACAATGGAGTGTATGTATGTGCAGCATCAAACACTGCTGGACAAACACTAAGTGCCGTACATCTGTCTGTCAAAGGTAAGGCTTTCATATGTTCTTGACAATGTTTTGGCCTAAAAAAATAATATGTATGCCTTGAAATTTAGCCAGTTTTGAAATGTTGATGATGAAATTTTGCTGAATGTCATACAGGAATTAGTGCTTTCGCAAATATTTTTTTTGTTTAAGAGGGAAACATTTACAAGCATCAACAATGACTATATGACTGTTATGGCAATGACTATACTTTTTACTGTTCCTTTAAAATTACATTTTTAATGATCTAGCAGCATTTTTACCTGATAACAATTCAAAGCACTTTTAAGATGAAGCCATTTTCCCTTTTAATGTTTGTGTCAACATTAATGAGACCATTCAACTCACCCATAATCCCATCAATGATCCTGAAAATGCGCGGCCTCTGTGATTCGCCAATTATTCAGAGCACGGTGTGCCAAACATGCCAATTACTAATCTACAGCGGCCCAAATGAGATGTCTTAATTGTGTGAAGTGCACCCAGGGAGTTTTAAAATGACTTGAACAGGCAAGGCTCATTGACATGAAGTGGATTCCATCTAGTCCCATGTCTGCAAAGTCACTTAGGTTCTGAAAGGTCTGGGGGGCCACACATGTGATAGAAATCTCTGGAGGTGGGATCACATTTCTCACATGGTCCGCTGAACAGTCAAAGCTGAACACTTGCATGCAACGTTGAACCAAACCCAGGGAATGCTAAACGTATGTTAGTTCAGTGGGTCTGGAACAACATGTTCAGGGTTTAAGAGATTCAGATACTTAGAACTCTATCTAGAAAATAAACACTCAGTGTCTATATAAAATAGATAACATAATTTTAAAAGACCTTTCCCATATATGAGCAGAGTTAATGGGCATTCAGTCAGCTAAATACATAGTGGCTACTATGTGCAATTGAGATTCTTTGGTTTACAACTGTCTGGTACTGTCGGATGGTATCAGTTACAAACGGTTTATTTTCAATCCAACACCTCAGTGTGTTAATGGTCTTTCCATGGCTTACTTAAATGATACCACTTGTCTCTTGATTTTATCTATCTTGTTTGCTTTAGTGGCATTTACTTTATTATGAGTTGAAATTCAGCTATGTAAATTGGTGCAATTACTGGCTGCAGGACAAGCCATGAAAGTCATTAACTACATTGATATGTTTACTTATGCACAAGTAGAAAAGCAACAAAAACTAAATTGAAACTTAAAAAACAAGAGAATTAAATTCACATATCTCCATATCACAAGTGTCCGTCTATATTTCCGCCACTAGTCCTATTTAATCACTGTGAGATCCAACGGAGACCTCTCCTGACATGTGGTCATTACTGAGGTAACACCTCATTGCCTAGAATAGCCCTAGTGAATCTGCCTCCTTTTTATCAACACCGCTAGAGCCACCGGTGCGGTTCAAGCAACCTCTCATTGATCTGCAAGTATGGGAGCGGGACCTGGCAGTCCTGGAGTGCGAGGTGCCAGAGGACTCTGTACCCATCACGTGGTACCTGGAGGACAGGAGGCTACAGCCGGGGGCCAAGTACGGGATGGAGGAGTGGGGCACGAAGCGCAGGCTAACGATCCGTGACATCGGGGTCGACGATGACGGAATCTATCTCTGCGAAATGGCGGATGGTGGGAGGAGCATCGCTGAGGTAGCTGTCAAAGGTAAGCAACCGATTTATGTGTCTTAACATATCAATCATATTCTGTAGTCATTCCAGGGTATGTATTTAAACTAAAGTGAGTCACATCTTTTTATATTTGCTTGAAAAGGTGTAGCCCAACTCACGCTCAGTTTCAGTCAAGTCTACGTCTGCAGACTGCATCCATTATGCCAACATCTGCAATCTGCAACTGCATTTTAAAATCTGGCACACATCCCCTAACCCTATATTCACACAGGCAGTATAGAAAGGATCGCCTGCAGCAGGACATTACTGGACATAACAACTACTCTTAGGTAGATGCCTTTTCTGATGACAAAACAGACAGATTGTTATGATTACCCATTAATTACACTGCTTTCAATACAACCACTACTATGTTGTGTTGCAGTTTTCAATACTTCTCTTTTGTGAAAAATAACAACAAATGCCAAAGATGTATTGGCAGTTTATGCATTAATTCATCCATGGTTTGTAGCACATCGAAGTTGTCTTAAATCCATTTTGGCCTCGGTACACTCCAGTCTCAGTCATAACCTGGCTTTGTTTTGATGGTCCTCCAACACCAGCCAGACATCTCTCCACTCTGCCCTATTTATTTCTACTCTATTTGCACATTTACATTAAGGGTTTGGCATATTAATGGGCCTTCTAATTCAAGTACGGTCAACTGATAGGGGCTATGCAATCCCTGAGAGAGCAAGCTTGCTCGGAAGTCCCCCTTACAGGCAATAAGAAGGCTAATGCATATTCAACTTGTCATTGCCAAAGTGCCTTACAAATATAACAGTGCAACAGATTTATCTTTATATTTACTGCAGAAAGAATATTAGTTTATAAATGATTTATTGATGAGAAATAATGTGAACATAAAGATTAACAAATGATGAATGAAATGTTAAAATGTGAAAATAGTTAACAAATACATTTATACATAATTTATAGGAAGTAGTTATTCTAAAATGTTATCCAAGTTTCTTTTTCTGTCAAAGAGAGGTGCATCCTAGTACACTATTACGCCTTACACTTGACAAAGTGACCCTTATTTAGATGCGAGTGTCAGTACGGATGGATTGCACTCTATGATTGAGTGGGAGAGAAGCGACCAGCTTGAAAAAAGCTGGTAGTTCTTGGTTTTGGTAGAAAGAGAGAGAGAGAGAGAGAGAGAGAGAGAGATCCATTCAAAGTTTCACACTACATTAATTTATTTTTGATAGTTACCATGACATATGCGTCAATCATAAAGTAGATATTTACTCATTTTCAGTGTCTTTACGCAATGCCACCATTTTAATACGTTTGTTGCTGGATTAAACTACTTTTTCACCAAACCTTTTCACCCAAACATCATGTTAGCATTTCTCTTGGTTTTTGCATCCAGCATGCCCCTAGTTAATAAAAGTCATGACTGACCTCTGCAGAATCAACACCTTTTTATTAATCTCCATGGAAATGGATGCCATACAGATCTGATATATTGAAGCTCAGTTAACTACATATTTGGAAATGTATGTGTCCTTTACTAAATCAGCAAGAAGTCGAGCAACATTTAAGACACCCGGTGCTGACTTCTGGTCAGATTTTCCTGGGCCTAGTTGGTGTTGGAATGACCATGTGTCTCTTGTCACTGTAAATCACCAAGACACATTAAAAATAAAGGGCAGCTTGCCGCTTTGCCTCTGTTCTTTATCACCCATGTGACTATGGGGTAAGCATTATCACATATTTCCGTTGTCTTGGCTTGAGACATAAAGCAATGAGCTTTCACTGATAAAAATAGCCATGTGTGATATGATGACCAATAAAATCTGCATGTGATCTGAAGGCTAACTGCTAGTGCCATATTCTTGGCTAACTCTGTAGGCTAACTCAGATGTTTTTAACACAAATAAACAATGCTTTCCATAAAGATATCATAAATGTATATTCATACATTAAGTGGCATATATTTTACTTACCATATTTAATTACTTATAACTACCTTAAAACAACATGGCTTAGGTGACTCCTCCAAGCTACTGTAGCCTACTTATTTAACAATCAGGTAGGGCATATGTTTTTTTCAGTATTTATACACTTCGCAAGGTGCTTGCATTGTGTATATCTTAAGTTTTAGTTTTTATTCATGTTCAATCATGTAGAGTACATATTTTTTATACTTACAAAATAGACAAAAATTGTGTTATAACTGTAATTTTACAACCTAACTATTTGACTAGGTACTAGGTAACAATTACTAGATAATTGCCTCTATTAATTGTGACAACTGAAACCTTACAATTTATGTTCACTAACACTTTGTATTTGACAGATTTTGACATTTACTTTTAAAAGCCTAGTCATTCTGACCAAACACTCAACAGATGTCAATTTAAAAAAAAAATATGTGCACTGTAACTTTGTAACCTCTTTTATTTGTTTAGGAGGTTGGGTGAGGGATGTCAAGATGATGTGCAAGATGAACAATTATTAATATGGTTTTAATATAGAATTTTAAATAAATAAAAACAAAAGGGTAAAGCCGCCTGGACAACGAGCATTCTCTTATTGCCATCTGAATGGATGGGTAGACCACTTCATGAACAGAATGGCTAACATATGGTATACATGTTGCATTCAGAAGGAAATGCAACATGTTATTTTATAGTTTGACAACCAGATTCATTAAATGCTGGTAAACGTATTACAAGTATTACTTTTATTCTTACAATCTTACTTTTTTGTATTGCCTGTCTAACATCTCTTTGTCCCTGCCAGGTACAATTGTCAGAAAACTTCCCCGAAAGGTGGATGTTCTAGAGGGGGAAAATGCTGCCTTTTGTGTAGAGGTAGAAGAGGAGGAGATGGACATTCACTGGTACAAAGATGGAGTCGAGCTCAAGGAGACTCATCAAACCATCCTCAAGTCTTTCGGCAGGACTCATATTTTGGTCTTCGTCAACACTACACCACAAGTTTCTGGTCTAGTGACCTTTTACGTGGGCAGATCAAAGACTTCATCTCAGCTACGGGTGAAAGGTTTGTTCTTGTTTATATTCCGTTTCCTAAACCTGTGGTTCTCTTTGTTCTCGATACCAGACTCCACTGTTTGGCTTGTACAGTGAGAGGTGTACAGAATCTGTAATTTAGTTATTAATGTTTTCAAAATGTTCGAGCTAAAGAACCTGATACCATGGCCAATGGATCATTACTCAGGGCGAGTAGCGCAAATTGTAATTTCTGTGTTTCCTTCAGGGGCGAGGCACTGCCCACCAAGTTGTCCAGTGGGAGTACAGATAAACACAGAGCGCGCCAACGCAGCACTTCTTTCCTGGGTCCCTGCCTCTGACTCTCGGAAAAACCCCCCCTCGGGGTACGTTCTGGAGAGACAGGAGGTGGGCTCTCAGGAGTGGTTGCAGTGCCTGACCACTGACTCAGCCACTTCAGTGGAGATCCTCGGCGATAGCGTGCCATGCGAGGCCGACTACCGATTCCGCATTTGCAGCGTCAACAAGTATGGGAGGAGTGGCAACGTTGAGTTCCCCCGCACTGTTCATCTGGGTAATTAACATGTCAACATGGTCCAAAAATAGACACAGTAAATCATATGACGTCAATCGTAACCATTAGGCCACAAGCAAGCAAACAAACAAATAAAAAAAATAAACTGAGACTAAATCTCAAAATAAGATGTTCATATTTTTCTGTTACTTTTAGTTCCTGTAGCAAGAATACAAGCACCTCTTCAGGACGCTCTGGTTCCCGAGGGGCAGGATGCCTGTTTTACTATAGAGCTGTCAGCCTCTGTCATTGGGACATGGTTCTTAAATGGCACTCAACTGCAGGAGGATGATCGATTCTCCATGCGGCGCACACGTACCCACCAGTCCCTGCGCATACGTGGGGTACGCGACACAGATAATGGAGCTGAGATAACATTCATTGCCTATGGAATCAGAGATTCAGCTGCACTGTATATCCAAGGTATTACACACATAATTACATTTCATAAAGCCTTTAGTAAAATAAATAAATCTGATTTTCCGTCAAGCCTGCCACGCAATTTATTCTTTTTCTTGCTTGTTTCAGCTCCACTTGTGAAATTTACACCCCTGTCCGAGATGGACAGAAACAAGTTTGTTGAAATTGGAAACCCAATCGTGCTGTATTGCGAGTTATCAGACCCAGCGGCCCCAGTCCACTGGTACAAGAATGGTGTCGAATTGCAGTCAGTCGAAGGCCTCCACATCCAATCAGAGGGAACCATGAGGAGGATTGTCATCCAATCAGCAGAGTTCTCTCATTCAGGAGTGTACAGCTGCGATGCCATCGATGACGTCATAAGATTTAATGTGGAAGTAGAGGGTGAGTGCCACTTTCTTTGTCTCCTACTACAAACTACTAACACCCTCATGCATTGTTGACCCCTCAGAACTTTATTTTGGTCATATACGCAGTAAGTTTCAACCTGAGGACCATATGTGCACTATATTTTTGAAAATTAAGAAATTATGTACTTGTATACATTCTCACACTCATGTATTTTACCCACACCCATCAATGCAAACACCTGTAGCTCCACCTGCAAGGTTCTCACTGGTCCCTGACTCTGAGAAAAACAAGTCTGTTGAAGTAGGACGCCCCATTGTACTGCAGTGTGAGCTTTCAGATCCCACTGTCCAGGTCTACTGGTACAAAGATGGAACAAAGCTCCAACAACAAAGTGGTCTAAGTATCCAGTCAGATGGCAGTAAGAAAACACTCATTGTCCAGGCGGCTGAGTTTTGCCATTCCGGGATGTACAGTTGCAAGACAAAAAGCGATGCTGTCCAATTCAATGTGGATGTCAAAGGTGACTCAGATTTTATGTTGGCTCTTAAAATTAACTATCTTTGTCAAATTCAGCATTTTTAGCAAAGCAATTAACAGCAATGGCCTTAAATGTTGGCAGCTGATGGCGCTGTGGCCCTGTTGCAGGGAATTTGAAAATGTCATTTGAAAATGTCATAATCGTAGTCTTCCTGAAAAGAAAGGAAACCAACATTGTACTTTGTACCATCACTGTACTAGCCTCCTTTGTTCGTTTTTTTTTTTTAAACATTTGGCAAACAGTAATTGCAATTTTTTTACCACTGTAAATTATTACCTAGGATGCCATCTTAATACAAATTTAAAATATCTGTAGCTCCTCCAGTGAGGTTCTCAGCTATTCCTGAGGCTGAGAGAAGAATATGCAGTGAGGCAGGCTGCCCCATCACGCTGCAGTGTAACGTATCTGACCCCGCTGCCCACGTCCTCTGGCATAAGGATGGAATGCAGCTCAGTGTAAAATCTGGACTAGCATTCCAGTCACAGGGCAGCTTAAGGACATTGCATATCAAGTCTGCCGAACTAGCAGACTCTGGCATGTACAGTTGTGCGACCAAGGATGATACCATCAGTTTTCATGTGGAGATCAGAGGTGATACTCTCATCTTTGTTGTTTGCAGTAATATGGATTAACTTTGTCACAGTCACAACTTTGTCTCATTAACACCGCAACTGACCATTGCTTTTTTGTATGTGTTGCCACTGTTTTGCTTTGTTATACTCTTATTCTGTGATTTTCCGAACAGTATCTCAGTCTTCATATGCTTTACATGCTTTTTATTTGCTATTGTTGCTGCTGATGTCTGAATTCTGGTTTAGTTTTCTCTCTTTCAGAATGAGTGTGTTGTGTATGAGACCAATGTACCTAAACCCTTCTGCTATGACTCTTGTCGGTTCTGCCATGGATCCCACATCCTACCTCCACGCCCCATAGCTAAGCCAGTGCGGTTCGCTGCTGTGTCTGAAGACGAGAAGAGCAAATGTGTCGAAGCAGGCTGCCCGTTTCAGCTGCAGTGTGAACTGTCAGACCCCTCTGGTTCAGTGTGTTGGTATAAGGATGACAAAGAGCTTCTTCCTGAGATGGGACTGGATGCTCAGTCCGATGGCACCATGAGAAGGCTGGCAGTACAGTCGGCAGAGATGTGCCATGCTGGCCTGTACAGCTGTAAGACACCGGATGACTCTGTCCACTTCACTGTGGAGATCAAAGGTGATTTATGGCTTTTTAAGACACTTGTTCATACAAGTAACCTCTGTGCACTTTGGCAAACCAGATGCGACTAACCTCTGGCAGCTTTTTGTGTCGTCTTTTGTCTCATAGTGCTGCTGTTGATGATTATGGCTCTTATGTCTGCATCTCAACGTGTGGGCACTTAAAAACATAAGTTGTTACCTGTTATGCACTACTTGATTTAACTTGCTTTTTGGGCAAATGGTCTGAGATGTCACAGAAAAAAGTCAGTCTGGGTAATCTGTACATGGACATAGAGGTATAACCCGACTGTTATATTCCAATATTGTGCGAAGAATCATCTTCAGCTCAACCAGTGAAGTTGTCAGCCTCACCAGAGGCTGTTAAATGTGAATTACCTGATGAAGGCCACCCAGCTGGAGTAGACTGTGAGATCTCAGACCCTACTGCCACGGTGTGCTGGTACAAGGACGAAGTAGAGGTCATCTCAAAAACGGAACCTCAAATCAAAACGGAGGGTACAGGGATGGTGGTTGTCCACTCGAGACAGCTCTCTGGCTTGGAAAAGTACGACTATGTGAATGAGGATGGTGTCATCCAGTTAGATGTTCAAGACCAAGGTGATTTTTGAAATTTTTGCTTGAAATAATTTTTGTAGTGACTAACCAAGTGCGTGCTCTAGGGATGGGCGATATAAGCTGAAAATTGCATCATGGTATTTTCAACTACATGGTCAGTATTAGCATTATATCACAGCATTTAGCCTCATTAACATTACTGCACCAAAAAAAAAAAAAAATCTCTCCAGTAGTAGAAGCACATGAAATGACGGATAGTATTGAGGCAACTTGTTGACACAGGCTACTTCGTGAGGATAGTTAGCCTAAAATATGGACACTGACAGTGATGTTACGTACCAGGGTTTGCTACGCATTTTTGTCAGGCTTTCTACTGTTTACAAAGCACCAACATTTCCACCAGATGCCAAAATGTTATCCATATATTTTTCAACATAATCAGATTATTTCAAATGGTTTAACAGTGCCCTGACACACCAGCTGTTTTCTCGGATAACTAACTATTTTGAGAACTCTGAAAGCTTTATTATATGCTTTTCACATAACGTGACTGTATTATATAATTTAAATAGTGGCATAATGGAATACCTTTGACAAGCATATTAGAGTAATATCGCCCACCCCTAGTGTGCTTTGTAGCTTTTTTTTTCTTTTTTTTTTACAATGTCTACGATGAGTCCTACAGTGGTGTGGGCTGCCTGTAGCTTTGGGACTCTACCCATGTTAGTTAGTTGAGCTACTGTTCTGAAGTACAGTATTTGCATATGGTTGTTCTGTTTATGGCTGGATTTGTCTCTTTTTTCAGTTTTACTTATAAATAGATCGTACTAGTAATTATTTTTTTGCCCCTTGACTGCTGACTGAATGATCACCCATAGCACCGCCTGTGAAATTTGAAGCCGCTCCTGAAGTTAAGAAGATTGAGAGTGTTGATCCTGGTGTTACCACTGTGCCCCTATGGGAGACTACAGAATCCACAGCTCAGGTCTGTTGGCACAAAGTTGGAACTGAGCTGCTCCATGACGCTGTACCGATCACTCAGTCCGACAGTGCCGTGAGAAAACTGGCGAACCTCCACATGGCTGAGCTATCCCAGCCTGGGATACGCAACAGCATCACAGCAAACGATGCCCGCCAAATTAATGTGGACATCAAAGGTGGTGTGTGTCGCTTCTGTACATATTCAAATTCAGAATACAGGAGCAATACCCTGGTTGAGGTGCCTCGTCAGCTTATTGTTCTCTCTGTGGCTTTGTCCAAACAGCAGAGCCCTCTCACTCTGATCCGCTCAGTGAGATATCTGATGACTCTATCCAGTGCACTGTGGAAAGGAAAGGTGATCAAAATGCTACTTCAACCTAAGCACACTTAACCCCTGTGCCTTTCTGCCACTAACCTCCAAAGGTGTTTTGTGCTACTCTGGTCTTCTCTGAAGAGGCTGATCCTTAAACGCCATTGCATCTTGGTTACCATTTCCATCCCTGAGAAAAAAAAGCCCCCAAAAACTAATACACCGCTAAGCAGTCACCCAACAACGGTTGGTCTGTAGAATCCAGAAGTCTTCCAAACTAACACTCATGTCCAGTCTGCAAACATAGAAATCTTCATTCTTAACTGACTCTCAACCATGAGTTCATCCATGCTTGTAGGCACTGTAGGACCTTGCTTGAAGCACACCTTCTTGCTCCCATGCTATACAGAGCACCATTCCTCCGCATCACAATGATTATAGATTTCTTAGTGTTTGAATAAATGAATGAATGAATGAATGAATGAATGAATGAATGAACAAATGAATGAACGAATGAATGAAGCCAACTGGTTAATGATGGTTCAATGAATGAATGTGATTTAATGTTACTTACCCAAGTTCTTCATGACTGTTTCGTAACCTGTGCTTAATCTGTTGTCAGACCAGCATTCATATGGTCGCATCTCTTACATTCCCATTCTTTCCAATGGATATACTTCCTCTTATGAAATATGTTGTGAAATCCACTTCAAAGATACTGAAAACCTCTTTTTGTATACATGAAAATACGCCTAGCTGGACCTTTGAAATATGCAGTCATACATGAAGTTAAGGAGTGCAGGTTCACTGAAGAAAGAAGTCCTCAAAACATTGACTTTAAGATGTCACATCCAACCACCAGCCCTCTCTGCGACTACACAGATGAAGATCAACCTCAACATTTACCAATCAATCCAACAACTATGCAAACACACACAAGCCAGTCAGAAGACAGATGGCCCTTGACATACTATCACAAGGATGATGATGTCAAAACATTTAAGGTGGATGTTAAAGGTGATTTTAATAGTTGCCTCAACTACAAAGTGGCAATGATTTGAGCCCACATTGTAGAAATGCTTCATCTGCAGTCCCTTCATTTAACAACTCTAACTCATTGTAGGATTTCCAATTTTAATTAAAGTAATGTAAAAGTTATAGTGTTTTAGTAAAGAAAATTAATTGTATGCAGTGAGAAACATTTTCCTCGTTTAACAAAAGTGAATATATTAGCCATCTGAGTCAAAACCATAGCCATCCTAAACTTTTAAAACATCCAGTGACAACATTGCGTGATTACATCAAATTAATTCTTGACGCCATAATTAATCTCTGTAGTCAAACCTCTCATCGCACGGACCCTATAAAATCCTATTTCATATTTAGTGATAGTAACACAGATCTCTCTTTATTATATAACCTGAAATATCAGGTCCCACAATGGATACTACTGCACCTTCTGAAGTGGAGAGACAGGTATCCAGTGGAGCAGAAAATCCTGTGTTAGAGCATTATGACACTGGACATTCTATGGCCAAGATGGGCTTATGCGAAGATGAATTGCATTATGGATCACAGACAGAAGTTTTCCAGCAAGATAGACTGGAAAGGCAGTCACATGGCAGACTGGAGGCAAAGGTGATCGTACCATCTCTGGTGTCTCATAACGAGAAGATCATCTGTGAGACCCTGGAGCACACAGAATGGTCTCATGAGGACGGAAAAGGTGACTCAAGGCTTTTTGTCTGTTGTAACAAATTAATAATTTTTCTGCGTAAAAAAGCCACTAACAATCTCTAGCCTTGTGTCATTGTTTTGTTGCTTATGTACATAATTATCAAATTTATATGTCACCACGTTAATCAAACCGTAGACTTTGTTGATGTTAATGTCAATCTCTTCCAAACACTCAAACACTTATAGCCACACACGTGACACGTGACAAAGCGATCCCAGAGATTGAGAGGAACAAGTCCACTGAAGCTGGCTGCCCCATTGAACTACAGTGTGAGGTCTCACACTCCACTGCTCCAGCCTATTGGTACAAGGATGGCACTGAGCTCCTCCCTCAAAATGGATTTATTATCCAATCAGAGGCCACCATTAGGAGACTCATTATTCCATCAGCACAGCAGTGTCACACTGGGGTATATAGCTGCAAGACTGTGGACGATGTCATTTTATATAAGGTGGATGTCAAAGGTGATTTAAAACTAGTTAACTCAATTTAATGATTAATTGAACAACAAAACGTTTAGAAGTTCCAACATATGTTAATCTGAACTACTAAACACTAAAGTATGACTATTACAACAACCTAAACACACTTTAAACACTTTAAACCTAGGGTACTGTGTTCAAAGCTGCTAGGTTACTTAGACTTTCTAAATACTTTATGTCAATAGTGTCTGCTGAATAATACTACATTTATCTATTTCAGTTTTACAGACTACAGCACTCTAGCTGGGCTCTAAGCCGTAAAATACAGACTTGTTTACAGATGCTTAAAAATAGCCTGACATTTGATTCTCCTGAAAAGTTTAGCTCCATCATGAAACTTAGCGTTTGATGCCTATTACATAATTATAAAATGACGATCCCATAAATTATTACTTTCCAAAATAAAGCACTGACCAAATTGTTTAAGTTTATCAAGTAATCATAAAGCCCATTATTTTAAGTACTTGTTGGAATTAAAGAGTGTTTAATTAAACTCCCCCAGCTCCACCACCACCACAATTTTCAGCCATTCCTGAAGCGGAAGAGAACAAATGCCTTGAGGCAGGCAGCCCCACTGTCCTGCGACGTGAAATATCAGACCCCACCTCCGAAGTCTGCTGGTACAAGGACGGAGTAAGACTCCACCAGCAAAGTGGCAATGCCATCTTATCCGAGGGCACTCACAGAACTCTTGTTGTCCAGCCTGCTGGGCCATCTCACAGTGGAATGTCCATTTGTGAGACTAAGGAAAGAGCGGTCCACTTTGCCGCGGACAAACAAGGTGATTTCAAAACAGATCCATGGAATGGTAGTAAACTCCCTCTTAATTAACACTAACCACCTGTGCGCTATAGCGACAACTAACAGTTCTGAAGCATTCCCCACCTTTAGTTTTGGTTTAGTTGGCGTGCAAAGACATATCCACCTCTGTAAACTACTTTTTATTTGTCAGAAGCTTTCCCTAAAATAATTAGTATTAATGCCACAACTGTGGTTTTACTACTAAATGTTTTTTTACTGTTTATTGTTACGTTTAATGTTTAAGTAAATCTAATCTAAAAAACTGTAGAATCTATCTTCCAGTCTTTAAATGTGTTGTCACTGAAATCCACCAAGGGCTTCTTGTCTGTAGCTGTCTTATCTTGTGCTTTGAAGTATGTGCATGGACATTACATACAGGTGATCTAACATAATCTTTTAATCGTCTTAATCTTGATTGTAGTTCTTCAGAAAATGGAAGACTCCCTCCCTTAACATGACTGAAAAGGCACTGTGTACTTCAAACAACTGGACATTTACTGTACAATAATATACTAGCCAATATTCCCAGTTGTACTTAATGACTTACTCTTCCCAAACTGATGTTTTTGTTCTGTCCTTGTTTTTATTGTGTACTTGTCTTTTGCTTAAGAAAAGTGCAATCCTTAAATCTTGCGCTCTGTCCGTGGATACAGACATACCTTTTATTTTATAGTATTAACAAATGTGTTTATTTGCCTTGAGGTCTTCAAGTCTAATTAGCTTAAATTATAGGGTGATGATTATATTGATAACATACTTATATATGCTTTTTGCACTGTCCCTTCACTTTTAAAGGACAACTTCAGTCATTTTGATCATGCACCTCTATTGCTCAAGCTACCTGAGACTAGCCAGTACCAAAGATGCAGGAAATTTTGGTGCAACCCATATAGGTCTTCTTGGATGGAGAGCTGGCACCAACAGCTGAACCCAATGGGGTCCGAACTTTAAACTGGATTTTTAGCATCTTAACATGCTTCAAATCTCACCCTAAAAGTTATGCAACTTCAGCAGACACCCTACAAAACAGCACTGTAGCGTGTATGACTCAAAATGAAAATGCTGGAATACGGTTTCTGTCTGCAAAATTCAAGTTTTCATCTCTGCCGATGAGCTTGATAGATTGACATGTTTGGACTAGCCAGTTTAAAAGTCTGACCCTATTGGGTTTAGCTGTCAGTGCCAACTCTCCATCCAAGGAGACCTATATAGGTTGCACCAAAATTTCTCAGATCTGTGGTGCTGGCAAGTCTCGGGTAGCTTGAGCAATAGAGGCGCATGTTGAAAATGACCAATGTTGTCCCTTACCAGTATGTCCATTGGTTCATGGTTTCAATATATTTATATCATACTTAGAAGTCATACATGAAAACGGTAGTATACCTCGACAACATGTAAACTTATTGGATCTTAGTTTAATGGTGAAAACAGCTGGCAGAAATGGCGGTGTACATGTACTGTTAAGCAATGCATCAAGAGAAGAGTGTGGACATTTCAGACATATGGAAAGAACCAGTAGCAACCATAAATGGGGAATGCATTGGACATGAGGCATTATGAGCTGTTGATTTAGGAATAGCGCTAATGCAGCATGGCTTTTCTTCCTCTGTCTTGGACTATATATGGTACACTTTGTGAAAAAGAAATAACGGGAGAGTTATCATTCTGTATGCTATATCATGGCTGGCATCTGTTTATCACTGACTGCACGTTTAAGACAAGTAGGACAAATCAGACTACCTATTCCCAGATGCTTAAGGATTAAAGAAATGTTGTAGAATATTTTGTATTTATTTATTGCAAGGATATATACTGTCTTCAATATCTCCAATATCCTTCAGGCTCATACCACAAGTCTGCACCTGCTAATTCAGATATTTATAGGCATGATATACTACTTCTCATACAAAGGAAACTGGATATTTTGGCATATAGATAAACCAGATGTTGGGAGTGATGTTTTATGATCGGGACATTCACGTGTTTCATATGTTAATATAGTTAGTCAAAATGCGTGCAGGACAACCTGACGAGGTAGAATAGGCTGTTTCTGCCAGCCATTTTCCCTGTCAAACTAGGACCCACTCCATTAGTTTAAAATATTCCCTGTAGAACACTGCTTGGCACACCCTATGGTGTAGATACCTTTAAAATATTTCCCTTTTTGACTAGTTCTTCTATCACATTTAAAAATATCCATAGCTCCACCGGTGAAGTTCTGCAGCTTACCTGAAGACCAGCAGAATAAATGCATTGAAGCAGGCTGCCCTTTTGAACTCCAGTGTGAGATATCAGATCCTGCTGCTCATGTCAGCTGGTACAAAGATGGTAGAGAACTGGAACTCCAGGGTGAAATTGAGACTCTGTCTGAGGGTGCCAAAAGAATGCTCTCCGTTTCAGCAGCTGAGCTTCACCACACTGGGATATACACCTGCAGAACAGCAGATGATGCCGTCAGATTTAATGTGGATGTCAAAGGTGCCATGCAGCTTTTTAATTTGTCTTACATATTAAGTAGATAAAAGTGTTTGTTTCGTTTTCTAGAAAGCATGGTAACTTTCTTTTTTTATGCAACTCAACCCTGTGTAGCTCCATCACCAAAGTTCATACCACTTCCAGAAGTAGAGAGGAACAAGTCTATCACAGTAGGCCAGCCAATCGTGCTGAAATGTGGGATTTCGGACCATAAGGCCGGGGTCACCTGGTATAAAGATGGAAAGCAGTTATCTGGGACACATGGAGTTACTATTGAGATGGAGGGGAAAGAGCGAAAACTGACTGTTGCATCAGCACGTCTCTCTGACTCTGGGCGTTACAGCTGTGCTGTTGCTGACGATGCAGTTTCTTTCAAGGTGGATGTCCAAGGTGATTTTTTTTACTGCACTATCACCCAGTTTTGCAGGCTGTGTTCATCTAGTTCATCTAATTTCTGCAAATTATTTTCCAGATTGGTGCTAGACCAATAATCTGTTTAAAAACTGCATTTGATGTTTCATTTTGACATTAAATGTATGCTATTTTCATTTTTGCTTTATTTGGATTCCCAGAACTATGTATCCTAAAATCTTCACAAAATCCTTTTTTTCAAACCTTCCCCCCAAACTCTCATAGCTCTCCCTGTTAGGTTCTCAGCACTTCCAGATGTTGCAAGGAACAAGTTTGTTGAAGCAGAATGCCCCATTGTACTACAGTGTGAGATTTCAGACCCCACTGCCCAGGTTTCCTGGTTTAAGGATGGACAACAAGTCCTCCCAATGGCTGGTCTTGACATCCTGTCAGAGGGCGCCCTGAGGAGGCTGATCGTCCAATCAGCAGAGTTGAGTCACTCGGGGGTGTACAGCTGTCATTCTGAGGATGATCACATAGCATTCAAGGTGGATGTTGCAGGTGATTTTGAGCATATACCTTTTCTCAAAACCACTAACCAATTGTCTCAAATAACGCTTCATCCACTAAATGCTGTTTGCCAAAATTAAAACTTTTAACCTATAACAGTAGTGTAAATGTACTCAAGAGTGAGAACCTTAAACAATGATAATTGGTTTGGTAAATACTTACAGATGTCCACCTAATCGTATATAACCAACTATATCTACACCATGTTAAGGACATGTACATTCTGTTTAGAGAGTACATGGAGTTTGAAGATTATCTTCTCATCCACTTCTGTTCTCAAAAGTGTGAGCTTTAATTGGGTATGACCCATGACCCATGTGACCCATTTTGTAGCACCTTATACTAGTGTGTCAAAGGTAAGAGATGAAGAAATAATATTTAACTAATCTAATTTTACACATCTATGTAGTTATTTCAGTTAACACAGAACCTTCATAAACACCTAGTTTGTGGTCCATTTTGCGAATAAACAATTGCTATTTTTTTTTAAGAACAGAAAGAGTCATTATATTAGCAAGAAACTGTGTTCAGTGTGATCATGAAATGATTTCTTTGAATGAATGGGAACACCTGTAGCTCCACCAGTGAGGTTCTCAGCTGTTCCAGAGGTTGAGAAGAGCAAGTCCATTGAAGCAGGCCATCCTATTGTTCTCCATTGTGAGATCTCAGCCCCTACTGCACTGGTCCAGTGGTACAAAGATGGAGAGCAGCTTCTGCCTCAGTCGGGAATTTACATCCAATCAAATGGCACCACGAGGACATTGGTTATCCAATCAGCCGAGTTTTCCTGCTCGGGGTTGTACAGTTGTAAAACAGCTGATGATATCAGCGAATTTTATGTGGACGTGAAAGGTGACATGCAACAGCTTTGCCAAAGATTATCATTTTTGTCACACAAAACTAACCAGTACCGTTGCAGCCTATTAATTCTATTTCCATTGTTCAAAAAGCCTTTCTGTCCACCCCTGGAGCGATTCATTACGCTGCTTTTGTCAGCCATTTAACCACTTCCCTAATACTGGACCACTTTTCTTCAAAGTTGCTCAGTGCTCATCCGAACCTTCTGTCCTTTTATTTATTTATTTTTGTTTATTTTTGGTTTTCATCCATCTCTAGTTACCATCCACCAGACATCTCTATGCTTTCCATTTAGCTACACATCAAAGAACACTACTTCAGTGGAGGATCAATGCATGCATTGCCATATGACCATGTTTGCCACAAATCTAACTGCACTACAACCACAAAAAAGCTTTCATTAACCACCAAGTTGTTACATTGTTCTTGCTTCTACAGTGGAGACTGACTTCTCCAGAGCTACTCCTGCAGTCATCGCCAGTGCTCAAATATTAAAGCATGCTTAACTCATGCAAATCCCATCCAACCCCACCCTTCAAAAAAAAATGGTGGAACCCAATCAGATGTGTACTAACATGATCACTTTTTTTCCACAGCACCTCCGGTGACATTCGCCTATATCTCTGAGGCAGATCTCCACAAGAACATTGTGGAACAAGAATGCCTGACCTTGTCATGTGAGGTGTCAAGGCCTGATGCCTTCACTCAGTGGTTTAAAGATGGAGTTGAAGTGCAGCCTGATGACAATACCTTGGTAGAAACAGAGGGCATAATACGCAAGCTTATCATCCAGGTGTCACAACTGTCAGACTCTGGAACGTATACATGCCGTGCAGGGGACAGTGCCCTAATGTTCAAGGTCAATGTCAGAGGTATGAAACATATTCAATCAAAGGAACACCAATTTATAAATAATTACACCTACTTGCAGACTACCCAGAGTCAGAAAATAGCGCCCTTCTTTTCTCTGCACATTCGATAACCCAGTCTTACATCCTCCACTGTTAGCCTAGTTTAAACAAAGTTGCAAGGTGTAGGCTACCTGGTATAACCCGCTTCCAATAAACCAGGCTAAGCAAACAGTTGGGGTGTCAAACTGGGAACTATTACATGCAAAGAGCAGATAAAGGTATGTATCCTCTCACCCATTTCTGGTGTAGACAGTCACAGCCGATAACATCCCAAAGGTGGCCATGTTCCTCCAAAGAAATACAGTGAAATATTTTTGCTGTTAAAATCACTGATACACCTTCATTCCTGCAGAACCACCAGTCAAGATTGTTTACCCGAAGGAAGATGTCCACCTGGACCGCCACGTTCCAGAGGAGATAGTGCTAAGCTGTGAGCTCTCCAGGCCCAATGCTTCTGTTACCTGGTTCAAAGATGGCCAGAAGTTACAGGATAGTGAGAATATCAAGCTGAAGACAGAGGGGCCATATAGAAGACTTAAGATACTTCGCAGTGGAGTAGACGACTCTGGGGAATATGTCTGTGATACAGCTGATGACAGAATATTCTTCCAGCTTAACATAACAGGTAATAAAAGTTGAGATCATCCATTATGAATACCATACGGCAGTACGATGATATTTGTAAGATCCCTTTAAACTAATAATAATGTCAAAAGTGTAGAGTTTTCATAACAAGCAATCCAATGTTCCTCTTGCAGAGCCTCCTGTGCGTATAGTATCTCCCAGCCAGTCCCAAATGGAACTGTGCCAGCAGACTGCTGAGCGGATGGTGTTGAGTTGTGAGATCTCTAGAGCAAATGCAGTTGTCCGCTGGTATCGAGATGGCCTCGAGGTGGAGGAAAACGACAACCTTATTCTGGAGGTGGATGGAGTCTACAGGAGACTTATCATCCCAAAGACCACTGTTCGAGATTCTGCTGAATATGCATGCGATACTGGTGATGATTCAGTGACCTTCTTTGTAAACATTGCAGGTACGTTTTTGCTATGTTACATTAAACACACAATAATTTTAGTATCAGTTTGCCTTTACTCGTAAAATAAAAAAACGCTTCCTTTTCCATGTCACACAGAACCTCCAGTGAGATTTCTCCGGCCAAGAAAAATGGCATGTGGAGTGGACATCTTTGTGGGTGATCCTATTTTACTTGACTGCGAGGTATCAAGACCAAACGCTGAGGTCACCTGGAAGAAGAATGGTGAAGATATTGAAGAAAGTTCAAGGGTCAGCATAGTTGGAGATGGGCTGATTCGCCAGTTAGCCATACAGTCAGCTCTGCTGGAGGATGCTGGTCAATACATCTGCGATGCAAAGGATGATGTCATGGACTTTCAAGTTAGCATCACAGGTAAAGGCCTTTGTAAGAAAATGTTATTTGTAATCACCTCCACCTGCATCAGTTAATATTAAACCATGTCTTTTTCTCTGATGATTCCAGAACCACCTATTGAGATCCTAAGAAAAGATGAGATAGAGACAGAAAAGCACATTTTCACATCTGATGACATTGTGCTGAAGTGTGAGCTTTCTCGGTCTAATGGAACAGTTAACTGGTACAAAGACAACCAGAAGATTGTGGGGTGTGAGCGCATGACATGTGAGGCAGAGGGCGCATTCGAACCCTGATCATCCTAAATCCTGAGATTGCCGACACTGGAGAGTACATCTGTGATGCAAAAGATGACAAGGTTGTGTTCCATGTCACAGTGCAAGGTAAGCCATTGTCATTCTGCGTAATCTTAACTGTTGGGCAAACATTTATAGGACTTGAGAAATGTATTGGCTCCATCACTCTTGTTCTTAAAGGGCACCATGAAGTAGATAGTTAGGGATGCTTTCACTTGACATCAGTGTGTTTCTGTCAGTGGGGCTAAGACGCAAATCAGACTGTTGTTTCGTTGTCCAGAGCCTCCAGTGACCATTGTAGGAAATTCAGAGCACCCTGAGCATCATAGCCTGCTAGTGGGAGATGACCTGATACTGGAGTGCGAGGTGTCTCGGTCTAATGCGCCGGTTGAATGGTACTGCAACGGGAGGTTACTGATTCCAGACTCTCGAACACACATAGAATGTCGAGGGACAGTGAGAAAGCTCGTCCTAACACTTCTTGAACTCTCAGATGCGGGAGAATACATGTGCGATGCTGTGGATGACAAAACAATAATCTTGGTAAAAGTCCAAGGTAATACAACAAGGATTTAATATATGATGAATGAACAGGATATGATGTACATGTCTGGCTCACAAGTGTGTGTCTGTATATCTATGTGTGTATGAATATGTTTTTGTAACCTTAACTTTTGTTTTCACTGTCGTCCATTAGAACCACCTACAAAGTTTGTCAACAAAGATGAAGAGAACAAAGTTGTCACCTGTGAAAATGACAGGGTGACACTCTGTGCCAAGGTGAATAGGGAGAGAGTCCATGTTAAATGGTTGAAAGACAAAGAGCCTGTCATGGGCAGTCGTTTCCAAACATCCACTGATGGAAAAAATCATTACCTTGTCATCGACCCAGTAAAGAAGTCAGACTGTGGTAGATTTGTGTGTGATGCAACCACAGATGAAATAGAATTCATTGTGCTTGTCAAAGGTGAGTTTACAGAGTAATAAAATATGTACACAAATCAAATGAGCTATCTTTTGACACCTCACAACTCTAATTCAATACTGAATTGTGCACATATTTTTTAAATTAGAACTGAAAGTCAAATTTGCCAAGCCTCTGGAAGATGCAATTGGCCTCAAGGATAGTGACCTGACTTTGCGATGTGAGCTTTACAAGCCAAGAGGAGATGTCCAGTGGCTCAAGGACAATCAGGAGATAACCCCCAGCCATCACTTTACAATCAGAGCCAATGACTGTGAGAGAAGTCTCACAATACACAGTGTCACTTTGGAGGACGCTGGGATTTACACCTGTGAATCCAAAGATGAGAGAACATCTGCGACGGTTGAAGTGGAGAGTAAGTGACAAGATACTGAAATACATGTTATTCTAGTTTTTGGTCACAGATAACTCAATTAGTATTAATTATTAGCCATCAACCTTCTATTCTGGTACACAATCCACAGAGCCTCGTGTTGTGGAGTTTATTGCTGAGCTGCACAACATCACTGTCATGGAGGGAGAGGATGCCACATTTAAATGCGTCCTGTCGCCTGAGGATGCTAAACTGGTCTGGCGCATAAACGGGAAGCCCATTTGTGCAGATGAAAAGTTCACCATGTCCAGCAGTGGCCTTTCCCACACTCTTCACATACTTAACTGCCAGGTCTCGGACACCTCCGTTGTGAGTGCCGAAGCCGAAGGTGAGGTGTCAAAGGCCAGTCTTCGTGTACAAGGTGAGATGCCATCCAACACACCCTGACTGTCATAACAGCATACTTTGCCTGATACCATTCAGTGCAACATGATCCTGACATAGTTTGGCAACTAAGACTCACGCATGCAATCAAAACCTTGTAAGCGCAAAAGATCCTGCATGATCTCAACTGCACTGAGGTAAAGCTGGTGTTTAAATGTGAACATAATATTTTGCAAACTGTAAGGGACTTATTTGCGGATACTGTTTCCCTTGATGTTATTCTGAAAGCCGTGGTGAAAATGGCCATCACGACATGTTCTTTGTAGGATCAAGCAGCTCTTTAATGCCACGTCAACATATTTGAGATAAATAATGACCCTCTCAGACATGCCAGAATTGTTGAAAAGGTGCCTGGGATGGCTTGTGCTTAGCGGCTTCTCCAGTTAGGATTCACAGTTAACTGACAGACACAAGTGGCACTACTTTGTACCACACAATCTACTGACATGACCCCTCTGCAAGCACTGCACATGAAAACTATCTAGGGGAAAGTGGGTTGAGTTGTGCCAGTTTTTACTCAAAGTGACTTTGAAGTGAGGCCATGACAGTAATGCATCCAACATAAGTATGCACATGCACATATATTTCAGGATGTGGTGCATCCCTGGGAACAAAAACCTTGGATCTGAAATACACTGTTTCAGAAATGTAGCTTTCGGAAAAAAAGTGGTCTTGTGGCACAACTTGCCCCTGGTGCAGGGTAAGTTGTGCCTTTACAGAGAATATGTTGGGGTAAATTGTGCCAGTGACTGGCATAAATCATCTTCTGTTCCAGGAGAGATTGCCTCAGGAGTGCCGCATGACAAATGTGTGAATAAGAGGGTTTTCATTTAAAATTAATAACATCACATAGTTTTAGTATTAAAATGTAAGCATACAATATATAATTACAATAAAATAACATGTTGAAAAATAACAATAAATGGGGGTTGTGCCACTGGCACAAATCACCCCAACCCTACAATTTTGAAAAATATGCATGATCCAGCTGTTTAGAGCTAACATCATGCTAAATGTATAGACTCATTGTGTAGCCTACTTAAGCACAAGTCTAAAATGTTTTCAAACTTGTCTGTGATTGTTCAGACACAACACTAAAAAAAAACCTTGAACATATAAATTTTACTTTGAAAGGCAAAAAAAAAAGAGTTTTTTTTGCAATAAAATGTGCTTACTTCCCATGCAACATATCTCCCTTCTTTGGGGGATGTGTAAAATGGATGGCTCTTCAAAAATATGTGGTCAGGTGACCAATTTTTTCCATGGTTTAGAAACAAGGTGTGGTACTACTTCCCCTGGCATAAATCACCCCACTTTTTCCCTAATGGTGTTGTCTTTTTAAATTAAATGTCATTGTTTCACTGTAATGAATGTGCTCATTTCGTGATAAACATTAGATTGGTGAAAATGGCAAATATTAAACTGTGGAATAAACAATACATGACAATATTACAGGAATTAGCAAGTAATAATACAGGAATTACCGGCTAGCTTTTATCAGTAGCTATTTTGAAGATGGTATCCACAAGGCAAGTCTTCTAGCCAGTAAGCCTGCTTGTTCTCTGCACAAACTCTCTACTGCCTTTTTAAATTTACTGTTACTGTATATGACTGTACACGGTAAGTATTTCATATACTGAGTTGCTTGTGTTTAGAAGCACAGGTGGTGTTTACCAAGAATATGGAGGATGTCGTTGCTGAAGAATGTGGGGAGGCCACGCTGGAGGTAGAAGTCAGCCTGGACTCTGGCGAAGTGCAGTGGATGAGACACGGAGTGGTTATACAATCAGGGCCCAAGTTCACCCTGAAACACATCGACAGGAAACGAAGCCTGACCATCCACAAGCTCGTCCTGACTGACCGCGGTACTTACAGCTGTGAAACGCTCCACGACCGCACGCAAGCAAAGCTCAGCGTGGAACGTGAGTAAGCGCGTGCCAAGTCGCCTTCTCACTATGCACTGTTGTTGTTTGTTTACCGCGGTTGCTGGCGATGCAGCGCCCCAACTTGACCAGTTGTTACTGCCGTTTTTCTTTTTCTTTTTTTCTCAAAACAAATTTGATTCTGACTCGAAGTAACATGAGCAAGAGCCTGTTCCTTCTTTGACACTTGTTCCCTGGCCGTGACGGCCACGAACAGGTGACTCATAGTCAACCGACTGATTCCCAGGAAGCAGAATTCTAAATTGACAAAAGATCAGAGGGCCTGGGGTAATTCAATTAAGCAGTAAGAAGCGGATCCTTGTTAAGTAACTGCGTATCGCACTCTGCCTGGCTGTGAAAATGAAGATATTATCAGATGTGTATTTGCAGTAGTTTTCTGTTTCAGAAGTTATAAGGTTATGGTTTATTTGCTGATGCTATCTTTGAGTAAAAGCTGGATTTAATTTACACCTTTAAATGTTTTCCCTAAAGTTTAAGGTCTTAATTGTAGCCTTTACATGCATCACAATACATTTGGTGTTTTGAAAGCTGTAGGCATATTGGCGTAATAATTGTTGCAGAAATTCTGATTAAAGCCTACTCTGCCTAGGTTGCTGTTGGGGCCTCTGAATTTTGATCTCTTTTAATTGTAGCTAATTTTATACTCTGGCCTTGAAAATCTGGTGGTGTCACAAGCCTCTTTTTCCTGGAAAATAATCATAGTCATGTTGAGATTTACAGGTCCCTGTCTTTGGTAGTAGGATTAGTCTTGTATTTGTGCCACTTCATATAATAGTAGTAGTAGTAGTAGAAGTAGTAGTAGTAAGAGTAGTAGAATAGTATGATACATATATTATTAACAATAATAGGCACTATATTATTAGATATAACAATTAGTAGTAGTAGATGTAGTAGTAATATCAGCATAAGTATTGTATTTTAGCATGCAGTGCATTCACTGATTAATTAATATTGATATAAATAAATCTATTGACTTATTCCCCTCTCCAGCAAGAAAAATTAAAATCCGCAAGGGGCTGACTGAAATTCAGACTTTTGAACGTGAGACAGCCTCATTTGAGGTGGAGTTGTCTCACTGCAATGTGGAGGGAGCGTGGCAGAAGGATGGAGTCCGCCTGAAGCACAACACCCGCTGGCGTATGAGCAGCAAGGGCCGTGTGCATGGCCTCACCATTTCCAGCCTCACCCTGGAGGACACGGGCACCTACACTTTCTCCACTGAGAACGCCAGAACATCAGCAAGGCTAACTGTGAAAGGTAATACACAGGACCATTATGACATTATGACACATGTCTAACACAGAGCAAAAAGTCTGACTGTTATTTACTGTGCTTTGCTATGATACACAACAACACCTACAAGCGTTCCCCTAACTGTTTCACCAGAGGCATATGGACATATAGCGAAGCAGAAGCTATGTAGCTATGTTAAGCTATTAATAACTGTTAATCTATTAATAACCAACTTGTCAACAAATTATGGACAAATGTAACCATGAGCACAGGCAGCCGTAAAGACGAGAACTTTGCTGACAACACTCTTCATAGGTCAAGGAAAGCAACATTTTAATAAACATTTTCATGAATTAACTAAACAAAACACATTGTAGTAAAACAAAAAAAATGGTCTAGAAAAAGCTATAAGCATACACTGGAATTTACACTGAAATACACATTTACACTGAAATAATGAACCAGTTTTGTGAATACTGGTTCATACTGTAAAAATACTTTGGAAAAATACAAAAGAAAGAGTCCAGAAAAAGCCAATGTGCTACAGTAGAATTCTGTATATGAAATTTGCACATATGTGAAATATGAAGGGAAATGCAAAGACTGCATTGTGTACTGTAGGTGTTGGTACCTTCTGCTGCCTACAGAGTTGCTAGCACAGGGCAACAAAAAACAGCACTCAATGTAAACATGAGTGGTCAGGCCGGCCTCGGTCTCTCACCCACCACCAGGGTTACACAGGACTGCAGCCCATGGGGCAGTCTGAATAGCAGCCCATTGGAAATAACATTCCCATGCCAGCAATGGGGGGTAAAAGAGCACTGAGGCATAACGTAAGGCCCGGGAAGGGGATTGGGTTTCAGCTGACTGATGGTAGGACAATGGCACGGAGTGTCGGCCGTGCTACCACTCTTGCCGTGCGTCGGGTTACCGGTGTATAAAAAGCCCCCCCTCTCGACATCACATGATCAGATTAAGGCTACTGAAACTTTTGAGCTATTCACAAGCATAAGTCCAGTGTGTAAGATAATCTCCGCTATGTAAAGTCACTCGCCAGTGCTTATCCCTCTGAGGCAGTGCCCTGTCAGTGTGGATGACAATAGTATAAATACTATCATTACCATGCGATTGCTATACAAGGAGCCCTAACAGGGGACTATGTGCGTGTGTGTGCATGTGCGTGTGTGTGTGTGTGTGTGTGCGTGTGTGTGTGTGTGTGTGTGTGTGTGTGTGTGTGTGTGTGTGTGTGTGTGTGTGTGTGTGTGTGTGTATGTGTGCTGGTCACCATAATGATGCGAGTCCAAGGGACCCCAGAGAGGGTGGACACAGGAGACGGCGGCCGAAGATATAGGCTACCAGATTCAGAGAGCTGTCAAAACTATTTCCTACATAACAACTTGTCACCAAGATATCATAGGCTAGACACGACACAAAGGTGTCAGGTACAGTTATGATTTCACATGTAGCACTTAAGTGTTCTATACTTACACTTTATGTGCGTGGTGTGTGTGTGTGTGTGTGTGTGTGTGTGTGTGTTTCTGTTTGTGTTTTTCAGAAACTCCAGTAACCATACTGAAAAAGCTTGAGGATGGAAAGTACCCAGAGGCCTCAGCAGTGACCTTGGAGTGTGAGCTATCAAGGCATTCTATGGAAGTAAAGTGGACTAAGGTAAAATATATATTTGTTTCTGTGGGCATATCACTGTTTGTAATTGTAATTGTGCCTGTATTTACTTTGTGAATGTATTTCACACCCTAAGAAGTGTACATTTTGCTCGCCATATTTTGCCCTTACAAATGTGATGTACTGATGTACAAATGTGATGTACAAATCTGATGCTCCGCAGTTGATGTACCATTTGTGTTGGGAGAAAATGAGGAATTGACTGTTGTGTGCTCCCTCTAAACTGTAGGATGGTGTGGAACTGAAGCCTGACAAGAATCACCGGATTTACTCCATGGGTCGCAAGCGCTTTCTTCAAATCCTACGGTGTGAGATGGAGGATTCTGGTGTTTACATGTGCGATGCTGGAGACACCAGTACTAGCTGCTCCTTGGAAGTATATGGTACCTCCTTTTAATATATCTATCCACACAGTCATGTTTCAGTAGAGCACTATGCAAAGGCTATTTCAGTTTCTCTAATGCTGGCATCAAACACGATAGGGGACCATTAGGCTAAGTGGTACAATACTGCCATCAGCTGGTAAAAGTGTGCTGAAAACAGTGGTGTTACAAGTTCTGTGGGTTGGTGATATAAGCTGGTTAAAACCAGCTAGGATTACACATTAAATATGACTTGTAAATGTGTAATGTAATTAATTTAAAAATGGGCTAATGCAAAATATGTTAAATTATGTTGACTTATCTTGAAGTATAAATAAGGAGTCCACAGGAAAAATGAAGTCACATTTTTTTTCAAGTTACTCCCCCTACTGGTAGTTGCATTGAAACCCCAGCTTTTTCAAAAGTAGTCATGTGAGTAAACATGGTCTCAAGCCAGAAGCATTGTAAAACAGCATTTACTTATAAAATCAAATCAGAAATCGAACTTATAAATTACATTTCCTCAGTTTCTGCATTTTGTGACTCTTTAAATATGTTAAAATCTATTACTTAACATTCTTAACAATATCTACATCATATATGAATGTGGTGTGATACTTTCTTTATAATGTAAATATATTATTTTACTGTAGTCTTACTTATTTTATGCACTCCTTTTTGTTTGTTGCAATAGAACCTGAGCTGGAGGTCATCCAGGGTCTGGAGGATCTGGACATTCAGGAGGACGAGAACGCCGTGTTCATGTGTGAACTCTCTCTAGACAGCGTCCCTGGAGAGTGGTTCAAGAACGGAGAGAAGATCAAACCCACCAGTACCATCAGGATCCGACAGGAAGGTCATTACACATGTATTATTTTAGAATAGAATAGAACAAAACAGAATAGAATGGAATACAGTAGAAACAGAATGTCTTTTTTTGTCATTACAAGAGAGTACAATAACATGTGGTGGACTTTTACCACCCCCTAGTGGTAAAAATATATTTTCTATTAATGTTATACATGT
Organism: Setipinna tenuifilis; assembly: GCA_030347295.1. Lineage (NCBI taxonomy): Eukaryota > Metazoa > Chordata > Actinopteri > Clupeiformes > Engraulidae > Setipinna > Setipinna tenuifilis. The sequence goes on from CM059269.1 coordinate 19,036,395, forward strand.
TTTACCTTCTACATTTTTATTCTGCAAGATGAACATTAAATGTATGTTTGAGATGATGTAGTGCCTAGTCTAACTATAGTCCCTCACGTCATGAACAGGAACCAAACACTTCCTACTAATGTGCAATGTCAAGGGAGAGGACTCCGGAGAGATCAAGTTTGTTGCCAAAAATATTGAGTCCACAGCCTACCTGGAAATAGAGGGTAACGTAAATCTCTTAATGGTGTTTTTAATGAGCTCTTACCCAACAGCATCCTCAAACTTAGAATGCAGCCTTTTGGCAGAACTGCAGAAGTCACAAGGTTTATCTAAAATGTTCTCAAACTAAATATAAATGGGAAAATGAACTCAAAATGACTCAGTCTTTATAAAAGTATTTACAGAGTAAATGAATCAACTAATTGTATAACTGTTTATTTTCTTCTCCTTTTTTATTTATTCTATTTGTTTACTCTATTTGATTTCTCACATAAAAATGACCTAGTCTTTATAAAAGCATTTACAGAGTAAATAAATCAACTAATTTTATTTCTGTTTAATATTTTACCCTTTCTCATTCATTCTAATTGCTTACTCATTCCAAAACTGACTTGTTCTCCAACAGAACTCCCAGTATATATAGTCCAGCCACTTCAGGACACAACGGCTCTGGAAAAGACTCGTGTGACTCTGGACTGCACTGTGTCCAATCCCCGCTGCAGCATCCGCTGGTACAAAGGCAGCAACGTCATCCTGCCCTCTGAGCGCTTTGAGATCTGCAGCGAGGGCGGTTACCGAAAGCTCATCATCCAGCAGGTGGCACTAGAGGACGAGGGCACGTACAGTGTCCAGGTTGGAGAGCACACATGCTCTGCCAAACTGACCGTAGAGGGTAAGAGCATGAGGCTGTGTTTTTGTATAAGCGCATATTGCATAAAGTATTGCATCAGGGTCACTGTTGTGCATGCATTGTCATTGTTATCTGCAATATACTGAAGGGGTTTTTTCTGTAGGTGAAAATAGTTTTGTGTTTTGATTAGTCAATTTCTACGGCTGCACTGTTGCATTACACTCAGTGGTTGGCCCTCCCAGTTTGGTATTTGTGCTAATTTGTTAATCCAGATGGTTAAACATATGGTTCCTCGTGAGTACACACTTCTGACATGAACCCTTCCTGGGAAGATAAGATTGACATAGTTGTTCACACTATACTTTAGTGACCACAATGACTTTACTTACCTTTTGAACTGAAAGCATGTTACAGTCCTTACATGTCCACTGCTAATCACCTAAACTGTCACTCTTGCAATAAATCCAAACACAGCCCAGTCTCTGCTGATGGTGCGAGAGCTGGAAGATGTGGAGGTGGCTGCTCCTGATGAGGTGTGCTTTGAGTGTGAGGTGTCCATGCCAGTGACAAAGGCCCCAGTGTGGACGCTTAATGGAGAGAGCCTGCAGCCCGGCCCTCGGGTCCTACTGGAGAAGATGGGCACCGTTCACAGACTCACCCTCAGGCAGACGTCAGCTGACATGTCTGGTGTGGTGCAGTTCATGTCCGGGAAAGCCAAGAGCACTGCCAACCTTGTGGTTAAAGGCAAGTCCTGTGAATTACAGTTGAATCTAGTTAAGTGTGTGTGAACTCTAGGCTTTGTACTTACTGTGAGGCACACATCTGAAAGTAAAAGGTAATAGGCAGATGATTTAATAACCAAAATGTAAAAAAAGACACCCATAGGGCCCCCACTCGGGACCAACAGCATTGTAGGTGTTGACATTTGCCCTTTCACAACGGCAGTGCTGAAAGGAGAAAGGAAACATTGGTCAGGCGGATAAGTTACGAATTAAAACTCATTAAATCAGTAACACTCAATATACCAAATAAACAAGTTATAAATAAATTTTAATGTATCCGCAAATGTAGTGCGTCACCTGCCCATGGGATGTTATGGGAAGATTAGTTGTGCCGATCGAGTTGCGGTGCACTAGACATCGAAAAGCCTCACATGGTTGTAGCTGCATACCCTTTTAAATTTCTGGAGCAGATAAGGGTTGCGGAAAGTGGTGCTGTTGACAAGAGCCTTTCAACCAACAGTCAACAGGTTTACATGTATAAGTATCTCGCCAGCGGATAGAATATGAGATAGGGAACCAGCTGTAAATAAAAACACTTGTGTCGTCCACCACAGGCCACAGATGGAGTGGCCAAGCAGAGAACTGCTGATGTAGGACCATGTGTAGGATCATCTGATCCGGCTTTGATAGTATGTGGTGAGAATGCAAATACTGGTGCTCTAATGGTTGTTAATGGTCCGAGCGCTTAAATAAGGCATGTCCCTTCATCACGACGTAAGCCTTTTGGATGGGACAGCATGAGTCATATACACAGCCAACCACATCCCAACACACTAAGAGCACTGAACTTTCACTTGAGTTCACAAGGGAGGCAGTTGGGCTGTTAGTGTTTAATTCAGTTCCTGTTCTTTGTTAACTGCTTTTCTGATGTACCACTTTCTGTTTGCCAATGATAAATAATTTTGTGCAGTTTTTTAGTGTAAAATTTTTAAAAGAAATTTAACCTTTTAACATTTTTGCAGGTGATCTTTAAAACGTGGAATTCGTGGGATTGGTGGAGGCTAACGACCTTGAAGAGGATCTGAATTAATTGTTTTGGGATATTCAGTTTTCTTACTTGTTGAAAAGGGGTTGAAACTGAAAATGCTGTCAAATGTGATGACTTGAACCTGTTAGAATATCATGTACTCATATATCTTCTGCATTGCCTAAATCATCCAGAGAGTGACTAGACATGCACAAAGTATTCAAATAACAGCTATCCTATGGGCTGGATTCTTGAATGACGTTTGAAGTTAAATTTCAATCTTAATTTTTTATGTTTTGTATTTGTTCTTATATTTAAAAAAATCTTAATCACAAAAATCAAACACTATTAAGTAATTGTTTCATTAAATTGTTTTAATGAAATTGCCTTTACAGCAAATAACATACAATGATATTCTCCAGGTCTTCTCAGATTTGATTTTCTTTTTGTAGCTCTAGCCATTGATCTGGTATTTGTCTAATATAAGTTCATTGATTGATGTATATTTGTATTTTTGTCCTTTGTATAGACTTTTTTAAAGGATACATAGTCTCTGGGATGCAGACGTTAGGGTGTTAGGAGGTAAGTCAGAAGGGGAGCGGTCTAGTCTGAAGCATGTTATGTAAATACACAGGGCCAAAAGAAAGGTTAGTTTAGAATAGTTGATAACTGAAACATATTTACTGATCATATGTGACTTGACTTGACTTGAGTTGTATTTTACAAATATAGAAAGACATACTAATCAACTTAGCTAGTTTCCCGTGTGGAAGCTGTCCTTTTCAAATTCCATATTTATTTTATCATTTATTTCAAGCAGCCAACAGTACTGGATTTATTGCATTTTTTTGACATTTCCTTGTTTTGAAATATCTTTCAATATATGCTTTCTTCATCCTTTCTTCAGTTGTTATTTCTGTTCTGAAACAAACATTTCTGTTCCTCTTGACTTTCATTTAGGACATATTAAACACAATAAAAGGTCCACAATTAAATTACGAATGTCGAGATTTTAAATATGTACACCTGAATGTGCAAAGGAGGATTGATTGACGTATGATTGCTAGCTTTGTTCTCCCTGATGCTGCAAGTTACCAGACGTGTTGATGCGGTCATTGTAAATGTATGCATAACTTTAGCTACACAGAAAACAGTCAGAGGACAAATGAAGGAAATGTTACAGACTATAAAGTTATTGAAGGGAAATTGGCTTCTCAAATGGTGGACAGAATGTGGCTTTTTACTGAGGTCCTCTAGGGGGCATCGTTTTGACCTGACAAACACAAACTCCTGTTTTCATATGCATGTCACCATGAACAGGTATTAAAAGGTGTGATCATACAGTTTAACTTTATTTTCTTCACGCCTCTTACAAAGTCATTGTCATAAAGCAATGAGAGATAATCTGAGCTTGAATCCAGAAATATAGGCCTATGTGAGAAACTCCAAGATGGGAAAACAGAAAATAAAACAGGATTTATTAATACTGATTGTTTTATTTCATAGCTTAATGTTATGTATTTTTCATAAATATTCTACTAAAGATAGGTTTCATACATATGTATATTTATTCAACCTTGGGGACTTTACACCCTGCGTCATGAGAGACAACAGGAGCAAATAACAGAACTGAAAAAAAAAACGTTCTTTTTCTTTGTTCATGAATACAAACACTGATCCCACACGTTTTGTCCAGAAATGAAAGTGCACGGTAAAGGCCTTGCCAGACGGTCAGAAGCGTTTACATTGTGACTTCACACCGTGTTAGGAACCTGCCACAATTCACGTGGATCACAGTAACCCACGTGCAGACTGCATGCCATCTCCTTAAATACAGTGCAAAGGTCACTGTGGGGTGGGCTGCATGCAAAATGGGGCAGACAGGGCCTGTAGAGCCCAAAGCCTGCATGGCAATTCCTTTGTTTATTTCATTAAGAAGGTGCTTTGGGAATGATTTGGTCATCCACAAATCAAACATGATATAAACAGATGTGTGTAAATTGAAACAGACTCTGGTAACTGAGAATTTCGGTAAAAGCGCAGAACATGGAATTCTGTGCTCTGAGGGAAAAGCAAAAAAAACATAGTAATCTGGAGTCTGATTGCCATTTGGGGCAAATCTTGCAGAACATCAGCATTAATTTAGTTCAAACGAGTGTTCTAAATCAACACATAGCTCCATGACCTCAGGAGCAAGAGCTTTATAATTCCATGTACACAAATTAATCATTCTGACGAGTACCATTTATAGTATCTATTTTTTTTGCAGATTAAGTGTTGAAGGTCCTACTCCTAGAAGTGCCTATTGAGACATCAACACAAAGGCCTAGATTGTTGCTGAAATACAAAGCATATTACATTCAATGCTATGTCAAAGATTAAAAGAATAGAGAAAAAAATTAAAGACAGATAAATGGTCAGATTCAAGTACTGGAGAGAATGGAGGAAGCCATTGTGCTTGTCGAAACCGAACGTGAAATCACTCTGCTGCTGAAGCCATTATGGATCACAAGCCTTTCCCCTTGGCACAGTACTGATATTATTATCATCATAATCATGATAATCTTTACCATTATCATTAGCATCATCGCAATATGAGCATGAAGGCACTGCGTTGTCAACATAACATCTATTAAAAATAAAACATTTAAAAAATTATAAATGGACAAATGTAGCATTATTTTAAAAACAACCAACCAATATTTTTTGTGCTCTGACCCCCAACACTCAACAACAAAACAAGAAATACAAACATCAAAACAGCATCCCACACAGGACAGCCTCCTCATGTCCACTTGCATTGGCACTTGCGGGACATTGCATCAGATTTCAATAACACAAGTTTACATATATAGAAACCTTGCCTGGGCCTGTGATTGCCCCCCAACCAGTCAACACTGACTCCGAGCCGAAGCGGACGTAGAGCTGAATGACCCGACCGCGAGGTGACAAACTTACTCCTCACAGCAAGGGAGCTCTTCCGTCAGCTACATACCCTCTCTCAGGCCATGTCTCTAATCAGGTGAGGAGTGACTGACAGCTGCTAATGCACCTCCAAACTTTTCCTGACACAACAAAGTTAATGCATTTAACACTTGTAGAGTATGTGTAATCATTAGTATTATTGTATTTCCAGTATCCTTCTGCTTTGATTAATATCACAAATAACATTCTTGGATTTTTTTTTTAAAATTAAAGTCTACCTTAAACTGTAGCTAGTAACTAATAATTTTGTTGTCATATTAAAAATGGGTACTTTTAAGGCAAGATATAAGGCAAACGTGTGTGTGGTGGGGGTGTGTGTCTGTGTGCGTGTGTGTGTGTGTGTGTGTGTGTGTGTGTGTGTGTGTGTGTGTGTGTGTGTGTGTGTGTGTGTGTGTGTGTCACAAATCCAGCCAACTGCTTTTGAACCATGAGAGGGGAGCTGACGATAGGGGCTGGCACTACAGCGGGACCTCGCCAGATTCCCTTTCTTCCATCCATACGCACTTATCTCTGCAGTGAATAAAATGCTACAAAGAATGATTGTGGCAGTATTAGAAGATCTTGACAAAAAAGACTAAAGAAAATAGCATGTCAAGAGCTGAAAAGATTAATAAATATTGCTTATTAAAAATCTGGTGAAGTACTGTATGAGACAGCATAGAACCTGACTTGATTGCCATTACTGTTCCATTACTCACTTGGGCATCTGAGATAAACTCAATTTAAAAAGAGGGAATGAGGGCAGTTTAACTCAAGAAAAACACCCAAGTAGCTGGTGAAAAAGCACATCATGTAAGACATGCCACTGCGCACCAGGTTAATTCCAGAGAGGACTGGAACTTATTTCAATCATTCCTACAGTTCTTTTAAACGGGGTTCCCTCAACCTTGTCTGGGAAAAGAACTCAAATAAAACAAATAAAATAAATTGAGGAATAACACATATTCAAGTGTTAAAATGATCAATGCAATTCTCATGTTTCTTTTTCTTATAATGAAGCAGTCCCACAAATCCATCTCTAAACAAATACCAAGGATCTTCCAGCTGTCGTCTCTCTCAGCCAATAGAAAATGTCCTGTGAATGGAATTCTGGGTAAAGTGATTCAGACCGAGACAGAAGCTGGTCCTTAACGTGGGAAGCAGCGTGGGGCCCATGCCCATGCAGACCTCCCTGGCCCCGAGGTGAAAGCTGCCACTGTGGTCACGCTAGCTTGTAGTCCTGTGCTGTTTCAGGACAGCATAGACGTCGTCCACTTTACTCAGTCTCTCGAAGAATGGGATGAGATCGAGCAGCTCTGTGTCAGACATGTCATCAAACCAGGACGCTACAGGCACCTACAGGGACAGGTCAAAGCACAATAGTGAAGAAAAACCTCAGCAAATGATGCACATGCACATAAAATGACTTTGGAGTTAATTTTGCAACATCACACACTGAAGCTGAAATTATAGAAATCAAAACCAAAAATCAAAAAATTCAGAGGGCAAACATAATCTTGTATCTAAAAATATAACAGTGTCAGAGTTTATAGAGATAAATATAGACTCTAGAAATAGACTTTATGATAGGAGTATAAGTTTTAACTCAGGTCACTGTTATCTACAGGATATGCAGTGTTAATACTGTAATCAATGTACATAGCATAATACATCAATGCATCTAATGTTCAACAGCATTAGCATATTATTTAGGAGCGCATTAGATACATACAGCATTGTCTGGGTGGAAGATATAGGAGGCTGGTGAGTTGTCCACGATGATGACCTTGTTGAGGTCGCGGCCTAGGCGGCTTAGGTCCTTGACGTAGTTCCCTCGGTGGAAAACACACGATTCTCGAAAAAGCCGGCTGCGGAAGGCACCCCATTTGTCCAGAAGATCTGATACGGGATCCGCATACTGCCATATTGGTGAAAACACAAGGGAGAGATTGGGTTCAAACACGCGGGGAAACATGAGTTGGGGGTAATAAAACCAGTAGTGCATCACTGGCAAAAGCACTTGTACGGCTGCCGGAGTGTGAAGATGAGTGGGTGAGCAGGTGCGGGGGTGTTACGAGGTGCTACTCTGACACTTTACTACAACACAGAGCAGCATGTTGTACTGACACAAGGACTAACACAAGAACACAGTTGCTCCACTCACCTTTGCTAAGCTTGCAGTGAAAAGCACACACTCGAACAATTCGCCCATGCGTTTAAGGAATTCGTCCACGTGGGGCCTCTTCAACACGTACACCTGGGTGTAAGGAAAAATAGCATTACACGACAAGACCAGAAAAATGAAAATCACGAAATCACAACATAGAAATAAAATTGTTTTTTATTTACACTTGCATTCATAACTTCTCATTAAAAAAATAAGTTACAGAGTTCAGATTCAGGAATTGCGGGTCAAACTATTCCATGATCCCCTCTGCACCCATCCCCGTCAGTCAGGGTAGAGCACAGAGTGCAGAGAGCTCAGTTTTCGAGCACTTAAGATTAACTAATAAACACCTGCAACACCATCCATGGGTCACTGTCACAGGCTGTGGGTGAAGCTCTTAATGTGGCCATTAAATGACGCCACCGTTTAAAGGCACGCCGTAAAAACTGTTAGCTTTTCTCACAAAAGACTGTGTCTTGCAAACGTCTACAAGGAGTCTGTGGTCTTGCTCCTGAACCAAGTTATCCCGAATAGGCTTTCCACGACTTAACAAGCCTATCCTGGATTACTTGAAACAGGCACAAGCCTTGTGTAGCAGTCAGTTTGCTTTGTGGTCGGCCGCAGCTGGGGCTGCGCTTGCCCTTTAAAGGGCTAATGTGCACTGCCAGCCGGGGCCGGTGAGCAGAGGAGATGTGCTCCGAGTGAGATTGATGGGCAGTGAGTTCTGAGAAGCCAGCCAGGGTTTCCTCGTTCCGTCAGGACACTGAAATAGCCACCTGCTGCTCGGACCCATCAACAGGGAAGGCCACTGCTCTGTCAGGTAGCACGCCCCGACGAGAAGTGATAGGTAAACAGAAGAAACTGAAACACGGGCCTGAAAAGCTCCCAAAAGTCGCAAAGATACCTCCTGCCAGGGTGGCATGCTGTGATTTCAGTTTCAGGAGTGCACAAACAACTCTGGTATCACAGTGTCATGCTTACCTGGTGAACCGTCCCATCAATCTCTACTGGAATGATAAAATCAGCGTTGTTCACCGGCTGTTGACAGAAGATATAAATCTTGGTCATAAGGAAACGTGAACTCATTACATAGAATAACATCATTAAACCCACTTAAGCATGTTTCCTACACATTTAATGTCACTGCCAGGCTGCATATACAGCGACTGGCCACTGAAAGGGTTAAGCAAACACACAACACGTGCAAAAGCAGTTTCTGTAACATAACCCCCTAAAAACAGTTGGGAGCAACACCAGGCTGGGGGCTTCAGTCATTTGTAAAATAATGTAATTGACCAGGCTCATAAAGCTTGATTTATGTAGAGGCTAATGATGTAGCTTGTATTTGCTTCTCAAATGTTAAGTTGATCACATGCACGTGCTATAGAGACGATAGTACACCATGACCTACATTCACAGACTATGAAGTAACACTGAAGACGGCAAGCACAATGTCACGTTTGACAAAACCAACAATGATCAACAGTAAAAATCACCTATTAACCATGAATAACCAATTATCCATAACTGCGAGGTGCTGCTAGATTTTGACATGTGGATGTCTGTTTTAAAAGTGAAAGAAGTTGTACAGATTTATTGACAGCAACAGCACAAAAAGCTAAAAATAATAAAAGTGTCACTGTCAACACTCCCTGCTTAACAAAAGCCTCAGTCTGGTTTTCATTACTGTTCTACATAACACAATGCTGATGTAATACATTTTGGCTACGACGGGGAAAAAAAAATCTTCCATAAACAGTAAAAGGAAATAAAGACTAGGGACGGCCTATTCTTGCCACAACACAACCTTTTATTCCTTTGGGGCTAACTTAGCCGCAGATCTAAATGCAATATATTTTTTTATTGTGACAGTTAATATAGAACCCAGTGTTTTTGGTCATGAATCATTTTTGTATTACGCAGATTACATAATTTAATCGATGTGCTCCCTGTACAGAACATCACCTATCAGGTATCTGATATTTGACCCGCACCAAGAACATACTGACAAGTTGAGCAATTTTATATATGTACCTCATGGTGTGCCCTGATTGATCAAGCATGTGGCAAAGTGTATGTGCTTTGAAGGTGTTGGCTGTGCACACAACATGTGCAACTCCATGTGATGAGGCCGCTGTAGCCATGTGACATAAACAGAAAACACGCTTGGCAAAAAGCCGTGTATTAGCACAGCAGAAAAAACTAAACTTGTCATCAAGGTGTATTGTGGTAAGAGGTGTGTAGGTTCAAATGGTGGATGATGGAAGGGAATGGAGGTCAACGGGTGGAAACATGGGTCTCTGTGGCTTACCTTGAATGAACTGTGGACTAGTGTTTCATCTAGATCAATGACTACACAGATCTTCCCCGCGTCTTTAGATTTAATCTGAGGGAGCAGTGGTTTGGCTGGGACCTGAGGTGAGCAAACAGAGTAGGATGTTAAGCAAACGAACAACAACACAAACACAACACAAAACCACATTATACAGTGGACAGTGCAAATGTACTGTGCAAATTTTATGTATAAATATTTATGAACAAGCTTTTATGTACACTCAAGCCAGTCCAGACAGCTCAAGAGAAGCTCCAACACCAACAGCAGCTGCTAGTAAAAACCACTGCCTGTGCAAGCCAGTAATGCAATACATTCAGTCCACAATCATTAATGACTCATGTTTCAATACTGCAGTGTCAACGGAAAAAGAAAAAAAAAGTACTCCCTCGCTTGTGGTGGCCGAGAGAGAGAGAAGGAGGACTAGGTTCTAAAGGGGAGTGTCCATGAGGGGGCACACGGAAGCTCCTTTAGTGCTTACATTCCGTGGGCAGCGCCAGACCGTGTGACTAAAGGCACTTGCTTGGGATGGGATGGGATTACAGAGCCCGTGGCCATGCCATTCTTTGTCTGAGACTGCCCGTGCCTGTATGCTGAAACCAACGCTACCAGCTGGAGGGGAAAACATGCTTATGGGAACAGCAACTATGACATATAGCCAGATGCACTTATGCCTATGCTGAGTTTGTCACTGGGGCTTTCAGCAGCATGAGAAGGAGGAGGGGAGTGGCAGGGGGAGTGTATTGTAGATAGGTGTCTTTTTAAGCTTCAGACTCAAGTAACAAGCCCATATGACATGGAATCAGAGATGTACTTGAGCATTCTCCTTCCCTTATTTTAGCTCTCAGGCAAGACAAATTCAGATCGAGTTGACAACACCATATGTCTGAACACCACAAAAGAGGTCACAGGTAAAACTCAACAGGCATAAGTTTCAGTTTTTTATTTCAGAAACAGCGAAATTCACACCATGCATTAGAAGTGAGGTAAGTGTCACCGGACATGCTTAGCAACAAAAACAGGTTTTGTTTTTTTGTTTGTTTGTTTTTTTTTTCAAACAAGTGCTTCTTAAGCATATAAAGTGCAACAATAAGGACTTTAAGTACCTTCTCTTCTGGGACACAGAACTCGCACTGACAGTCCTCTGAGATATCCTCATCCTCAGACTCATTTTCTTCAATGGCCTCTGATGGTTCGGGGGTCTTTCTGTCATCCGCCAGCTTAAAGAATTCATGTGTTGCACAGTGTTCAGAGTGGTCAGAGGATTCAACATTGTTTTCTGAGGTCTTAGCATGATCAACACTGTTCTCTGAGGGCTTTGTCTGTTGGGTAATAAGATCAGACAACAACAACATTTTAGGCGCCTCTGCTGACTCTGCATGTTTATGCTCAGGCAACTTGGCTTTTTCAACACAGTCTGAGAGCCCTTCTCCTTGATCGGGCTTGAAAAAGTCAAGGCACAGAGGCTCAGGGGTCTCAGAGGCCTCTATGCCATAAGGAATCTGAGGGCTGCTAAGCAGGCCCTCATTTCTCTCAAGAGATTCTCCAGTGTCCTCTTCTTTGTCTTCATCTGGTGATTCAGATAAAATAATATCAGGGATAATAATTAGACGACATTCACAGCTAGCTGGACCGGGGGTATTACCCTCGTCATCCTCAGAGCTAGTGGCTGAATCTTTATCCTCATGTTGTTCCGCTTCCTCAGTAGCAACTTCAACAGCTTCTTTGTCATTGCTCGTCTCCAGTTCGGCCCAGGGATCAAATATGAGATCCAACTGACACACATCTGGAGCATACTGTCCACGGGCTTCAGCCTCTGCTAATTTCCGCCTTTCCAGGTAATATCTTATGTTTTGGCTTTGGTAAAGCTCATGTCCAGCGGAAAGTTGTGAAACCTTGTCCTCTATAGGAGGTTCCCTCACTTGACCTCCGGGTTGCATCTTTTCCACTGAGCTGTCTCCATAAACCTCACCTGTTCCCTCAGGGGACTCAGCACTCTCTCCATCTATATGGGGCTCGGGACTGTCTCCTCTGAGTCACTGCAATCTTCCTCAGTATAGAGTTCTTCAGCACTGGATTCCTGATCTTCCTCCTCATAAAACTCGACATCTAAAAGATCAGCACTTTGTTCCTCTTCTATAGTCCACAAATAATCACATGTTTGATCCTCACATTCCAGTAAGCATTCACATGATTCATCTTCAGCTTCCACCTCATCCTCTGCATCAAAGCTTTCCTGACTGTCATGCTGTGACACAAAAGACTCAGTGACATAGTGGTCATTTTCCTCTGCCTCTTCAACTTGAAGTTTGTCAATGCTATAAGACAACTCTGAACAGTTTTCATCACACTCACTTCCATCAGAGCAAGTTTTAAAAGATCCGTCGGTTTCTGAACTGTCTTGGCTTTTTTCATTGCAGAGGAGAAAGTCGTCTACACTGGATCCATCCAAAGACTCTACATAGAGTTGGTAAGATTTAGTAATATCCTTGCCTTTTTCTGCAAGTTCTAAAAGTCCATCTTGATTAAGAAACAGATCAAGATCCCTGTGTCCATCACAAGGGACATTAGTGCAGACTTCATGTAAATTGTCCTCTTGAGATTGTACAAGACCCTCAGACAATTCCCTGTGCTGTTTGGATTCATTGTGATAACACACTGCGCTGTGTTTTGTAGTCTCAGTCTCTTCAGAAGCAATGCAATGCACAGAGACTTCACTGTTGCTCTCAGACGAATGACCACAAGACTGCAATTTATCTTCCTGTTGTGTTGCACCACAGCTGACAGGAGAAGGTCTGCGTTCACTCACCTCCATGTGCTCAGAGAAACGATCGCATAGATCACAGTTTTCACAGCATTCGTATTCTTCAAGGGACAAAGTATCGGGTTTTGGTTCGACCACAAACTGAGAGAGCCATAAGGCTTCGAAAGTGTCCATTGATCCAGAGAGTAAAAAATCAGACTCAGACTTACTACGCTGGGTCTTCTGTTGCTCTTTCAGCTGCTCGCAGTGAGCGTTATGGTGCTGGCATGGCTTGTTTATTTTGGAGGCGCGATAGTATTTAGCACAGCTGTCAAGGGAGCTGCATTGTTTGGCCAACTCAAAGTGTTTGGACGACTCACATTGTTCATGGATCTTGGAAGGTTCAGCGGAGCCCTCAGTCGGATGACACTCCTCTGCTGAAGTGTCCAGACGCATCTGCTCTGACAAAATTTTGTTACAGAGTTCAGCATGCTGACTGTTCTCTGAAGATGTACAACAATGACTTAGAGCTTCGCTGAGCATGGGCTGCTCACCAGCATCGCACATGTCGGATGGCTTTTCAACAAATGTGTCACTCATCTGGCAAGTTGTTGTTTTGAGGTTAGTGGGTGTGAGGTTTTCACCTAATTCACAGCTAACTGATGGCATGCTCTGCTCAGAAGACTGGCAAACATCAGCGGCAGGTTCGCAGTCACGTTTGGAGGGCTTTTCAAAAGCACTCTCTAACACTTCACTTTCTGACACCTCACTGCAGCCTCCCTCTGGTGCAATGCCACTGCCCTCTGTGCCAGCTTCACATTGTTTAAATGACTGTGTGTGTTCAAGATTAGGGCCAGTCACCTCTGTGTGTAGAGGCTCACATTTGTCTGGGTGCATGTGCACCTCAGAAACTGAATTTAAATTTGCACTAAGCTCCAGTGTCTCGCTTACAAGTTCAACTGACCTACTTTTATAAGAAGATTCAAATCTACTACTCTGCAGCTCTGCCATGCACTGAGTTTGTTCAGACTGCACATGCTGTTCACTGTACTGATCTGAAACCTCTGAGGTAGAGGCAAGATTAGTGCATGAACTCTTTTCAAAAAACACTTCCTCAGTTTTTTGAGAGGACTCACTGTGAACACAGAGGCTTTCTGCAACTTGTTCAGGTAACTCCAGTATAGCATCACAATGTCCTATCTGCATTTCACCAGTCTCTCGGCGTTCCATAGCTTTATTTATTCCTTGAAATTCACAGTCTTCAGAAAAATCTAAAGAGTTTTTCCGATCCGCAGAATTTAGTCCGGACACATGATCAAAACACTCCTCCTGTCCACCTTTGTGCTCCTCTTGCCCCGAAAATTTACTTTGATCTGCACAGTCCTCCGCAGGCATGTTTTGTATCATAGGTGCAGTCTGCACCACAATTTCACCCCTAAAAGAAGACTCCAAGAAATGGGAAAGGTCTCCTCCTTTAGCTCTGAAATGACTGCAGAAGTTGGCAGCTTGAAAGTGCTCAATGCATTCCCCAAGTGTGTTACTATCCCCGGTGAGCAGGCGGTGTCCTGCCGGCATGCAGTGCTCAGAGAGGTCTGCCTGTGGTGGGGGCTGGGGAGATTCGCTGAGCCCACAGCCTGCCTGAGACACCAGCAGTAGCGCACACGTTGACATAACAGGAGGGTCAAAACCAGACTGAGCTTCAGTACCCAGCCCCTCTTCAGTAGACCTACCAATTTATTTTGGGGGCTTCAGAGACGTGACAAATAACTCCTGGAATATCAAATCGCTATAAAAAGCTGAAGTAAGGCATAAATCTGAAACTGACACCCGAGAGCATCTTGACCACCTGATCCATCTGTAGTTGCTAACAGCCATGTTGTTTTCCAAGAATGTGCTCAATTGAATCATGGATGGCTTTGTCTTCTGCCAAGAGCACTTGTTTGCCAAGATATAATCCCCTATTTACCAAGTAATTCTAAGCTTTTTACTATCTTATTGGTGACAAGTGAGACATCAAAATTTTTACCAGTTCCGTTTTGCACGGACACTAACAAGCACTGTGATGATTCACTGACATGATTTACTGACACTGGCTTGTTTGTTGTTGGCCGTGTGAAATAACGCAGTAAACAAGGAAAAAGAGTTGCGCAAAAAACTTTGGGATTTGGTTTCCTTAGTGACACAGTTGATCATGTGGCTCTTGGTTAGGTTAACCACAAGACATTCAGGCAGGAGGGTAGAGATGGGGGCTGAGACAGTAAAGGGGGGAAAAAAGGGGGGTACGGAGGTTAAAAAAAAAACAGAAGGGCACTGAAATTATCTTACTTTAGAGACAGTTCCATTTTCTTCGACCAGCAGTGGGGCGTTGTTGTTGACGGGGACCTGCTCTGCCTCATCGTGACACAGGCAGCAGAAGAGACTGTGGAAAATGCTGCGGCTGCGTGGCTTCTTTGATGAGGATGCCGCATGCGTCGGGGCACCTGAGAACACAGAGAGGGACATAAAGTCAAGGGCACGTTGGTCATGTCTGCAGCTGACCATTCCGCAACACCGACCGTCACACCCGCACGACAAAACACCATCTTTGGCTGGCTCTGACAGACACCAATGTGCAACTAATCAAAATCAAGTACTCCATGTAGCGATATCACTTTCCTCCTTGAGGTCAATTAGTTTGTGATTCCATATAAAGATCCCCATCCCCCTCCCACCACTGAGCATAAACAATTCAAATGAGCTGCAGACACCTGCTGCTTTGCAGGGGAAGTTGTTTGAATACAGCAAAACTGGATTAACTCATGCCCGAATGATGCCCTGCTATTGTCAATTTGGTGCATTTAATGTAAAAGACAATCTTAAAAACTTGATTAGGCTGGTGTTCTGAAAGCAGTCCCAAGGCAAAGAGTAAAGAAACAAGAAAGCAGGGAGCATAAGGGTGGTGATAGAAAGGGAGTGTCAAGTCACTGAAAACATGTGTGTCACACCCATGCATTCCCTACACAGTCTTACTAGTTAGCAACAGCATTTAGGCAGTGCTGGGGCTCAGGAAACAATCTGTGGTCATTCTGTAGTTAAAGTGATTGGAGTGAATTCTCCCACGTTGATAACGTATTAGATAGGAGTTATTTGTCAACAAGCATATCTTAGATACACCAGCGTGCTTTGGCAATGGTGACAGGCATAACAAGGGATCTTAATGACAGGCGATCTATCTACAGCTTAAATGCAAGAGCTCTTCTTAGGAATATTGCTAAAATGAACTTGGGCGATGATAGCTGCTCTTTAGAAGACAAAATCATTGACAAATTAGACTGCCAGCAAGATGAAGGAGGGCCTGTCATCATGAAAGATTAGCATGCCAGCTGAAACCCCTGCATCACAGACTTCTGCTACGCTAATTTGACTGGATCCCAAATATTCACAGGTTTCTTGTTTTTCTTTTTTTGACTTCCTGATTTGATGTTTTGTTTCAACAGTAATCTGATGGCACTGCCATGGTGTCATGTTGATGATGACAACAAAGCTTTCAAAATGAGGTGATGATGCAGCCTTGCCAGGGCAGCCAGGAGATAACAGCTTTTGATAGATGTGAGCCATGATTTCAAGCTGTGCTCTGGTCAACATGGAATGGAATACTAAGCATTTACTTGACCTTCAACAATACTGTTTTTTCTTATGATTGCTGTTTTAAGCATGCTTAATGCTTCAATGTGTAGTTTCAAACCACACGGGTGGGTTTCAAATGGCCTTTTCTGAGAGACTAATGTCATTACTATGTACAGTAACAAAGTCAGCATATCCACAGTCTGACAGGGTAGTGCTCCTGTCAATTCGGTTGTGCTGGGTCCCAGTTTCAGGTCTTTTCTGTGTTAGTGCTTTATATCTGGATGAATGTAAAAAACACACAAAGGTCTGCAGGAGATTAATTTAAAAAATGATTGCAAGACTTCAACAAGACATTATTCTGTCTTCACAGTCTACATAGTCATTATGATTTAGTAATTACATGTTCAATTTGCATCTTTAAAATAAAAAAGTACATGTTAGTCTAGTCAGCTATACTGGCCACTGGCAGCTGATAAAAAAGAGTTTCATACATGCAGTGCAGAATGTTCACCCCAAACATGGACAGGTCACTACTTTACTGAATACCAAGAGTATATTATCATTTTTGCTATTGCATTGTTGTACTATTGTACATTATCACTGCAAATGACAAATGGATGCATGCATGGTCTGCTTCCATAAACTATTAAATGGTAGATGAGAAAATGTTGCACATCTACATTTGTCCTTTGTAATGACAACGCACTTTTACTCCATACACTTATGCAACAGGGGACATACTGATACTGTATTTAGGGATTATTTTTTTCTAAAGTCGTTATTCATGTGTTCTGGCCATTTCATAGAGTAGTAAATCAAGAGTAACTGCTGGGGGACTTTTTCCACACAGGTTTTAAGGGGCTTCTGAGCTGCACCGGAGCATACTACACATACCTGTCGTCTGCTCGGAGGGCAAAGGGGCTTGCGAAGGAACATGACTGAAGGGCTCGAGGCAGAAGAAGGAGCCCACGGGTGCGAAGAAACATCACGCAGCCCGCCACGTTGGGTCTTCTGATGTTACACATCACACTGCTTTAAATAGCCCTCACGAGCAGCTGCTGACAGAGGTTAGTGATGGCATTCTCTGTATATAGAGAGCTACCACTCCAGGCCATAAACGGACACGCAAAAACAAAACTCTGCTGTAGGGGAGCTGGGCACAGGCCTGTGTTTATCTGCAGATTTGATGTGAAAGTCCCAAACACGCATGACTAGGTAAAAGCCTCGAAATTTAGTTAAGTGAATAACTTGTGCGTGTCTATCCCAGGATAAGTGTCTTAACCCTTTGACAGCCTACAATATTTACAAAGTGAAACTGCCAAATGCTTTATTTACTTCTCCGTCAGGACGCAGCAGGAGGGCTGGAGGTGATCAATTTGACAGTTTAGGCAGCTTGACAGCCCCAGCCGTGTGTCCCTCTTTTCCATGCCTCACACCCCATATCCCACGAGGCACCAATCCTGATAATGAGGATACGTTTTTTCTTTTTTTCCCTCCCCCAGGAGCCAGCACTGCCCTAGCCCCACCCTAGTCAGCATGTTTGAGCACCACAAAGTTAAAAGTAGCCTATCTGGGTCTCTTTTGGGAATGCCTGAGATTCTGTTGCCCTCCTGGCAGACGCTGGTCCCTCCATGGCTGCCTTTACAGCCCCCCTCAGTCATACGATCCGCCCCGACAATCTAACAACTTGTTTCACACCATCCGCAGAGTGAGAGGGACAGCAGGTTTGCGCACATTGTGACACATGGGCTGCCAAGTTTAAGTTACTTGGATATAGGGCAAAGATTTGGCATTCATAACAGAGCACCAGTACAGAGGGTGACACCATTGTAAACACTGCCATTATCAGATATGAAATGAACAACAACTCCAAAAGGAATATCAGCACTGAGACAATTTTGAAATCTACATTACCAGATACATTTTAAAAGTAAGATATATTTACCATGGGTTTAATATATCTTTACTACATGTGACCTTAAACATGCAAAGGTAATGAGTTAACGTGGCATATTATATATTACAGAATAATTATTATATGTCTGCATAAAGACCAGACATGTGTTTATTTATCTGCCACAGATTTAGCATTTTTATGTTTATTAAGATTTTACAAAGGAAACAAACTTCTGTACACTACAATGTTCCACCAAGTTATAGACAGAATAAATCAATTACACATTTGCTATTTGATAGTCTGTTATTTACGATGATGTTGGAAGTATTAATTGAATCAAAAAGTATCTGCACTTTCTCATCTGAATGCACTAAGGACCTTTGAGGCCTTGGCTGTGGCGAAATGTGGAGATTTTCAGATTGGGTTGGGAGGAATGGACCTACGCCTGAGAGAGCCGTCCCTTTTTTTCCGCTTTCATAAAACTCCCTGAACAAGAGAAGCACTCAGGGGGCCCCTCTCTCTCCCTCTCCCTCCCTCTCCCTCTGGAATGCAGCCATCTCATGGGCCCATAACCCTACTGCTGCACAGTGGCCTGGTCAAACCAAAATAGGAACAGGAAGTATCAGGAAGTGAGGTAAGAGGCTCATGAGAAGCAATAGAGGGTGGCCCGCACAGAGCACATTCTCTCCGTCTTTCTTTTGCTCGCTCTCACAGTCTCTTTCTCACTGTCAACCCTTTTATTCCTTCTCTTACTCATTCTCAGTCTGTCTATCTCTCTCTCTCTCTCCTCCCTCCCTCTCACTCTCTTGCACCCCCCCCCCCCCCCATCTTCTCCCCCCACCTGCAGATCATATTTCACGCAACAAAGCAGGTACACAGGAGGAGAGGCCTGGGAAACGGCACGCTGAGGTAATCCACAATGCCTTGGTGTGGAGAATAGGATTCCTGCAATCGAGGTTGGCCATCGGGGGCCAGCACTCCCATAATGCCTTTCACATGCAGACTGGACGGAGGCCTAGCCAGCACTCAAGAATGCACGCTAACAGCTCGCTCCCTGCACAGATTGAGCTCTGGCCCTGCTCTGTGAGCATGACTAATTGTGCAAGGTCAGACTTTGTATCTTTGCCCCCCCCCACTCCCCCACCACCCACTATGACACCGGCCCCAACCTCTAAAAATAATCCCCAACAACCAAAGAGCAGGTGGTGGAGCTGATAATCAAACATATTGGAAGTGGCTCACATTTGGCCCACATTTGCTATACACTTGCTATGAATGCCTTTTCTTTCAAATACAACTCCTCTTCATCTCGTAGTGTGAATCATAAAGAAAGAAAAAAACACACACACTGAATCCATGACATCCAAATCCCACCTGTTCTCATGTGCTTACTCGCTAAACCAGTGATTACAGATTTACGACCAGCCACTTGAGGTGACTGGCTGGTCACACACACACACACACACACGCACACACACACAAGGGTCTGCGGCAAAATTTAGACTTGATCTGTGGGCCGCCACAAAAAAGGAATAAGTACTCCACAACATAGCTTAACAGGGATCCTATTCCTTAACATGTGTTTTTTTTTTTCTCCCTCTCTCCTGCTCTTATGTAACGTAGAATTCCGCTGGCTCCCCTCAACAAACAAGGCCCCGAGCCGGTCAGTACAGCCAGTGATGTCAGTGGTGAGATAATGGTCCCAGTCCAACACATTTCGGAGCACTTGGGTATTATATGACTCTGCTGCTTAGTTTTCAGTCTGTGCCCCTGGAAAAAAAAGAGGCCTTGACTGATACAAAGTGGGTGTTGGTGCGCTGTGCGTGCTGAACACGTCTGGCGTTTGCATTCAAACATTTTAAACATTTGCCACCTGGAAATCCAGGGAATCTGGCAAGTTCAGACTAGAGCTTGTCAAAGCATAGTAACTGAAAGACAGAGGCAAGGCACAAGGGAAAGAGGAGGAGGAAGGGAGGGATCTAAAGAAAGAAAGAAAGAAAGAAAGAAAGAAAGAAAGAAAGAAAGAAAGAAAGAAAGAAAGAAAAGAAAGAAAGAATTCTTATTTAAACATTCAAACAGTGCTTACACTGAGAATGTTTGAAAATATCAAGGAGGGACCTACATTAAATTAATGATTCCAATCTCTTTTCAGTGTTTCACAAAGGAAGAAGAGTGCTGCTGTCAACAAGGTGCAGACTCTTGCATGATCTTAACCCAGACATTATTTACCCTTCAGCCACATTGGCCGCATGCCTATTCGACCAGGCATGTTTTCCTGGGAGACAAACATTCACCACAGCTTAATCTGCAATCCAAATTGGAAACGTCAATTCGTGCCATGGCACATCCGCCTAAGAGACTAAGCAAAGCATTCTTTCACTGTGCCACATGCTGTACTTTGCACCAAGCACCAACACAGCACTGCTTACAGAGACGCAGGGTACCAATAACAAAATCTATGAGATAGGTGTCGATCAGGACAGACAGGACAGTTGAGGTGTTTAGAAAAACAACAACAGAGGTGTGGCTGCACATCTAACATGTGAAAGTGCCATCAGAACTCCTTCTTTGACCGGAAACAAATTACTCTACGCCCATTAGGCTGTGTGTGGGTGTATGTGTGTGACGGAGAGAGAGAGAGAGAACAAGAGAGAGCCTGAGACTGTGTATCTAAGAGAAAAGAGAGAAAGAGTGTGTGAGGGTGTGTGTGTGTCTGTGAGAGAGTATGGTTGTGTGCAAGTTTGTGTGAACTAATGGAAAGACAACAAAACAGGCAATGCTGTTAAGCATGACTTTTATGCACTCGCATGACCGCTAACCATGCAGTGCTGCCACTCTTGAGTGTCAAAAACATGGCTCTGCAATAGCTCATTGCACAACACAGCAAAGCGTCAATTTTTGACGAGAGCCAGCACAAACTGCTTCTACGGGCTGGTGAAAGGGTGGAACTTGGTTTCATTTTAGGGCCTGGCTATACTGTGGACCAACATATCAACCTTAGTTAAGCTACTCTACAGGACTCTAAATAGTTGGCATGGCATGATCAAATATCACGTTTTGCAAGTTTAAGAACAAAAAGGCTGCTTTGTATTTGTGGGTTAAAAAGGTCTTATGTTTCCTTTTAAACCTTGCCTTGCTCAAAAGGTGTTTCCGTAATGACGTTCAGCATTACTGTTGACAATCGTGACCTCTTCTGACCCAAATGTAAAACCAGAGGCCCACACCTTCAGGAAGCACCAAGGTGCATATTTTCTGTGCACTGTTGTGCTGCTTCGCTGTGGCAGTCTTTTTTTCCTGACAGCAATATGCTACAAAATGACTAGAATAAGGTCACCATGGCCAGTGTCAGGTATTCTGTCCTTTACTTTCAACAAAATGCCACACAAAGAAACCAACCTGAATACTGAGCTTTGCAGGTCATCCTGACTATTTACCTCTGCTCATCTTTTTTCACCTACATTGTACCTGTACCTGTATGTGCGTCAAGGCTTAAGCCAACTCACTAAGTAAAGCAATACCTCTTTTGATGTTTTTAAAACTACATTTTGACAAATCAGTCTAAAATGTGGCCTAACATCACACATGTAATAGCAAAGCTAAAAAGGGAACCTGCCACAAGAAGTGCACCCTTAGTACTTGTGAAATGTGTTTTGCTCCTTAACCCTCATGGACGCTAACAGCTGTAATCATTATGAAGGCATTCATTATTTTGAAATTGCCCTTCATAATTAACTTGCCTCTGTGGGAAGTTCATGAGGCTACTTGTTAAAGACATACAACAAATTGTTGCTGCGTAAATGGCAGTAGTCAGGGTCATGGCAAAAAGATTAAAAAAACATCCAATATCGATCACCTTACTCAGAGCAACAACCAAAGCTGGGGATGCACAAGAAATGGGTGGTGACCATTTGGCGGGAAAAAAATCTGACAAGGATGACGAACCCGACCACTTTCCCAACCTGCATGCAGTGGAATTACAGTCCAAGTGAGTAAATTCACAACATGTTACCCTCTTTCACACAGCAACGGTCTATTATAGAATAGTATTACGATGAGAGGATAAGATGACACTCATATTAATTTTAAATATTTTTTGGTCTAGGCAACACAAATTAAAATGAACCAGACCCGCCCCCCTGCATTAAAAGCCAAACGAGGTTTCAACCTTAGGACTTTTATTTTCGCTTTCCAACACTTAATGGCCCAGAAAGAAAGGTTTCTACAGACTAGAAACCCCATTTATGTTAGGACACAGCAAACAACATGTCCTAAACTAAGTTATTAGCTGTCAAGCTCTTGTCCAAGAGGCCGACGCGGCTATTTAATTCCGTCCTGTTAAAATGTAACTATTGCAATGTAACGCATCCTTAAGAAGTTACAACTCTAGTTAGACGGCTCTGTTGATTGCATGCAGGATCATTGAGGTCTCATAATGTCGTTTGCTTAAAAACAACGCTGTGCGTTTTTCCTATTAAAATATATTCTTCAGCTGTGACATGTGCGCCCCAAAACAACTCACTTTCAAAACTTTTCCAGGCTTACCTTTCTCTCGTAAAGGAGTACTCGCCTCTTCATCACGGCTCACTTGTGTGATTATCGACGAGGACGGGTGGTCCATGAGATCCGTAAATCCTGAGCAACTATTATGTGAATTATGTTACTTTTAAAAACTCCGCTAGCTAATTTTAATTTAAGCAAATATCACGCTAAGCTAAAGCCTATCTTACCTCCCCCTCTAATCGTGAAAAATACAAAACAAGCTCCTATGCGTACTCGCGTAAAGTCATACATGTGCCTCCGATAGTTACAGAAAAACAAAAGAAACACAATTAAATTAAAATAAAATAAAAGGAGGGGTTTCTTGTTGATAACTTTGTAACAACATGGAGTTCGTCTCTGCTCTCAATTTCAAGATACAAACATGGAACTTGTCGGTTTCAAGGCGCCCGCTGCTCTTAAAGCGGCAATGAATACTAGGCAGTAGGCTACGATTTTGGCAGGACAGGAAGACAGCACACACAACTGGCCCTGAGTTGTTTTTATTATTTCAGCATTCTCACATACATATTTAGTATAATGTCCAACGCGTGAGCGTGTATGCTTTAACTTATAGTCTCTCTAAGCACATGGTGCTTCTACAATTACAGTTCTTTGGCTGAGGGCAGTGGAGACCATATCAGGTCCACAGTAAACCTGACAGACCTTTCAGCAGATATCTGTGCGCATTCAAGATCACTGAGGACACTGGCCATCAGTACTTTTATTATGTGCAAATATATAGCCACAAATGCATGCAGCCAAATACTCCAGACCTACTGACCTGAAATCTGACATCTCTAAAATTAGTATTGATACAAATACAGCTATAAAACATGAACTCAGCGGCAACTAGGTCAGTAACGCATAGTTTAATGTTGTCATGCGCCTTCATGGCCATGACCTCTCAATGGCAATTTTTATGTGACGCACACGAGAGAAACATGAAACGGCTCGGCTGTGGCTGGCGATAGCAGCCTAGGCCTCTTTTTGACTAAATCAATTATTCTGTTGTCACTTGTAACTGGTGTCTGGTAGTCTGGTGTCACTTTAACCTTTACGAGTTAATTTAACATTCAAATAAAATGCTGTGTTGTTATGTTATATTGAAGATTTTGTAAGTGATACTTAGTTTAACTGGCTGACTTTGGAGTCTGTTTTATGACTATTATGAATAGATACTTTGATCTTTGATAGTATTATATGAACATATGTTCAGTCAGAATAAAGTCAATCTTGAGGCCTTCAAAATATGTCTCTCTTCATTGAATGTTGCAAAGTCTTTCCATCAAAATGGCAAGAAATTCACACTCAACGTGTTTTAAATGTTTTCATACATCAGGTAAAATAGCAATGGCATATGTTTATTTGGAAACAGCAACATATAAAGTATTTACTAAACCAAAAGCATAATATAAGAGTCACCAAAAGACAGTGTACTGCAAGAAGAGAAATTCTGCACCACACACTAACCTAATTCCCGAAAGCCAAGCATATCAAATTTAACATATCACGCAGTTTCATTGACAGTATCATGATGGTATAAAATGTAGTGCAGTTTTGGCACACTCTAAAGTTTATATTTATAAGCTTCAGTCATTCCCAGCTTCATGCAAAAGGCAAAATTGACATTTTCCCATATGTAGGCCTGCCCTAAGTTTGGTGAGTCGTTAAGTTATTTAAAGTCTGAAAACAGTTCATTCATTGAAAGAAAGAAAGAAAGAAAGAAAGAAAGAAAGAAAGAATAAATATCCTCAATGGTAAGCAAGTTGTCAACTGATACACCCAGTTATTGTTTGGGTGGCCAACTACCGGGTGGGGCCCACATATATGTTGCTTAATTTTTTTTGCAGCTGAATTTTGACAAATATTTTATAAAGACCAGTTGTAAAACACTTGTTATATAGATCTGTGGTAAATGGTTCGTCACTAGTAATTCGATTTTGAACGCCGGACGTTATGCTGCACGAATAAAAGTTGATGGAGTCACAATGAAAGTGTTGCCCGTTTAAGTGTAGCAAAATCTACCACGCAAACAAAGTTTAAAAGATCTCTCGGCCTGAGGATGTACTTTTCCTGTCAACGCAGTTTTGCTACATTCGTTGCAAATAACACATTTACAGTCTTATTTTGGATGCTTTAAGGTTCCGGAAGAGAAACTGTACAGTTTTTCTGCGGTAAAGTCTCTTAACAATGTCAAAAACTTTTGCCAAACTTCCTTGCGAAGTTTTCGCTGGCAAGGAACTCCCATTTCGGGGAGCCTTAAAACCGACTAGTGGAGAATGGAGGATAGGGAGAGTCTTCAAAGTTCTTGTACTCTGTGAAGTTGACTAGCAAGTTTGCATCATTGGTATTCATACCACAGTACTCGCAAAATACTTGGCATAACATTCGCCCACATATTGACTAAGGTAGTTAAGGTCTTCATGCAGGTTATAGCTATAGCCCATTCAGAAATAATGTAATTGCACGCGCAACAACATTACAGTGAACTCGGTGATACATGTTGCACACACTGTAGTTTAGGGCCAGCCCATCCGAGTCCCCTTGCTTTTCACTGGGGTTGTTATTGCAGGCTACCTACTTACTTGCAGGGGTTAAATTGGGCAGGGGTGTTCGAGGCGCAGGCTACATTTTATATGCCTTGAAACCTATGTCCCGCCGTCGACATATTCAGTGTACATTTTATCGTTCTTAATATTTCAGACAATGGTTACAATATGTTTTCTTTGTTCGTTTTAAGTGTGCCGAATATAAAGGAGGTGGTGTAGAAACTTGTGAGTGCGCAACTTTCTGAAGGTTTCCTCCTTTTCTGTTAGTGCTATCAGCGACCTCTGCAGACATCCCATCCAAATCTCATTTAATGAGGTGAACAACGCGCACCCCAAACAAAAACAAAATGGTATTGGTATATATAGTTTAAAAAACTAAATAGCCTAATGAGAGAGACAGAGGTCGTCTACTACGTATACTACACGGGACTGCCCCTCTCACCCTCACCACACCTCTCTCACTGTCACTTGTTGCAACTGTCAATTGTCCTAATTACCTATACAAATTTGCGCGAGTTGCTGGAGATTTTGTCGAGGGAGGCTCCCGAGGTCGCTGGAGACTTTTGATGTCTGCCTGTGTCACTTGTCAGTTACATATGGCAGAGTGAAGAGGACGGAAAGTTAACCTATGGGGATAAAACCTACCCTATGTAAATCTTTAAAGGTAACTCCTGCAACTGAAAGGCGCAATAGTGAGGCACCCATGTACTGAATCTCAGCATTGTCTCGACTATCATGGTTTTGTGCAGAATGTCAGAGCCACTCAAATTACAAGCAAGACAATGCAGGTAGTTTGATCATTTCCTACATTAATTCATGATAAGAGGCATTCTTGCTGTCTTTTGTCTTGCTTCCTACAACCCATTCTCAAATTTCTTGTCACTTGTATAACCTGTTGCCAGATGTGTATAATCTTTTAATGCTCTGAAAATGTAATATGTTATAACCATTATTTTTAATAATCATCATTAGAGGGTTCTTTTTTTATAGGGTACAAGGTGTGCACCTTTATATAGTATTACATTTTTTTGTTAGCCCTGGGCATCAAAGATGGTTCTTAGGCCTGGTCACTAACAACAGTCATGGGTCATTGTTGATCTCATGAGAACGTTCTGTCACCCTTTGCAACAAATAGACCTGATTTCCAGCAAACCTTTTTGTACTGTTGCCCTATTATGAATTTTTTAATTTTATGATGAGATTTATTTTTGTTGCTGTTTATTTCTTGATGGAAAACCCATAGGTATGTGATGTCCTCATACCGTTCTGGACTCCTTTAACCCTGATGGTTGACGGATTGCTCCTATTTCCCCTTACATAAAAAGAATATAACCTCTGATAAATATCTGTGACATACTTCTTGGAAAGGTTTTCAATGCTATAGTATGGCAATTCCATTAATTATACAATCCAGTAAACAACTAGTAAAAGAGAAAAGGTAAACATGTTGCAACATGTTGCATGTTATTTTTTCAGGCAGTCAAGTGAGAACATATGGAAGACTCTACTGAGTAAATGCCATGTGTGGTATAGTACAATGGGGATTTGAAAGTCGGCATGAATACAGACAAAATTGGACATAAGTACATTATTAAAAGCACCAGCATCAGCATCAGTGTCTCATCCATGTCACATACTCAACTCAACAGTGTAGTCAGCCAAGGTTTGTCAGTGTACAATATAGTCCTGTATTACTTTGCAGTCATCTGAAATATGTTTGATCTTAAAAATAAACTGCAGTTTGCTGCCAGGAGGCAAGAGCAGAGTAGACAGGACAGAGAAAATGAAGCACGAGAAAGGCCCACACAGCTCTTCACACGATGTCAACGTGGGCAAAAGACTGGTCTGTGCCCAAATTGTTTTCCACAAAGACCTCATATTTTCCAGCATCCGACCGCTGTGCATTTTTTATCGTCAGGATGGTGTTGGTGTCTCCTATGTCATAGAATACCCTGACAAAACAAAACAAACCAGAAAAATATAATCAGATGCCTTAGCACAGCAAGATGTAATTCTTTGCATCGTAAATGTTAAAGTGCACTTTCTGTACAAGCTTTTCGGGGCTGAATGTGCATGTGCTGGCACACTTGCTGGGCTGGAAAGTTTCCAGTTCGTGGGGCAGAGGCCCTGCCATGTGTTTGCCCTCCACATGCTCTTGACCAGCCAAATCACTTTGTAGCTCCGCCCAACACAGAGCGGACACCCCCACCCACTCCCATCAATAATAATATTCACAGTGTCCTCAAAGGACCCCCTGTCAAAACAGGGTCCGGTCCTTAGGATCGTCCTAACTGCCCCCCCTTCCCGGGTAGCATTACAGAGGTATATCTGAGCCTCAGTCATTAAACGCAGATACAGGGCCTGAGTTTTTTTATATGACACAAGATCACAGGTAATTGTTTGGCTGGACAAAGCAAAAGGAGCATAGAATTTTGAGAGCCTTGCCTGTTTAGTAACACTGCTTACCTGTAATCCTCCTCAATGTCTTTATAGCTCAACCTAGTTTAAAGCTGCTGCTAAATGAACACACCCCTCCCCCTCCCATTACTAATAATCTTAATAGTGCTCTCAAAGGGCTGCCTGTCATTGCTAGGTCCTTATGAAAGTCCTAACTAGACCATCACCCTTTCACCCCTCCCTAGGTAGAATTACAGAATTATATCTCAGTCGTTAAACACAGATACAGGGCCTCAGTTTGGTAAATAAACTAAGATCATATCTAATTGGTTAGCTGGACATGGCAAACGGAGCAGAAGCTGAAGAATTTGGACAGCCAACTAGCAGCAGCATTACCATTGCCAATCTACACAAATATCCTAAAATTTCAGAGAGCACTAATTATCCAGAGCCTTTCCTAATAAATGATACTGTCTGCTTACCTGTCATCCTCCTCAATGTCTTCACCGTCCTTAAGCCAGCCAACATCAGGAGGGGGCTCCCCACCAATGTCTGCCTTTAGCACCACTGTGGTCCCTTTTTTGGCTTTTACGCTGGCTGGGCCTTTGGTTACCTTAGCAGGAACTGTAGAGATATAAAGCATATAAAAGCTTTGCTTATTTCTATGGGGTTTCATATGAGCACAAAGATTTATTGAATTTCTGTGTGTCCACACAGAATATACATTTTGCTGTCATTACTAGGGCTTCAACTGAAGATCATTTTCACTAACCTTATTACAAGTATCGCCAATTTTACTAACCTTACTGAACAATTAATTGATTAATTGGTCTTCAAAGTGGGTGAAAAATGCTTATCAGAAATTATCAACTAAAACACACTCAGACACTGTGGACCTTGACTGCTGCCAACAAAATGTAATGTTTTCTTTATTGGCCCATTTTCAACCTTTCCAAGAAATGTCATGCGCATCTGTTCATTTCTTTTTTTCTGTCAAGTTGGTAACTAACAAACAGACAAACAGAAAAACCAGTGCAATGCTAGCAAAAGGTGGAGGTAAATATCTTGTTTGATACAAAAATTGAAAGGTAACGAAATGAGATTCTTTGTAAATAAATAAAGCTGGAGCTTAGAACTATCACTTTGCTAACTTAAAAACACTTAGACAAATGTTTGGTGACTACTTTAGTAGAGTAGAACTAATCAGGTAATTGATTGATACTTGTACCCTCTAGACCTTACCCTCTATTAGAATAGAAGCAGATCCAGAAGTCATGCCGAAGGGGTTCTTGATGGTCACTGTATATTTTCCCAAGTCAGCCAGGACCCCGTCCCGTACCACTAACGCCACCACGTCTGGGTCCTCAAACACATATCGGTATTTGGGTCCATCTTTCAGCTCAGCACCATCTTTTGACCAGACGATGAAAGGGTCAGGGAAGGCACTGACCCGACACTCCAGCTTGGCCGCGCTGCCCTCCAGGAGGACCACGTCCTTCAGCTCCTGCAGGAACTTAGGAGGGCCTTTCTCCCTCAGCTCCTTACGTGACCTGGACATTTGGCAAAAAAGAGCAGGCTAATGCACCCTGGTTGTAGCTTGCAGTAGTCTTTATTTAGCACAAAGACATGTTTTGACACTGTCTGTATCGTCATCAGAGTCACAATGACACAGTAATGTCATTTGTGTCATGGTGTTAACATCTATAGACATGGTGTAATGTTAATAGACCATTGTTATTTTGCACTATTGCTACTCAATTAACATGTTTTGGGGGGAGGGGTTGCAACTCAATTACAAGTTATTACAAGTGGAAAACCTTTAAAACCTTTAGTAGAAAACTTAATCAATATGGCATGGTGGATGTGGATTACCTGTGACCTCGGTATGAAGCCTGAATCCGTATGGCTGCCTCCTGGACCTGAGGGTCATTTATGTTAAGAGTGCACCCAGGAGGGGGTGCAGCCTTGGCCTTGGACATCTGCAGGGGACATACACACACACACACACACACACACACACCACAAGATAGATACTGTGTGAGACTAAAACTACTGAGAGACCATCTGTTGTCCACTAATTAGCTACACGTCTAATCAGTGTTGTTATTTTATCCATCGTGAAGGCCATGTTGATACAGCTCACAAGGAAAACCTTATTTGATCACTGACACCTGTTAAACAGTATAAACTAAAGTAATGTAGCTAATGTTACACATATTAATGAACACATGGTCAATATAAAACATTTTAATATCAGTGAACTGTTAGAGGTCTCCGAATTTCGTAATCATTGACAGAAACTGTATGTTGGGTGAAGAAGGCCTATGCAACAAATACCTAGGACTCATTCACTGCCCTACATCATAGTGTAAAGTTCCAACAGGCTGTGACCACTTACCTTGAAGAGGGTCTCTTAGATGCCGACTCACCCTGGAAGCTGGAGAGTAAGAGTGGCCACCCTTCCAATCGAGACTTTATAAAGTGTTGCCACGCCTAGGCCATCCCTGTCCATAAAGGCATTTTTCCATCTTTAGACCTTCATGTCCCAAAGCTGTTCTGGTGCAGCCTGACTGATAAAAGATGGCCTCCAAAAGCTGCAGAGGAGCCAGTCAGGCCTTATATAGCCTTTAGAGCCATTAAATGCCCCAGAGGACTGGCAGAAGAGTGAGGGATGAGAGGCAGTAATTAAGGGCTGGGGCTTATGGTTCGGGATGCTGTAGGGTTGGAGGTGAAATGTGAGTAGTCCCTGATGAGCAAGTATGTCAGGTGGGGACCACAGGGAATCCCAGGGTTGATTTTGGTTGGCCCTAAACAACTGTGGGTTGGGTTAGGAGCTAATGGACCACTTGTGGGTTTTTAAGAAACCATTTGTGCCCAGCTAATATGTAAGGGCTGCTGGAGTGATTGCGTCATTGCCCTGTTTAGTTCACAGCCACGGACCTTAAGCCCTTCTGATGCAGTCTTCACCTCTGACAGGAGGCCTTAGAGCAACTGTTGCTGCAGTTAAGTATTTATCTTGCTTTATGCTTGCTCTCCCATCAGTTATCAGTGACTGTGAATTTCCCGCTATGAGCAAAATGAAATAGGTCTTGACCTAGCAAACACCACAGAAGCTATCATTAAGGGGATGCTGTCATTACATGAGTATTGGTGATGTTTGTCTTGGCAGCATGTCAAGACTGTTATCAGCCAACAAGACAGCAACAAAAAATCAACATGGCTGACAGCGTAAAAACGATTTCACAGAGAGATAACTGAGCTTTACAGTGGCATTTAATCATTAACTAATAAAATTAATCGTCCTATTGTGGCAATAAATTAATGCACACAACCTGTTAGCGTAGTTGCTCTTTTTAGATTATCAGATTGAAATTTAAATGTGGAGGATTAAATTATCAAACTGACAATTATAAAAGTGTATAGTTTGGTCTGGTAAGAGCTGACTTTATGTGATGATTGGTATTACAGTGCCCATGAATACATTTATGGACACTACAGGTTAAGCTGTATGTTATAAAGGTCTCAAAATCAATCAATTTAATCTTGATATTAATCAATTTAATCTTGATAATGGTCTTGATCTTGGCAATTGTTGATGGACAACTCTGTGTCTATTGGAATAGACATGCATAAAATGTGGTTTTCCATTTATATTAGTTTAATTTGTATCCAGACACAACTTCTGGTAGTAGACCACTGATTTAGAATATATCCTAGGTATGTACACTATTCCAGTTAAGACATCTTCTTCAGTCCTTATGTAAAATACATACTCTTTCTGTCAGACAAATTTTTACTTCTCAGCCTTACGTTACGAAGATATACAGAATATTTTGTTTTATTTTTTTTTCTTCTAACAATATGCAAATATGGTGTATTGAGGAGCAATTTTTAATAATGACAAATTTGAAAGTAAAAAGTATTTAGCATCAACATATATGACCTTTTTTAGATGTCCAATTGACTGTGCTTTAATGTTTACTCATTAATACTCAATGACACACAACTATCAAAAATGGTAGCACCAAAAACGTTGAGGTACACAAGCGGGTTATTTCAGGCACTTCCCTGAATTATTGGTGACATCTTACCTAAACTGATTTCACAGCACCTTAAAGAAACAAATAACTTCCAAATATGGCATTGGCTCAATGCACCTTTCTGCAATCCAGAAATAAATCCTTTATTCAGTTTCACATTTAAGAGGGTTGCTCAGCATGTCAAAGGAACAAAAGGAAGGCACAAAAATAAATAATACAAAACCACATTCACTACCACAACCTGTTGACTGGGCATTTTAATGATAAATTCTTTATTTGTTTTCACATCAGCCATACTGTCCACTTCATAGAATTCTAGCTAATAGTTAGCTATAACTTTACACCCATTTACTAAACCCATTTAATAAATTACAAGTCATGAAAAAATGTACTCAATCTAAAATCTGTGGCAATGTGTTTGTAATTGTCCCTCACCAACATAGACATTGCAGAAGGTACTGTATTAGACATTGCATTCCAAGGAATTCAATATGAACAGCTTTGGTATCACACAAACTACTGTAACTTCAGTCTACACACTGGATATGAAGGATGCAAATGTTTCAATGCATTGTCCTGGTCATTGCACAAAAAAAGCCATTGAAGGAGTTGAGGTTACAGCCAGTCATAATGTTAGAATACAGAAAACTGTTCTGGTCTTTTTCTGCAAACGAGGGACAATTTTCCTTTCGGTCTTTCATGGTCTAATAATAAAAAGAGCTGTGTGAATTTAGCATGACAAGAAAATATGTGTAATAAGGTTATATGTCTACACCTCAAACAATTTCCACTTTGAGATGGCAGTGTTTCAAATATAATTTCAGCAACAGGAGTTGCAACACATTACATTCTGGAGATCATCTTAAAAATCTAAGCTATGTGTGATAGACTTGATAGTCTCATTGACTTGACATCAAAAAAAGTGATTTTAACAAATGTACTGAGCCTTCACAAAAAGAATGAATAAAATAAAAAGAATCAGTTTAAATGCATTGTTAAACCTAAAGTCATTACTTTTCTGATTAATTATATAACATCAAGAGTATGTTTACAGCTAATAATGAAATGTAGGACTTAACAACATCCAAAGACATTGCAACATAAAATACCTTTAAGAATTGAGAAAGCTTGAAAATTGTGCAATTATAAGAACTTCATCCATAATTGATAATGTAAGGATGCCAGATGTACTTGCAATGCAACAGATTTAAACATTTACTGGCATAGCTTAGATTTAATTAACAAATGTACAATAAATTTCAATTAAATGTATTAGCTATGATTAAGGTAAAAGTGCAAGCATGATAGGAAGAAAAATGTAACATAATTAAAACAATGCAATAATTGTTGTCTCTTTTTGTGACAGCAGGACCATGCGTACTCAGCCAGGAGAAAACATCGTGTTATATGAAGACAATAAATTGGCATTGACAGAATTTCGATGTAACAGCCGTTGTATCTTGATGATCTAAATTTTAACATGAAAAGTGTCAATGTCTAAAATTTAAAATGTCATGGGTACCTCACACCTGTGAGGCTACAAACAAAAACCTGTATACCAGAACACGGACAAACACTGTATATTGTCAGTATCGAGCAGACAGGTCCCACACAGAGAACTGTTTGCAGAGTTAGTCATGTCTGTACATACAACACAATACAAGTCATACAATATTTACCTGTGAGTCTAAAGACAGCACAGCTAGGTATGAGGAACACACTCAGAGACAGGACTGCATGTATTTGTCCGATACCCACAACTGTAAAAATTAATAAAAATAAATGTCAAATATGTTACTCAAAGTTAATATTTAAGAAATTTCCTTTCGAAAGTCTGTCTCAACCCAATTAGTTAGCTAATTCAACATTAATGAATCATTTTTTTATGAGTTTATTACCCAAGAACACTTAGCCCTACTGACACTTTTTAGAAAAAGACACTAAATTGCATTCATTACCACATAAAATGATCATTCATCCAATTTTTCCAACCAAAAGAATGTGTGGTGGCTTTCATTTAACTTGCAAAAACTCTTTATATAAGATAACATGACACACAATTAGTCTCTAAAACCTTAAAAATATTTTGACATCATTTTGCCTCCTGTTAGCATGTTAGCAGTACACTGCATTTAAGAAAATCATCACTGTCCAATGTTGTTTTGCACAACAGTGAAAATTTAGAGTGCCCATTTCTCTTAGGTCAACATTCTACAGTTAGATAATTACTGCTAGGACAGTTACTGGTAATAAAATTGAGTATTTTAAGGTCATAAAAACTAGCAGAAAGAAGATGTACACCATATTTCTTCACAAATTGCAAGGCCCCTGCTTCACCTAAGGAGACACAACAAAATTACACATGTACACATTTTCTTTTTAATTTATAATTTTCTTGCAAATAGTTAACCTACTCTTAAGTGTTTGTTGATAAGTGAGCTTTGTGAGAAAATACAGCTACTGTGCTCTACCATGACAGGTCCACAAATCCCTCGAGGAGGGACACATCACTGTGAGCAGTTAGTAAGAGCTTCATCAAAAAACTTAAGTGAGTAGAAGACTGTCAGGAGAAAAAAGGAGCGAGAGTACAGGAGGTCAGGGTTAGGATCGACACTAAACCATTGAGCATGCTGCCGACAGCAGAGAAGAGGTAAAACAAACTGTGAAATCCGGTGTGTTATTACTGTCGGGTTGTATGAGATTGAGATGAGAATGTGCTGTGTTTAGTGTTGTATTGAGGTCTTGTCCCAGGGCAGACCTCTCAATGGCTGAGTGAGCAAGAGCTGGCTTCTTGGTGCCTGCTTGGCACACCCCCAAGCCTGGTGTGCTTCTGCTATGACATAAATAGGTGGCCCATCCAGACTCGACCAGGCCAACCCACCCCCAGCCCCCACCTTTCAGAGAGTGAGAGACGGGGGGGTGACTGGGACTTCTCCCAGCACAACCGGCCTCCTGGGAGAACCCTGCCAGGCTTCTCTTTTGGTGGCGGTGGTTGGTGGGGAGTGGTGGTGGGGGTGTGTGTGTGTCCCTCCTTCTGTGCAGCTAAAAAGTGGGAAAAGGTCACTGGGTGACGGGCGTAGTGGGGCTGGTGGGGGTGGTGGGAGTCTGTGAGGAGCTGGAGTAGGAGCGCAGGAGCACCTTGTGCTTGGTGGCCCCCTCGACCCTGACCTGCTGCTGCTGGCCCAGGAACTCCTTCAGGCGCGTGGTGGTGAAGGTGAGGGTCTGCCGCCGCAGCCTCATCAGGTAGGCGTCCTGCAGCCAGGCGTTGTTGTAGCAGTCCTTGATGGAGGGGCGCGCCCTAATGGAGGAAAACACAGGTGACAAAAGTGGAAATGATGACGATGAGCACAGATAAACAGACAGACAGATACGGCATTATCTTTTACAGGAAATTACTCCATAGCACATCAGCTATGCAGCAGCTACCCAGCAACTAAATACATAAATAATTACATAACATGAGCAATAAATAGAGCAAAGTAATGGGTAAGACTGTGTAAGTAATAAATAAATGTAAGCAATAAACAAATGGTTAAAAAGTACTGAGTAAGCATGATGCAAGTTCTAAAAATAAGGCAATAAATACGTAAAATGACTGCATACGTATATGGTTAAAATATCTATATATAAGTAACCCAACCTATGTATGTGGCTATAAAAATAGGTAATGCATCATTTCCCATTAAATAGTCTGACAGCTGCTGGGAGGAAAGACTTTTTATGGCTCTCAGTCCTACGAACCAAGGTGGATCAGGCTATGACAGAAGGTGTACATTTGTAACACCCACGGGGCATGGAATGGCTGGGTGCTATTGAAAAACACACAGTTAAGTTTTGCCCGCATTCTCCCGTCAGTCACCTCCTGAGGTGTATCCTGTTTCATAGTTTTGGTGGTGACAGACAGGAAGTGTATTGCAAGGCAATGCAGGTTTATTCATACAGCATTTTATGTACACAGGCAATTCACAAAAAACCCCAGATAAAACAGGAGAGATTTAAATGAACAAAAAACATTGTAGGTGGTGGCTTATTGGTAGAACTAGAGAGCTGGCTAATCCAGGAACCATAAGTTAGAGAAAGTCATAATATGACTATGAGTTTTATTTTAGCATTTAATTTGTGTTCTGTAACTAGACTGCAGGGCAATTGCTTATTTTCAGGTGCTGTGATAAGCATGTGTTTGTCCCCTAAGCAGTTGTTATCTTGAAATCTTATACACTGTTCATGTTACACACTATGTATTATTAAATAATGATACATACTTACAAATAAATATGTATATATTATTATATATATTTGGTAACTTAAAGATTTTTACAGAAATGTGCTTTTAACAATGTTACTCACCAAGGGTAACTGCACAGGATCTTCTTCAGGAACAGAGAGGCACTTTGAGAAACATTCTGGTAGAGCTTGCTGAGGTCAAACTTCGCAGCCTGGATCCTGGCTTCAGTCTCGGTACGATCATTCTCCGTAAAAGGCAACCTCCCACTGAGCCTAGATATATTAACCATCAGATCGCATATCAGATACAGTTATGCAACGTGCTACTAGTTGTTTACTCTTTTAAGCGCCCATATCCTGTATGTGTAAAATTTATTAAAGAAGGTATTGGTGCTTATTTTTTCAGAGACAATTAGCTATCTTGTGCACTATTTTTGTGTAAAAAAACAACATCACTAGAGAAGAAACAACAATTCTAACTTAGATATTACTATTAACATGTTGGTGATGTCGACTGTGAAATGTAGACACATAATGGTAGGATTCTTTGAATCCTTTGAGATATTGCGCATACTGCTAAGCTGCAGGAGAGGAGAGGAGAAGCGAGGCGAGGCGAGGCAAGGCGAGGAAGAGTACAGGCGAGGGTGGCACTCTACTCACATGATGTATGTCAGGACGCCTACACTCCAGATGTCAGCTGGCGGGCCCACCACATCCCCTTTCAGCATCTCAGGAGCTTTCACAGAGCAGCCATGGATTCAAAGGAGCACAAATTACAGTGGAGACAGAGAGAAAGAGAGATGAGAGAGGAGCATGCCCCATGGGAGCAAAAACAGATTTATGTAACAGGGAGAAGGGGGAAGAAAAAAAAACAGTTTAGTAAGACCATAATAATGTTAAACAAAAAGGCTTTGTAAGGCTATAAGAAAAATATTGTTGAAAAGATGGTAGAGTTGAAAGAAACATATGGATTAAAACTTTTTAAAAAGAGAGAATGTACAAGTTACAGCATCCTATAACACTTTCAACCAATGTATTCTGACATTGAGGCATGCTGTGTAAAGTCTGTTCTTCATCCTTCCACACTGGATAAACACGCAGGACAACATTTAGAATCGCTCTCTCCCTCTCTCGGTCTGCCACACACACCAAAGCAGAAATATGCACACATATACTCATACACCAATATTTATGGCCAACCACACAGAAAAAAAAACACATCCACATCTAAGACATTCATAACATATTAAACCACATCAGTGGGCAACATGAGATCCTTACACACAGCATCTAACTCCGGCTACATAAAACATAAGCCAGAGACCTCTGCTACTCACACATGTAGTCCAGTGTTCCCAGGGGTGGGCTGAACTGTTTCAGGAAGAGTGGGTTGAAAGTCTGAGCGGAGCCGAAGTCTATGATCTTCACCACGTTCAACTGGGTCACAATGATGTTGTCAGGTTTGATGTCCAGGTGCAGGATTCGCCGATTGTGAAGGTAGTCGAGTCCCTGCAGCACCTGGATGATGTAGGCCACAACGTCGTCCTCAGAGTAACGGAACCTGTTTAGCAAGCAAACACCTGACTGTCAAAAATGTCGCCAAGAGAAACACGGCATGCAAGTGATCTGAAGAAAGAGACAGCTGAACCCTGTGTGTACAAAGCAAGCAGGGCAGGCTACAGCACGGTGTTCATTCCTTGTGGAATGTGAAAACATGTGCTTTGACACGTCCTTTCTGACCTGTCAATTAGGCTATGAAGAATCTCTTTCCCGGCGCAGCACTCTGAGATGAGGACAAGGTAGCGCGGCGTGACGTAGGCCTCGTGTAGCGCCATGATCTTGTCATGGTGAAGGGACTTGAGAATGTCGTACTCTTGAAGCACTGATTTCTTGTTCTCTGGCTCGTACGGAACTATTTTAGCCATGAAGAGGTTGCCGGTGGCATTTTCACGACACTCTCGGATCACGCCAAACCTGCCCCTATGATGCAAAAAGGGATATTTTAAATATGGCTTACACTTGAATTTTGGAATTTAAAATTTGAAATCAAAACTAAGAAATCTTTTTAATGTAAATATGTGCATTACAAGTGCAGTTAATAGGTGCAGCTTTACACAGGTTGTAACTGTTTACACCTGTTTATAATGTAATATAATTCATTATTTTTACTATACAACCAGCATCAGTATCTCCTCCATCAATATTTACCTGGCCTTCTCATCCATGAAGGTGTACGGTTTCTGAGGCACTCCCTGCCGCAACATGGAGTCGCCAGGCTTTCCGATAGGGGTTCTGAGTCCAGAGGGGGTGGCCCGACCTGAAGGTGTCGTCCGTCCACTCGGGGTCATGCGGTTGGGGGTGCCTGTGCCCTCGCCAACAGGGGTCAGGCTGGTGACCAGCACAACAGGCGGGGAGAGGGTAGGGGTTGGGGTGGTGGGGGCAACCTGAGTGGCCGAGGTGGGGGCGCTGGGGATGTACATCGGCACCGTCGATATCGGCTTTCCGATGGCCTGTGGGGCTGAGACCAGCGGCGGTGGAGGAGAGACAGGGGTGGCTTTGGTCATGGGAGGAACTACATTGACAGGGCTCATTGGTTTGGGGAGGATGGTGGGAGGTGCTGGTTTGCTGGCAGCTGGTGCTTGTGGTTGGGAACCTGGTTTGGCCATGGTGATGTTCAGGGTGCTTTTGGCTTTGGTGGGCGTGGGTGCGGGTGTGCTCTGGGCTGGGGCAGGGGAAGGTGTGGAGGCAGGGACTGTAACTGCAGACACAGGGGCGGTGGGCTTGCTGGGTGGGCTGGCAGCAGAGGGGGTTGGAGATTGGGCGGCAGGGGCAGCAGCTGAGGCAACAGGCTTGGTGGTGGCGGGCTTCAGAGGCACTGTCATGGAAGACGTGACCACAGTGGGGGCCGATGGGAGTGTCTTCACCACCACAGCTCCAGTGGATTTTGGAGTTTCTGTAAAAAATATATCAATGCCAGATGCATTTACACTGCATGCCTTATGAATTACATAAGCATTAATAGTAAATAAAATGGCAGACAAATACATAAATGAAAATACACAAAGCTACTGTTAACAATGCGCTGTTTAAATTCTAAGAATTCACCCAAAGCACGTACATCCAGGGATTTAACTGGGAGCAGGTCTAAAGGGCAATGTGTACAAAACAGAAAGCAAAAAGAAAAAATCCAGCTACAATCAGAATTAATGCTCCCAATATTTTTTAATTACCATGATGTTTCGGGCTTGCTCACCCTTCCTCAGACATGGCAAATTCTAAGACACAAGTATTTAAACAGCAGCACATTTATTCTGACAAATTTCCTATTCAGGCAGACTATATGCATTGCAGGGCATAAGGATGAACCTTCTCACGCTTAGTTGAGGAAAAAGAAACCATTTGCAAAGGCAGTATATTATACCTGCTGAGTCCAGGACCACCTTCTCTGAGAGGTTGCTGTAGGGTCCCTGCCCTGCCTTGTTTACACAGGCCACTCTAAACCTGATGGCACCAGAGGCTGGCAGGTCAGTGACATTGTAGTAGCAGTCCGCCACACCCGTAGCCACCATCAGCCAGTTACTCTCACCTGTGAGAGCACAGAAACAGAATATTGAAAAGTATTGTCTTTCAGTAAAGACATTTGTGTTGAACTTCAAGCAGCAAAAAATGTCTTTGTTCCCAAAAAAAATCTTAAGAAAATGGTAAAGACAAAAATACAACAAAAAAGTCACTGTTTTAACCTGGTAACCAATTGTGTCCCATAAAAGCATAAGAGAAAACAGCTGTACTGAATATAACCAAATGGTGGTGCAAAAGAGTTAAACATTGGGTTAATGTCACTTCAGGCAGCTTGAAAATACACTGCATTGCTATGGTGACCATCTGCACCAATTTACAAAAACAAACGTATGTTAGATATATAAAAAGGAAAAAAAAACATGAGACAAAAATGGCGAAGAAGCAGAAATTGCTGTTTAGCAATAAAGCCCACTCATGTGGCTTAGCGTAAGTGAATGCAGTAGTGGCCCACCCTCTGTTTTCCTCTCCAGGGAGTAGGTGCAGGGAGCCATGGTGTCTGAGGGTCTCCACACCACCAGAGCTGTGTTTCTGTAGCGCTGCGGAACCTCAGGAGTCCCTGGGCGGTTTGGAAGACCTGTAATGGATTGACATCATATCTTCCACTTACACCATTTACATACATGAATGCATGATCAATTTGAATACATTAACATTTAGCATTTGAAGTTCATTTTTCAGAACATTTTAAACTGAAATTAATCCAGCTTCTCAATGCCTAACCATGTAAACTCAAAACGCTGGTCTTTTCTTGTATATTTCAGGTGGCATATCACATGGCCTGTATTCACATAATGTTGTTAAATTGAATTATTAAATTAAATTCAGTTTTTATGTCTTGTAGACTACACCATCATCTGACAAGTAATGAAAAATACCAATCAATACTGTTCACAGCCCAGCCCAGAACAGCTCAGACTGAACAAGGACCTCTAGTGGACTGTTTTGCCACTTCGCCCTTCTCACTGTCAGGTTTTATATATGAGCCCAGCTGTTGTTGCTTGACTGCCCTGATAGTCTGGTGAAATCCATGAGCCTGTGGCTCCAATCAGAGACATAGCCAGCCTCCACCGCCCTGGGGCCTTCTGTTGCAGCCCACAAACCTCATGTGTTGTGTTACTGTGCCCCACCCTCAGGGCAGCAGCTAACCGCTGGGTGTTCAGAGGAAAAGCTGCCTGTGGGTTCCTCTCCTTCATCCCTTTAGTTCCTATCAGTCTATCCCTTTTTCCTAATGGCACCCACTGAAAATTTACGATAGCTTAAAAATGTCTGCTAAATACGGTATGTGCAACAACGTGGACATACATGGAGAATCCACCTGTGCTTTTATGACAGACATGAACCTACAGTACGTCCACACACACTTTGTTCTGGAGTAAACCTAAACTGACTTCATCTCTCTCTCTCTCTCTCTCTCTTTCTCACTCTCTCTCTCTGGCCTTCATCTCCTGCCTGTCACAGGTCTCTGACATGGTGGAGGAACTCACGGGCGAGGGAGAGGGTGCAGGAGCTGGTGATAGCGGCCAGCGGGTTGGTGGCGACACACTCATACAGCC
Organism: Setipinna tenuifilis; assembly: GCA_030347295.1. Lineage (NCBI taxonomy): Eukaryota > Metazoa > Chordata > Actinopteri > Clupeiformes > Engraulidae > Setipinna > Setipinna tenuifilis. Next base: position 19,077,563 of record CM059269.1, read on the forward strand.
CTGCGTCCTTTTTGGTGGTTTTCATAATCATCAGCAGCTGCCGCCCATCGGGACAGGAGATCATGTTCATCCTCGCATCAATCTCCAGTGGTTGCTTATCTGGGTACAAAAAAAAAAAAAACCCACAGCAATGTGACAGCTGGCAGTGCTAACTAGAATGTGGTAAGCTCCCTCCCTTCTCTTGTCCATTTTGGCTAATTCCGGTTCTGGTTGGATGTTCAAAGCTCTGGCTTGGGTGTCTAAAATAGACTTATGTTTACAGTTTAAAACTTAGCTCACAGCACTAGAGAAGGATAACAGTTCAAGGTGACATTTTGCACAACAGAGATAGCCAAAAATAAACCACTATGCTGTAGCCATGTCAGCACAAAGTTTACTGATAGACCCAGCTTTTATAACCAAGTACAGGGTAGACACAAAAAAGGACACTTAGAAAAGGCTGAGATGTGCGAAATGTGCCAACACATTCATTAATCATCATGATCCCTTCTTTACCCTTAATGCAGCCAAACTGCAGGGTGTTGAGAGGACTAAAAAGCTGGTCTTAGCGTCAGTGGTTAATGCTACCTCAAATCATGAGAAAATGCAGTATAATTGAAAATATATTTTTGCTATTTAGACAAAAATCATGAAACATTACTAACACACTGCATGACAGCTGCATAAAAATGGGTTTAATATGTAGTTTAATGTAGTTCAAAATTGCATTTTGTAATTTATACTGTAAAATGACAGTATCCCCACTGAATGCAGATAAATCAATTTTCACTGTCTAATTGTCCCTGTGCAAAAAACGTAAACAGGTCTGTAAGAAAATAAATAAAGTGAATATGCCCACATTGTGCACTCTTCTCTTCTGCCTAAGTAACAGGAGAAAAGGTACCTTTCTTCCAGTGAATGTGTGGGTGGGGGCTGCCAGCAGGGAGGCAGCTCAAAGTGACTGGATCCCCCTCCAGTAGGACATGGTCTCTCAACTTTATATGGAACACAGGAGGGAAATCTGAGAGAGATAAAGAGAGAGAATGAGAAAAGAGAGACAGAGAGAGAGCGCGTGAGAGAGAGAGAAGAGATGAGAGACAGACAAAGAGAAAGGGGGGGATATAAAGATAGGTAACAATGATAAAGCCGGGAAAGACAAAGAGGAAAAGAGAGAGAGAGAGAAGCAGAGACAGAAATATAGAGAGATGATGCAAGATGCAGCATTGGAGGGCTTATGGAGATGTGCAGTAAATTAATGGCCAGCTGTCTGTACTGTGCAAGGTTTTTTCATTATGTTCGGTAAGAACACGCTGTGCCATATGAAGATGTATTGTGTGGCATATGGCATGCTTATCAGCAGGCACAGTGGGACAACATGGCACCATGTGTCCCTTCTCATAGGAGACATTTTCAATAGAAATTGGATTAAGCGGGCACACCTGAGGCCAGCCGTGAGTACTGGCGGGAGCGCAGTGACCCATTCTCCCTGGCAATGGCAGTCGGGATGTCAGGCTGGGAGACTGTCTTGTCCCTCTTGCCTCTGGTCAGCCCCCACCTGTCCCACCTGGACCTTCGATCAGTCTCTCCACCTGCCAGAAAGTAAATGACAAACAAAATTGCTTGACATTGTGAAGCAGATGGGGGTTCACTCTTAAATCTATCAATTCCATGATACAGGGTGTGAAGAAGTGGTGAAGTAGTGCATTATCCGACAGAAGTACAGGTCGTTCCATTATTTTTGTTTATGTCTTTACTGTAAATGGCAGAAAATGCATATTTGTACCTTTTGCTGACTCAGACTGAAGACTGGACATGGACTCCAAAGACTCTGAGGACCCTGAGGGCCCTGTGGAGGAGCGTCGAAGTATGGACAGGAAAGGCGTTCTCCCAGTCTCCTCAGTCTTGGTTCTTCTTTCCTCAGAGAAGCTGCGGATCCTCTGGGATATTCCGGCAACGGTCGACCCAATCTTTTTGCGCATGGCCAGGACAGGAGACTCACTGGGCTTCTTCTCACTCTCCGGCTCCATCGAGGTCTCCACCCCTCCATCCATCCTCACCATCTCCACCTCTTTCTTCTCCTGGGAGCCTCGGCGACCCAGAGCCCAGGAGAGTCTACGTCTCGAGGCAGAGGTGTCCTCCTCCTTAGCCTCCTTGATTTCCTCAGATGGGGCTCTTCTCAGGCGCATGGAGAGCCTCCTCATGAAACCGGGGTCCTTCTGGGCCTCACGAAGATCCTGAACTGACTTTGACTTCTCTTCGAGCCTCCTGGACCCAAGCTCCAGAGGAGCACCGACCACTCCAGGCCTGTACACCTGCTCATCAACATCCTCAGCAGATATTGCCACCTGCTTCTCCTCTGATTTCTGCCAGGGGAGGCGCTTGAGGCTACGAGTCAAGGACGACTCACGCTTCTTAAACCGAGCCTCAAAGATCTCCTCGGAATCAATGTCCTTGAAGGCGGTGCCTCCTGGTGTGGTCTCCCTGACAGGAGAGTGGCGAGGTATTGGAGTCTTTGGTGGGCTTGGCTCTTTGGGAGGGTGCTCTGTGGATGCAACCCTGGAGAAGACAGCTGGGTGCTCCCTCGTACGCATGCTTTCTGTTTTGTAAGGGTTGACAAGTGTTGGTGTTGATTCAGGAGCAGGTGTTGATATTGGTGCATAGACAGGCACTGATGGAAGGGTTTGGGTTTGGGTAGAGTCTGGTCCAGAGGGAGCAGCAATGGTCTGCATTATGCTGGCATAGGCTGACATTCTGCCATCTGGAAGTACAACACGACTTGGAGATGGCGTCACGTAGGTTGAGACAACTGATGTTGGAGCCTTTCCAGTTGCTGGTGTCAACATAATAGAGCTGGAAGACACGCTCATGTCTGGGGGTCTGACTGCTGGGTAAAGGTCATCGTCATCCATTCTAATATCGGTCTCTGTCTCTGTCTCTGCAGCATCTATCATTGTTTCGTCTCTCACCTCTTTCACCTCTTCTTTCCTTTCTTCTTCTTCTTCTTCCTCTTCATCTACCTCTTCAATTTTTTCTTCTATCACACTTCTTTGGACCATGGTAGGTGTAGTAGTCCTTTGGATCACTTTCTGAACAACCTCTGTTTCCTCTATTCTTGACTCACCCACATCTTCATCTTTCTGTTCATCCCTAACCTCTGGGGCCACCACCTCTGTTTCCATCTCAGTCACCTCTTCCTCTGGCTTACTCTCCCTTTCAGCCTCAGCCTCCTTCTCCTCCTCCTCCTTCTTGCTAGTCATGTCCTGCCTCTCCTCCTCTGGTGAGGGAGGTTTAGGTGTGACAGGGCGGGGCTCGGCAAGGGCAGACATGGACACAGCCTCCTGCAGCCGCCTCTCCTCGATCTGAGCCAGAGGGATCTCCAGCGGGGCCCCCATGCGTCTGTGGAGTGGCATGGGCTCAGTGTCCCCCTGGCTAAAGGACGCACTCTTGCGAAGCACCTTGGTCTTGGGGATGTCGTCCCGGGCGGAGTCACTGGAGGCCGCTCTGACGAGAGGAGTGGGGCCAATGCGCCTGTTGTAGCGCCGGTCGTCGCCCATCCCCAGAGTGTCGATTAGGGGTCCACGCAGGCCGCTCATCTTGTTGTCAACCAGGCCACCCCTAAGCAGCCTCTGCCTCATGAGCTCCAGTTTCAGGGCGTAGTCTTCCTGGCTCAAATTCCCAGCCCCTGGACTCGTGCTTCTCCGTGGCAATTCCATTGACACAGCCTTTTTCAGGACTCGTCTGCCATCGTCGCTGCCTCCCTCTTTGGCGCCATCTTCTGGATTGATGCGGAGTGTCAGGGCACTGTCAGCAGAGCCACCTCGGCGAAGTTCGCCTCTCTTTCGGCTGGGCCCTTCTGGCTTATCTGACTCCATGCTCGATCCCCTGCGTAAGGGCCTCTTTGGGTGGTCCAACCTCTGAGGCAGCTCTCCTGGCTCCTCATCTGATGACCCCTTCCCCTCATCCTGTGTCGACCTCTTTCTAGCACGACTTCTGCCTGAGGCATCCTCACCCTCCTTATCCTTTTCCATTGGCTCACATTCCATTGGCTCCTGGTCCTGGCTCACTGATGCAGCCTCTACTGAGCCATTGGCCTTTCTTGTTGCCTCGTCTTCAGCCGGGATATCTGTTAGGGAGACTCTCGAGCCAGAGAAGCCCAGGTTCAAAGGCATGGGGATGAAAGGCAGCTCTTCAATGTCCTCATCAGAGTCGGAGGAAGACGAAGGAGGGGGGGAGCCTTCTTTGAGATGTTTTGGAACCGCAATGGAGACGTGACTTGAAGAGTCATCCAGCAACTCTGGGATAGATCTCATTACCATTTTAGACTTGTAGCTGATAAGAGATCGCTGGAAGGAAGGGAGAACAAGCAGAAATACATTTAGGATAACTGCAGCCAACCAAGTTGCTTGAAATAGATAAGTACAGATGAATCCTTTGAGCACACCACACAGCCGCTCAATTAAACATGCCAGTGATATTTATGATATATGATCACTGAAGTGTAAATACACTAAATAGAGTTTACTCTTAAAAAGTATACAGAGTCTTACTTACCTGCCATTTTCTTCTGGACAGGAATTTCTTGATGGACTCTGTGCTGATTGACTTTCCTTTATTTAGAGTCTAAAAGAGTCAACATTCATATAGGTCAACAATTAAGAAACAATCAAAATATTAATAAAAGTTTTTTTAAATATGCAATGACAAACTGTAACATATTCCAACAAAAAAGAATGAGTATAATATTAGTTAGTGTAGACGTTAATTAAATGAATAAAACAATTCAATGCATAGGGGTTCTGGGGTAGACATGAATAAATAAACCAAAAGTGTCTTGAGTAACAGATTTTTAACAAATGAACTTCCATGACATTTCTACATACAGTACATGCACATTCCAAAACCGCTTAAAACATAAAAGAATAGATTATGGTTGGTTATCATTTCAACTAATGAGAAGTTTAAAATGTACCTTAAACCAGGGATGACGGAGACATTCACTGGTATCAGGCCTCCTGGAAATGGATTCATATGCATTTAAATAAATAATTTCTCTCATGTCCCTCTCACACTGTTCACATCCAAGAAAGTCATGGCTCAGTTCCAAGAATTTAGCACAGCAAGGATATCAAACCCAGAGCAGAGCTTTGCCACTTACACTTTATCAGCCACCAGCAGTTTGATAACAAAGCCCTTGGCTTCAGGGCAAAGGTCAGCAAACATGCTCTCTTCAAAGGCCACATTGTAGTTCCTGATGTTGAGGACAGAGCTTCGATCATTCTCCCCCGCAAAGGGAGACACGCCAGTGAGGCTGTGGAGGAGAATACATTGTGATCCCTCATGTGCTTAATGATATATCATCTAATATTGAGATTCCAACAATTGTATGCAATTTAAAATGTAGCATTTCTATGATGTATTTTTCTATGATGTTAATTGAATTGTGAAGTCAATTAAATTATTAATCGGTTTGTTCATGCAGTTAACAAAATGGAGGATTAAAAAAAGAACATACCACAAATAGGTCAGGACTCCAACCGGCCTATACAAAATATGGAAATCAAATTAGCATGATGTATTATAGAATAACACATATGCAGCAGCTATTTCATAATTAGGCACCAGGTACATTACCAGATGTCAGTTGCCTTTGAAACAGGTGTCTGGTTGACAATCTCCGGGGCAACAAATTCAGGTGTGCCGTATTTGCAGTACTGTGCCTCGTCAGGGGTGTGTTTCATCGCATTCCCAAAATCACATATGCGAATTTGATCAGTCATAGAATCTGCCATGAGAATGTTGTCCGGCTAGGAGAGAAGCCCGGACATGGTGTTAAATTAACCAGAAAATGTGAGATGACAGAAGGAACTGGAGACATGGGAGGGAGCCTGGATGAATCTTGTGTACCTTAATATCCAGATGCATGATGTTATGTTCATGGAGATAGCCAAGTCCCTCCAGCAGCTGTCTGACACTAGAACGGATCTGAGGAAAGATATTTACAGATCAATTTGCTCTCATTATGTCACATGAAATAATCGTCAAAAGGATTAAACACATATTTTTATAAAGAATAACTATGAAGGAAATACATATCAGAGACAGGGGATAGTACAAGGCAGAGTTAAAACATTTTTCAGAGAGTTGTTGGCGTTGCATGGCTGCCGTCAGAACTAAGAATGTATCAGAAAGGTGATGGGAGTCAACTCACATCTGATTCCATCACTAAAGATTTCTTTGTCATCCTCTCCAGGAGCTCCTCTTGACACCTGTGAAACTTCGTCAAGGGCATCACTCACAATTACATAATGACAGGTGAGTGTGTGTGTGTGTGTGTGTGACAGAAAGAGAGAGAGAGAGAGAATATGTAGTTGTTTCTCTGTGTGTGTGTGTGTGTGTGTGTGTGTGTGTGTGTGTGTGTGTGTGTGTGTGTGTGTGTGTGTGTATGTGTGTGTGTGTGTGCGTGTGACTGTGTGTGAGTGTGAGTGACAGATTGTGTAACTGTGTGGTTATGGCTATAACCTTCAGTGGCTTGAAAACAAGCACAGGCTACCAGCGTGAAGAGCCCTCCCCTAAATGGTTTTGACAGTGTATCCGGGGAGGGGGTATGTGGCAGGGGGAGAGCGGCGCAGGCTTGGCTCCTGGCCAGCCGCCTGACTGAGGCAGGTGTTAGATAGGTATCAGACATCAGACACCTTGTCACCGCCACCGCTTAACGCCCACAGCCAAACTCAGTGAGAAGACAGAGGGCTTTGCACCCTCAATGACTGTTGCAACACCACACAGGAGGCGCATCACTGAAGCAGACACACGCTTGCCAATTGGCTTTTAATCGTTGATAATCCTGCCACCCTACTGCACCTAGTATGATGTGATATTTGTCACCATAGAGAAGGTGTTGCACCATCTTAAAGCAAAGCACTTTTCTCTGCTTCTCGACATTTTAAATAGATTCTTCAGTCCGGCCAGTCCTTTCTCCTCCAACTCTAACTCTGAAAAGACTCTGCTGGAAAGGATACTTCTCTGTGATGATAATGACTGCTTTCTTCGTCTCGAAGGCATCATGGAAATAAAGGATCCTCTCGTGGTCCAGCTCTGACAGCAGGCTCATCTCGCGCAGGGCCGAGGCCTTCCTTTTGGCACGCGCCGAGATGAACTTGGCCGCATATTCCATTTTCCCTGCTTTCTGCGTCACAGTCTTCACGTATGAAAAAGCACCCCTGAACAGACAGAATTTTTCAATTTCCATGAAAATGAGGACATTATAATGGCTACGAGGTCTTACACTTTATGGTCACACAGATCTTTTCTCTATTTTCTCCCTTTCTTTACCCTTTTGGTATTATACAGGATATATTTCGAGATATCTCACAATGGAAGAGAACAGAATAAAATACAATATCATGGATTCCAACAAATATAATTAAAACATTTTATGTGCAGTTTAATTTCAAAACATGCTGTTGTCATTCATCATGTGTCTATATATTCCAAATAAAAAAACACAGTTGTTGGCACCATCATGTTAATCATGTCCAACCAGAGGCTGAATGGTTAAAATAAGATATTCTAGCGTTCATAGCCTGATACTCTAAGATCTACATGCCTTACATGTGCCAAACCTCAGTCATTCGGAGCTGAAAATAATGTATACTGTGACTACCAATAAACTACCATTTTAATTGTATGTTGTTTAATTGCATGCTTATTTTAATGTATGCATTATGTGAGAAACCTTTGTAATAGAAACACAACTGAACCAGACAATGACTACAATCTGTTGCCTTTGTGTTAAAATAAAGTGATCACACAGGTACATGGAGAAGAAGTGCTTTTGGCACGGTCCCCTTGTGTCTCCCTGAGATAGTGAGACCCACCACCACTGGCTCCATAGCCAGTCATTTGGTGAGGATTAGCCACAGTAGAGCAGAGGCAGCTGCAGTCAGCCACAGCCTGCGAGAGACTGAGAGAGAGACTGGCAACAGCGGGGTGTTGGTATTATAATTACAGAGTCTAAGCGCAAGGGGGAAAATGACAGCGTGCAGAGCTGAGATATGGGTAAACAGCTTTACATGGGAGCCATCCAAGTGGTGGCAAATATGCTTGTTTTCCTACCCTGACAAATCACTGGGTTGCTGCATCAGTGCCAAGGTGGTTTGTACACGATGTCATTATCTGCTTTTAAAGTTCACCCTCTGACATAGAACCTGTACATGAGCTGTAGTGTTGTGACAGTCCCCAGTTGCACTGTAGTTACACTTCAGTGTCAGTGTCACTAAGCTCTTTGGTTGGACATTTAAGTAGTTAAAAACTACAGCTGTTCCTAGTATGTAAAGTCGCAATATAAACACATAGATAAATCATTTTTTGTAATTATTATAATGACTTTAATAACCTGGGGGTCTAAATGACAGTGATAGTTCCCTAAAATGTTTTCAGCTCAGATTTTGTTGCTTTTTTTAGATTTCGTAGACTGCAGGGCATCAAGGCAAAGATCACTAAAACATCACCATCTAAAAAATACCAAAAAAAACTCCCCAGAATACAAAGGAAATGTGTGTCTGACAGTTGCTGTCAGTAAACCAGGTCCCCTGACTCACCTCCCGATCTCTTTGTGCACATCATAGTAATCAGTCAGCCTCCGCATCTTCCTCAAGATGGATTGTTCGTCGTCCATCGCGTCCTCTCTCTCCTTCTTGGCTGCAGGGCACAAAACATAATCACCAAAACCAATCAGGCCGTCACTTTCAAATAAATGAAGAGGCGAAAGTACTGCCATGTACCTGCCCAGTTCAATTTGGTTGTTTACAACAAATGATCACCTCTCTTAATCTACAAAAAACATCATTGTGGTTTAGATTTTGATGTGTTAAATGGCCTGGGGGAGAACTGGGAAAGGCATAATAATGTTAAAGGGTGGAATCGTGCTAGAAACAAATATGAAAAAAAAAATGTAACAGTTTATTTGGCACGTGGTAAACAAGTTTGATTATTTCCAGGTTTTTATTTTGTTATACCTGACTTTTTATTTAGGTATGACACTATGAATTCTATGCTGGGCTTTTTATAACCGGGAATACCCGATAGTACAACTATAAGGAAAAAAAAGATTAAGATTACATCCTGAACAATAAACTGTATAACCCACTCATGAGATCCACCTGTAGCACCTGACTGCACACATGGACAAGCAGCCTATGCCTCACCTGTGTGAACGGTGAGCTCAGCCTTGCAGGACACAGAGCCGCCCAGGTTCTTAGCAGTGCAGGTGTAGACTCCTGAGTCCTCCGGACGAGTGTTGAGCACCACCAGCGAACACTCGTTATCGTCATACACGAACGTGTAGTGGCTGCTTTCTGCCAGCAGGACATCATCCTGAAAAACACACACACACACACACACACACACACACACACACACACAGACACACACACACACACACACACACACACACACAAATAAGCAAGTAGTAAGGACTGGACTGAGCTGAAATGCAGCTTAGCCACCCTCTCTAAAATGTTATCTCTGTTGCATTTGTTTGCAATTGCGTGAATTAAAATGATAGCAAGTGGTCAAATGGTAGATGTGGCCCAAAGGCATTACTCAATATAGCTCATAGCATCCTTATGTGAGCATGCTGGCTGCTTGTAGATGGAATAATGGAGAGAAGGTAAATGTCTGATAAGAGGTGTAAGCGGGACTTGTGTTTGTGTATAAGATAGGTCTTCTGTTGCTTTGGAGACAAGGCTCAGACTGAACAGAGCGAGGTAAGCGGTCTCATGGAGCGACGTGGAGAGAATGGAGATGAGGAAAACAACAGGGGAATTTAGCATGACTCCGCTCTACTAAAACAGCACATTATATAAGAACGTGGACAGAAAAGAAATATTGTGTGTGTGTGTGTGTGTGTGTGTGCGCCCGCGTGTGTGTGGGTTGAAGAGCACTTGATCTAAAAGTACTTGTGACAAAAACAAATTATGGATGAATAAAACACAAAGTCTGCAACCTGTTACACTGATGAAATCAGGAGCATACCAAACATAACACACTTAGCCTGGCATAGTGCTCCTCATTGTGCCCAAAATGTGCCCAACCATGGATAACATTAGCACCCATGTTCCTCTCGAAAAAGCTTTGTTTGTGTGTTTGGTTGTGGCCTATTTTTTTTTTTTGTATTATATTTCCTTCCTTCAGTTCATTGACATATCTGTGCATTAAAACTATATGGAAATGTCTGTAGAGTAATCCTGTAGCTGCTAAAATCAATGTATTCATTTTATATGGTACATACAAGGTCTTATTCAAGTAATGATAATAATTCTGACAAAAATACACAAATTATATGTTTATATGACTTGAAAGTTAAAAGGCATTCTGCTATTTTAGTGTTCTCTATATGGGAACAAACAGGATTTTAAAAAATGGGATTTTGATAATGGAACCTTGCTAAAAGAAAATAAATGAAGGTATATATTAAATAAAAACATGTATTATGAAAAAAGCAAATGAGGAACATACCTTATACCAAAGGATGTCTGGGATTGGCTTTCCTTCAACAACCACAGCAAAGCGAGGAGTCTCTCCCACACTGACATCCAAGTCCTCCATGATGGTCTCAAACGTAGGAGGAGCTAACAGCAAATTAACAAACAACCTAAATGCATAATTCAATGAACTTCTAGACAGCATTTAATTAGCACCTAGGTACAATTTGAAAATGGCCTTCAACTGAAACGTGTGGTCTGCAATTATCATTTAACACACTTTCTTTGTCAAATTCAGCTAATTCCTCCTCTGAGTCTTCCAACTGTCCATTCTTTGTAAGCACTCAGAAACATTTATATATAAATAGATCAAATATAAAACAAACCCCTTAAATGTTATCACACAGTTTTGTCTGTGTAAATGGAGAACAAAAGCTCAGGTTCAGTCATACACGATTCCTGCTAATCAACACGTAGCCTCAGGAGCATGTTGGCGTGGGGTGTAATTTCATTAGCTGTGAAGATTAGATATAATCATCTCTAGAACTACAGACTACACCCTCAGGCAGCTCTAGATGTGGGATTGTAGGGCCTCACCAGCAAGCTCCAGGGAGAAGGTGCAGTAGTCGCTGCCATACTGGTTGCTGGCAATACAGGTGAACTGACCAACGTCTGAGCTCTTCACTTTTACGATCTTCAGTGTGTGCTGGTTGTCATCAGGCATGGCCATCTCGTACATCCCAGGGCGATTAACAAGAGGGGCCCCTCTCCTATGAGCATAATATGATTGTTTATTTCTTCTGCTTAAATTTCTGATATGTCCATTTCATACCAGAGTGTGACTTTAAAGTCCCTAACGCTGTACTATTTTGGTCCAAGGTGTGGCCACTAAATGCTATAAATTAATACGTTGAAAAATTAACCAAGAATGTGACTACAAGCCCTGATCTGACACTACTGAGTCTCTCATGTTACAGATACTGTATCGGATACCTTCAAACTTTATTGCACTTCCTTGCCAGGTTTAATCATAAATATATGACATAGCTGTCATATACTCTACATTAGCAGTTCAGCATTCAAAGATAACCCTGAGATATCTGAAGTTACAGATTTAGTGACATACCTTTTCCAGGCCACGGAAGCATTGACGTGATTGAGCGTGACACTGATGCTGACTGATTGGTTCTCCACAGCGTACACTACGTCTGGCTTGTCAGTGATGACGGGAGTCTCCTGCAGATAGGGACCTGTGGGTGGAAAGAGCAAACGCAGACACTCTCACACTAATTCACACATCCCATCCACCAGCTGTCTAGAGGTATTTTTTGTTCTCTTTCCCTTTTTTTTGGTTTCTCTTATTCTTCATCACACACAGATCCATACATTACCTCTGTCTACAAAGCTGTCTTAGGAATGTATTTTTCCACTTTTAGCTTGGCACTCTTTTTCGCTCTTTCTCTCTCCATCACACACAGTCCATAAGTTACATATGTCTGGACAAGCAAGGTCTACATTTTTTTCAGTCTCTCTCTCTCTCTCTCTCTCTCTTTTGCACCCACACACACAACCACACACCCCCCCCCACACACACACACACACACATACACACACACAGATCCATAACTTACCTCTGTCTAAAAGCTGCACTGGGTCTGTGGCAGCAGAGGGCTTGCTGAAACACTTGCTGGTGATGGAGAGCACCCTGAAGGCGTAGCGCACGCCCTTGGTGAGCAGGGTGACTGTGTAAGTCGTCTCCTTCAGACAGGAGGCTATGATGGTCCACTGGATAGAGCCGAGTGCTTGCTGCTGGACAGCGTACATCAAAGTGCTGGGGTCTGAAATCACAAGCAGGCAGTGTGTTAATGTCAAAGTTAATTTTGATGAGGACACCTGTGCCAACCCACCACAGTCACTTCCCCTGACTTTTATTATATGTTCAGGGGCACAACAGCCCTGGCAGACAAATATCAAAACAGGACGATCAAACTTTACAACACAGAGCTCACCACAGCGGTTTATCTTGACCTGTTTGAGGCCGGTTTTGACAAGCCCGTAAAACTGTTGTTGAAAAGCAATTAAGAAGATGTCACTAGCTATTCAAGTTCCCCTACATTTTCTGAGGGAGAACAAGAAGAACCAAAAGAATTAAACTGCCTGCCAAAGGGGTGCAATAAAAAGGATCCTGTAAGGTTATATCAATCTGTATCTTCTCCGAAATGTATAATCTATTGCCACTATGAACCAGAATGATGGGAGAGATACCGATAGAAGGATCCAGCCTTTTAGGTTTCTTCCACGTCAAGGTGATGGTCTTGCCAGTGATTGATTCGACCATTGGGGCACCATCGGGAGGATCAGGAATAATATCTGAAGAACAAGAAAGACAGAAAAAAGGGAAAGAAAGGAAGAAAGAAAGAAAGAAAGAAAGAAAGAAAGACAGAAAGAAAGAAAGAAGGCAAGCAATGGAATTGAATATATAAGCAGATACATGTTTTATGCGTCATATGTCATATACATGCTTTTCCATTTAATCCAAGCTAGAGGTTAAGGCAACATTGAAAGCTCTGAGAACATAGTACTTCACTCACCTGTCACGTACAGATGGGCATAGCAGGTGGCCTTGCCCACCTTGTTGGATATGACACTTTTGTAGACACCACCGTGGGCGTGGCAAACCGAACGGATCACCAGGCTGTGAATGTCCCTGACTGGAGTGGGGTGGGGGGGGGAGTGAGAACAGCACAGGGGAACATGAGAGTGAGTCAGTCGAGAGTCTAGCGGAAGCATAAATAACGTGTTGTGTTACAGCACCTCAGTGACATCCTTATTTCGACAGAGAGCCTTGTAAAAACCGCCAGGTCTGTATAAGCCATAAAAGACCCATATATCATGGGCGGGTGGCAGAATAAGCTATATTTCAGTCGCAGCAGCGGGGGGCTTAAGGGAACTGAAACAATGCTGCTTTAGTTACTAACATTGGGTCATTTTCCTGTCCTCGGTGCTCGCAATCTTCTTGCCGTTGTGGAACCAGGAGATGGTCGGGTACGGCAGTCCGGCGACTTTGCACTTAAGTACCGCCTCCTTCCCTTCGATCACGTCAAGGTCATACAGTGGTTTGACAAAGTCTGGCATGGTGAAGCGCTCTACCTCGTTCTCAGGGACCTCTGGCTCCTCAGGTATGGAGGGCATTTTCTCCAGCTTTGCCCTGTCAGAAAACAAGTCAGACTAAAAATCAGAAGATCCGTGGACATATAGTGTACAACTAGAGTCAGTGATTGAAAATAGTCAATGTCTTGTTCATTTAATTTTTTATAACATGATATTACTACAACTATACAAAACAAAATGCATGGGAACCTTCTTTGTCTCGTTACATTTTTATTTTTATAGGCCTATTGTGAATGAGGTGTAGTTTCCTTTTTTTAATAGACCTATTTTCAATAAGGAGCAATGTGTACAGCCCTGAAGTCTGAGAGAGGCTCACATTTGTGATGAGATTGCAGGCCGAGGCTCTTGCACATAGAGCTCAGCCGAGCATTCGGCTTCTCCATGTGCATTGCGGGCCACGACCGAGTACAAGCCCTCCTCCTCGTTGCTAACATGCGCGATGACTAGGGAGTGTCGGCCCCCTTCTTTCAAGATGCGGATATCCTCACTCTCCTCCAGCGGATGGTCTGTGGGGGGATACAGAATATCACAATGGCGCCACTCAAGACACTTAACACTTCAATGCGGTCATGCGTTACTTAGTGAGTCCCTGGCACCCAAGGGAGTCGCTTACTTACCAAAATGGCTCCAGATGACTTTGGGTGGGGGGGTCCCGCTGACCTTGCAGTCAAAGCGGGCGTTGCGGCCCTCAATCACCTCCAGCACATCCAACTTGCGGGTGAAGAGTGGCTCGATGGAGGGAATGACTTTGAGTTTGGCACTAGAGGTTAGCTCCTCTGAAACAGCCATTAGGGAGGACGCAGCAGAGTGAGCAAGAGAAAGAGAGAGAGAGGTAGAGAACAGGATAGAGAGAGAGATGTCAACACTTGAGATTGGACTCGACAACACGTTACGTAACCTCTGCTGTGACACTGTCAAACTGTTGGCGGATCAATTCAATCGGATACTCCTTGATCTACTGTCTATCAGCAAGTGGCACTCAGAATAACAAGGTCAATCCAGGTCAAAACGCCTTTAAAAACATTTTCCTTACACTTTAAACAAAAGTGTCTGCTTCATGCTGACATGCACAGCAGCCTCACCTTTGGCTGTGCTCAGCTTGCAGGTATAGGTGCCGCTGTCGTCCTCGTGCACCGAGTTAAGCAGCAGCCGGCACCTGCGACCGTCAAAGTGCATCTTACAGTTGAGCAGCGCTGGCTGGATCAGCTTCCCATCCGACAGCCAGTCCACGTCCACGTCCTGAGGCCCCGTCACGTGGCACTCGAACAGGGCTGTCTCGCCCGCCTTCACCATCACATCCTTCACCGGTCGGATGACAGCCAGCAGAGGCTCTATGGGGGGTGCTGTGGGACATAGGAAGAGGAAAATCTGCACTGGAACATCATTCATACAGTCATCCCTATCATACTTTAGCCTGGTACACCACACTCTTCCACTTCATTTCACTTTGTCCAGCTACTCTCCATAGGCGTACATTTCATTGATGGTGGATGAGTACTTTGTGTAAATTTTAAAACCAGTGGGTCTGCCTGTAACCACACATGGCTGATTGAAAATAGAGCACTGTAGTGAAATACAATATTAAGTGGAGGTACTACAGTGGCACTAGCCTGGCTAATCATGGTCTGCACAGCGGGGAAGTGTCTGATGTCCCTAATATTTCTGATGATTTTGTCTTAGACTTTTGACAAAAACGATGACATGCAAATGAAACATCCTTACTAATGGAATAGTGTAATGTGGGGTAATACTAGATGTAATACTGATATGGCACAATTCTGCCCAGCAATTACCTGTCACCTTCTGACCTTTAAGTCCCTGGCTGCCATTTGCCTGAACCTTTCAGTTTATAATTCAGAATTTATAAATCATATTTTTTGATCAAAGGCTGGGTATTTATGTTTTTGTCAGTGTTTTGAGGTTTTTCTGACACAGGCAGGCACTGGTTAGAGGTTTACTTTACAAATCATTAACAACATGTAAATAAAAATAAATTACTAAAAACAAACAACAAAACAAGCCTAGCCAGGACAGGCAAGGAAACTAGCAAGGGATTCTTTAAAGTCGTGGTGTCCTCAAGATGCTCTTAATGCCAGATTTCAGACAGCTCAAAAAAAGATGCATTGTCAAAGGAACATGAAAAGTCTACTTGAAGTGTTTTGGGAAAGAGTGGGTTGCTGTGAGCACAAATGATCTCCACCTTACAGTGGTGCAGCCTGCCAAAGGCCAGGCAGATAATGAGGGCAAGCCTCTGTCATCAGTAGTGCCCCCCTCCCACCCACAGAAACAGCCTCTGTGCTGAGCCTGTTGGCTAAGGCAGCTATACCCTAAACCCAGGAACACAGGTTTGACTCTGACTTGGATCATTTCCCAATCCTTTCCTCATCTCTCTCTCCCTTACATATCCTGTCATATCTTCACTGTCCTATCAATTAAAGGCAAAAAGTAAAGGAAAGGAAAGAGTAAAACAAAACAACATAACTTAGAATAATGCAATACCTACAGTGTTCTTCAAGTAAATACACTTTTTACACTTTACTTGTACTGTACCAGAGTACGAAACGCACCAGACTTTTGGGTGTCAAGTGGACTTCGGGTATGGTACATTTGGCAGGCTACTCTTACAGACAATAGTGTTGTGCTGTATGGAGTAAAAACATCTCACCAAATTAGCAGTGGCATGCAAAGAACAGGACTAAAAAGGGAATGACTCCTTACGATTGACTTCCAGTTTAGCTTCACACTGCTTCGTCCCATACTCGTTTATGATCTTGCAGGTGTACACCCCTGAGTCAGACTTCTGCGCTGACTTGATGATCATCTCGAAGAAACCCTCCTCTGTTTCACGCACAGTGTGCCGTTGGCCTGTTTTGATGGTTACTCTATCTCTGAGCCTGTAAAGACACAAAAATAGCTTTATACCTGTGAACATAAAGTGAGATGTCAGGTATGTTTGTTGATACACCAGCAAACCTAAATTTATTTCAGAAGTATACTCACTATTAATGCTTCTGCATGTTACATTCACTTAATTGTTGACAGCAGCAAGGACTTACCAGTACAACATAGGTTTGGGCTGTCCTGTCATGCGGACAGACATGGTCACCTCCTGTCCCTCAATGACAGCCTGATCATTCATGATAGCCTGTGGCAAGACAGAACACTAATGTAATCAATCCGTTAAGGACCATAACATTTATATCAAGCACAGTTTTACATAATCGTGTAAGGCTCAACTTAAGGTACTTTTGGATTTAATTCAAAACAATTTTGTCACAGACACATAACACAGTTGGGTACAGTGTCATACTGGGAGTCGTTCTAGTTATAGCAACATTTTTAAAATTAGACAGTACATTACATTCCAGTGCAGTGTAGTACAGTTAGTGCACCAATCCCTAAAACTAGCCAAGGCCTGCTGGCTGCCCAATGTGAGACAACAACAACAGTCTGATATCTAATCTAATAAAAATAACTGAGAGCTAAAAGGAGAAAATGAACAGATTTAATTTTGTGCAATGTTTCGCTGTATTTTTAAAACCCTCAAGACTAAATCTGTGCACCCACGAGTATGTGACGCTTAAAATAGATCGCAGTATATAGATAGTCACAAACACGTGAGCAACAAAATAACAACATGAAGTAACAGAACAATACCTGAAAGGCAGGTGGCTCTTTAAACCGGGGATCCATAATGGACCTGTTGTCTGGGCCGCGATATGGGCTGCCGTAGTCCATGCTCTCCTCCATAGGGCTCAGGTACTCCTCATCAGAAGTGATCGGGCTGGCAACATCCATGGGCACTCCCAGATTCCCCCTCAGCTCCTGTGACGGTTCTGTGGGCCACGAAGACATCTGGGTAAGTCAGGGTCTGACATCAACAAAATGCTCAAAAATGAATAAAATTAATGCAGGTATTTAACAAATACCATGTAATACAATAACTTTTAGCTGATATTTGGGGAACTATCCATATAAAAGGTAAGCTTTTCCCTCTTAGTTGTCTTCTTAGATATATAAGTAAAATAAATTCTAACTCTATTTATAATTTCTTAAAAGTGTTCTTGTGATTTGTGTGTGTGTGTGTGTATATATATAAACTTCAACCGTTGAAACTCAGGTTTCATATGCAGTTAACCCCACTGAATTCTGAACATGAACTCCAGCCAGAAAGCCAGGTCAAGCTGCACATGAACTGAATGACGGCAGACATTTTCTATCTGGAAGCAGGTTGCAGTAGCGTGCCCTGCTGCACATGTCCCCTGGTTTTCATGAGCAACAGGGTGTATGTGCAAGGGGTAAAAAATAGACACTGTGTGCAAGTCTCTGCTTACCAGAACATGTATATATTACAGTTTCCATGTGATTCTAATGCCAATGCTGTGACATTTTGAACATGGATAAAACCATGCAAACCAAATACTTTTTTTTTCAAAAATCTTGAGAATATTTAGTTAAAAAGCATATCAATTAACAAACACAAATAAATATACACTTCAACCAACAGCTCAGAAAAACTTCTTGGAAAATTGTACATGCAATTTTCAAAAGACATAATTTTAATAATATAAAATTGCCAGCACCATCTCAAGGGTGAACTCCAAAAAACCTGTTCACCATGATAAAATGTACAAACTATCCTTGTGACATTTGTGACTACATGTAGAGGTTTCCAGAACTTTCTTTTGCAACTTAATTCTCCCAGCAACAAAGTGTGGCAGTGAGCTTTTCTTCTGCTCTCTGCCACATATCCTCAAAAGACTCACCTAGCGCCACACCTCCATTCAAACTGAGGCTGTGGACTGAGCAACCTTGAATGGCTCCACCGTGTATTAAATCCTGACAGCATTTGTGATAACTTGTCAGCGTTTCAACAAGTGGCCATGCATTCTGACTCGTAGGCTGGAGTATAAGATTTCTCTCTGTTACCTCCTATTGCCCTGCCCATTTCTCTCTTCTCCTCCTCCTCCTCCTCTCTCTCTCTCTCTCTCTCTCTCTCTCTCTCTCTCTCTCTCTCACACACACACACACACACACACACACACACACACACACACACCACATTTAAATTAGCACATATAGATACATCAAGATTGCCAATTAAGATTCACGAGCACATGCTGAACACAGACAGTTTTGCTTATTTGCATTACTGCATTGTCTCTATTGGCAACCAAACTGTAAATATTTCCTTTGTATTTTTAAGCACTAATTCTGATATGTTGCAGTGGCTCTATGGCTGCCCAGTATGGTGTTTATAAAAAATATACACAATGAAGACAATATGTATGTTATATATATGTATGTTTTTCTAGTGACTTAAGTTAAATGTCATTTGATTTGCATATTGTGTGTAAGGACACCGCATAACATAGAGAATCCATAAATATAAAGAACAGGAATTGCAAGAGTATTAGAATGCACACAAAGCTTGATGTGGTGAGCACTATGACTCTGACATTAATGTCAAGTGAAAATAACACAAGACAGTGATCATTCCTGGGAACAAGAAGTACTATAAATATCCAGTGCATCCACTGCCCTAATTAGGTAAAGTATCCCTTTCTCAAGAGTCATCATCAGATACCTGACTCAACTGAAAGCATAACAAGCATACTTCATTAAAACAGAAAAGGGGAATAAAAAACATAAAGATAAAAAACAAAAGAAGTAAAGGGCAAAAATATATAGAACATTGTCTTCTTTCAAACATTGCAAAAAGGTTAATTTTAATTCACTTGTGCTTCCTTGTGAGTTTTAAATGATCTTTCATGAGCAGTGAGTGTTTCCTATTATTATAGGAGAGACAGCAAAGCCTGTAGCCTCTTTGCATTCATGTAAAAGCTAATACATATTTAATGCTCCTGAAAGAAACAACCCCATTGCAATTAATTAATTGTGCTACTCTGCTTTTCTATTCAAACACTGGATGCCCCATAATGGTAGTTAATGAGAATCACTGGTACTGCTTGTTTAGCTCAGTGTCTGTGGAAAGATGATTAGGGCAGCTTGCTAGGCTTGCTTTGCGCGTTCGACATTTAAAGCTTTAATTCCTACAGTAATTCATATAAAATTAACTTGGCAGTGCAGGAAAGCAAGACTAATGTTTGTGGAAATGTCAGCCCCGGACTATCCGGAGGGATCCCTAAACAACAGTGTTTCTTTATTCTGAAATTCATCAGGCGGCCAGCTTGCCTTTAACAATTTATAAGTTCAATTTAGCCGCTGGGTTGCTATGGTAACTATCAGTGAGGAGACACAGCTAGAATACTGTGCAGAGGTAGACAGGGAGAGAGAGAAACACAGAACGAGAGAGGAGGGGGAGGGGCAGAATTGGTGGTTGTAGGGACTGTACAAACCAAATGCTATACAAAACATGTGGAATGCTGATGTAAAGTTTTGAAATTTTGAGAGGTTAAGTGTAAAGAAAAACAATTACAAAAATGTAAGAATTTACCAATGTTGAGTTATTAAAACATCTATGTTAGTTTTAGCTTGCAAAATATAGGTATATATGCTATCAACAATAACATCTCCAAGTTGGAAAGCTAATATTGAAAATGTTGTAACAGAAAGTGTCAATGCTGTTGGGATCTAATTGATGTAAACACTGCCATATGCAAAGAAGCTTGGAGCTCCATATGTAGCAATGCATCTGGCCAGAGGCCACCAGCGTATTGATGAAGTGACTCATTTATTGATCCTGCTGAAATAAACTGTAGCGTTCAAGCCCCTAAATGTACTTAGCCCTTTTTTCTGTATTTACACATACATAATACTACCCTGAAAAATCTTTTTTTAAATTCTTTTGTAGGTACAACCTTGTCGTACCTATCCAGCCTTGCTAATGCAAGATCTACTTATAGGTAACCCATCAGGGATGGTTGGTAACTTTATTGTTCAAGGCCTCAAAATAATGATAGTGGAATTAACTTTTTGTTTATTTTTCATGATGAAAGGCTGGTATGCAGTGTAAGCGTGTAAGAGTCTTCAATCCTCATCAATGTCAAAGTTTCAAAGTATTCACAGAAGTGTTGTGCTTGACTCAGCCTGGGTTTCCAAAAGTGTTTGAAATCCGTTTATAAGCCGGCCAAGCCTTGCCCAAGCAGCATATTTACTTACCTAATGGACCTTTACTTGGCACTTGGAAAACTCTCTATTCTCAAGAGAGACACACTTGCATTAAGAGCTTCACCTGCTTCCCCTGAATGTAAATGTGTCTCACTGACCTGGTTTGATGACGAGTGATGCATTACAGGTTGTTGAGCCCATCTGATTGGTTGCTGTGACTGTGTATGCCCCAGCATCGCTCGGCTTTGTCCTCTTTATGATCAAAGAGTGTCTCTCCCCTTCCACCTTCACCACATGAGTGGGGCTATTCTTTATCTCTGTGTTGTTTCTTTTCCATGTCACTGAGGTAGGGAGAATAGCAGACTAGGTGTTAACAGGGTACCCATTCTCTATCATTAACAATGAGAGAGACAGTGCTAGAGAGAGAGAGAGAGAGAGATAAAGAGATAAATGATCGAGGCTAATTTTATCAGGTGTCATTAACACACGGAAATGTGTTTAACTTGCAGGAGCTGAAAAAATGTGGTGAAAAGCATTTTATAACCTCTAGAAACTGAGGATGATGGTACCTTAAAATCTAGTGAGCATGGACCAATTCAGCAAAACAAATCAATCTTAACATGGAGCGTAGAATAGCAGAAACCGCTTGCCTTCTGGGAGGGGGGTACCAGCGATGATGCATTTGAGTACCACTTCAACGCCACTGGATGAGACAACATCA
Source organism: Setipinna tenuifilis (assembly GCA_030347295.1). Lineage (NCBI taxonomy): Eukaryota > Metazoa > Chordata > Actinopteri > Clupeiformes > Engraulidae > Setipinna > Setipinna tenuifilis. Next base: position 19,098,986 of record CM059269.1, read on the forward strand.
TGGAGGGGAAATTCAAACACAGGAGCTTCCATAGGGTCCTCCCCAGCTGACACATATGAGTCGTCTGAGGATTCTGCCCAGAATATTAAGAAGACAGGAAGTTATTGTTGGTTGTTAATTGGTTATTGCTTGAGAGTAACAAATTACAATCTGCTCAGAAACAGGGGATGGGAGTACTAAAAGAAAAGCTGTTTTCATAGATAAGAAAAATAATATTGCATAGCTATAAACATTTTAAGCACAAATAAAAAACATGTTCATTAGATTTGTTTAAACAACTTACCCAGCTCAGGAGACATCGGCCTGGTGCGTCTGCCTTTTCCTCGGGTCTTTGGTGGTTTCTCCTCTCTGACAGGGCTGCTTTTCCTTGTCTTATCAACCTCAGCCGGAGCCACCTCCATGGGTTCCTCCTCTACAATTATGGTGGGAATGGAAATTCTCAGTGGAGCAGCAACAGCAGCAGATGCAAGACCAGGAGCTGGCACCGAAGACAATGGAGTCACATCCAGCTCCATCTTCTCCTCTTCCGATGAAGGCAGGGAAACCCTGGGAGGTTTTCGTGGTGGTGGGGCAGGTCGCTCGTGAATTGTTGAAGGGTCTCTTTGCACGAGTGGACTCTCAGGTCGACGTTCCAACTTCCTTACACTTATCTCTATGGGTGCCTTCCTGTGGATAGTTTCATCCATTTCTGATACAACAGGAACTTCTTGCGCACGTATTGTCCTCTGTACCAGTGGACTGGGCGGTCTCGGTTCAACCTTACGCACCATCTCAACATTCCGTGAAGGTGACTCCATGCGTCTTGGTAGGGACCGTGGTTGTTCTTCAGACACATAGCTGACGTCTATTGGTGACCTACGTAGACTCGGGCTGGCACTCCGCATTAGTCTGGGTGAACGGTGTCCAGGCAACTCAGAGGATGACATGGCCTCAGGAGGCGAAACCTCATGACCCAGTCGGCTACCGGCCATGATGCTCACTGTGGCTCGCTTGGTGTCTTGCTGTGGCGACACCCGGTCTGGCGGCACTTGCTGAATTGCTTGTGCTTGTAGCTGGCTCTGTTCCATGTGTGGTGACTTGAGAGGCGACTGATCTATGCATTGTTCTCTCTCCTTCTGCTCCTGAGCCTGCTGGGCACGCTCCCTGTCCTGCAGTTTCTGCAGCACCTGAGGAGGAATCGGCTCCAGTTTCCTCAGAGGCTGCCGGCTCCTGTGAGACAGCTGCTCTGTGGAGAAGGACTTCTTCATGTGCGGTTTCCCAACGAGTTTCTTGATGCGCTGCAGCTCTTCTGTGAACTTGCTTTCGATGTCCTGGACCTTCTGGGAGTACCGTGGTCTGTCTTCTAAGGAGGCAGCCCTCTGTTTGAACATGGACCTCCTTTGAGCTGCGTCAGCCTTCAGAGCCTCGCTGAGGTCTTCCCGAGAGCTCTCTCTGGAAATCCCCAGCCGGCTTCCTCCATCATCTGAGTCAACAGACGGGGCTCTGTTGAATCCGCCCAGGAACGTCCAGAGATGGAGCCCTCATTGTCGATGCTCCTTCGGCGCTCGAAGTCTCGTACCTTCTCGAAGATCTTGGAGCTGGGACGGGTCAGCTTGGGGGACGGGCGGGGGGTCAGGTCCTTGCGTGAGTACTCACTGATTGGAGTCTGGGGCCGGGAGTCCGGGGCACTACTCTGGGACATGCCCGAAGACTTGGGCTGTTTGATCTTCTCCTCAAACTCACCTGGCACTGTGTCCTGGTAATCACTTGGCACAACGACTTTCTTGCGTGGGGCGAGGGGCGTGGCAGGGCCTGAACCGGATCGGCTGGGCAGGGGAGAGGCAGTCGAGCGGCCAAATTTGGGGGAGGGGGGAGGGAAAACTTGAGGGGGAGAGTCCCTCAGAACATCCTCAGACTGGCTCCTGAAAGAAGGCGATTAAGGGAAATGCTCTGTTAGCGAGTGGGGTTATGCATGGGGGAGGAGCCCAGCTGTTTGGAAGAGGACAGGGAGGCTGTGGGAGCCAGTGTGGCTTTCAGTGGCTCAGGGCTTGCAGTGTGAATGTCTGTGTTTGTTAGGGCTCGTCAGCACGCATGTGTCTTTGAAAGAATTATTTTGCTAACTGGTGTGAAGGGTGGGGAACTTTAACTGTGGGAAAAGGTTGAACAGAGGCTGGGTATATTTTGGGCAGTCGATGAGAAGAAAACATAAACTAGCATGAACAATTTGTTGGTGACGAGATTGGTGGTTTGGTGACCAAAACTGTAAAAGCATGTTCAAAGCATGGTCAAACTAAGTCAATCATATGGAATAACAGCTAAGGGACAACATGTTTCCTTTTATCTATGTTTTGAAAGTATGTAGTTTCTAAAGTGGTAAAAATAAACAGAAAATGTGATTTGTGTAATAAATATGGACACATCACACTTTGATGATATTGGTTAATTTGCATCCTTTGATGCATCTGTGCCTTGGTGGTGATAATAATCTTAGATTATGTGAGGTTGACAGGCCACATTGTTGAGTATGGTGCCTACTACACTATTCCTTCCAAAAAAACTGGACTAGACCACCATAAATTACTGGATATCTACAAGTTTAAGTCAAAGAGTGCTCGTTGTGACAAGGAAGGACAGACTGCAATGTTTGACTTGATACAAGCACGCACACCAGATGACTGCAGTTAAGGACCTACACCAAAAGGCCTCTGGTAACTAAACTTTCCACAATACAGATAAAGATCTTAATTTGTGCTATGTAACACAAAACTGCAGGCACCTGACAGCACAGTAAATTGTGCTGAAATAAAAATTACTCTGTGCATGTTTCAAGCAAATACACATAACTCCTTCCTGGTCAACAAATGCATAGACTTACACTTGTATTTAATATCCAGTGTAATACTGCATGAACAGTATGCAGGCAGTGCATGCAGAGAATATGAACATGCAGAAGGTTAATAAAACTGTACAAATGATTTTTTGTTACATGATTAAAAATTGTAAATCATAAAGCTTCTCCTAGAGGGGCTGGGCTACTAAGTGAACCTCTATTTGTTTAAAACTGTTTCTTTTAACTTTTGTTTTAATATTTTTTAAAAGTTGGGATTACTAAGTAGATTCTGCACATTTCTAAATGAGAGATCAAATACATCCCAATAAAAGTAAAATACTTTTGCTAGAGGTGAATGTCATGTTGCAATTTGGCAACATATACTTAACACCTTGCTTAAAAATGAGTTTATTAAAAAAGCATAGTCAGGTCGAGTTTAAATGTTTACAGCTTGATAGGGCTGTAGTTCAAAGTCACTGTCTTCTCATCAGAGCATTAGTATTGGCAAAATGCATGCAATCATGAATGCGTGCAAGGAAAAAATTACACCAAACTTGCATGCACAATAATAACCAGGGGATAACCAAAGGGGTCGGTGAATACCTCACACACACAATGAGATGCAAAGAAGTGTTTGAACATCAGAGCTGAAGAGACCTTGTGCGTCAGTGGGACACAATCAAACACCAGTCAGTCAGTCCAGTGTTTCATTGCGGCCACCCAGAGAAAGATATACACACACACACGGTGTTCTTGCATTCATTGGTATGTGGGTCATAACTCAAACAATTTATATATGGACAATGGGGGAGGAGGGACAAAGGAAAGTGTGAACCCAAGTGAAGAGAAAATAAATGGGTATGAGGGAGAAATAAGGCTATAACTCTGTCTGAAGGGTGCGGCTGAGCGGGGGCTAGGGGGGAGACTGGAGGAGGGTGATCAACGGAGCTATTATGAAGTACGGCCACATAGTTTATTCAAAGGCTGAGTCTGTACTCAAACTGCTGTGGCAGGTTTAAGAACGCGAGGTTTTGATAGAAGAACTTTTCGAGAGCTAATCATAAAACCATTAGTGTTGGATGGCATCACTTGCTAATTTAAACGTAGCATATGCCTGTACGGTGCCTACAGTACATGAAAAAAAAAAAAGCTATAAAGTTCATAGCTGCGCAAAATGCATGAAAGATGAGATGTCTTATACAATACCATTTAGAGATGACTGTTGATACATATATATTTTTTATTACAACCTCAATATATTTTCTAATTCATGACTTTATCATCATTCTGACAGCAACTGTCTAAAACTCAATTGAATCTCTAAGCACTGTAGACTTCTCAGTGGAATTCTTATGAAGAAAGAGCCGCAATACTTATCATATCGTGTAAATCTGGTTTACATTAGACTTGGAGACCAACTTTAGCACAAAGTATTCAGCATAGGAAGGCGAGTCAAAATTAAAATCCCCAACTATGGCCGTTAAATGTTCCCTTTTTGTATGAAAATATACGTAGTATGGAAGGACTGCTAAATGAAGAGAAAATAACAAGAAATGGAATAAAAGTAAATAAGGACCAAAATAAATATATAAATAAAATATAAATAAATATATTGGGCTGAATACATTGGGGATATCCATGCTGTGTGCATTCCTAAAACAGACGTGGAGTGTCTTCTCTTCATGAATTACTGCAATGCAGAGAAAGAAAAATAATCTCCAAAGGGCAAAAGCTTTGTGTTTTGGTCAGGCTTTAGGCACTGAGTACTGCTAGTGATGTGGTAATATGTATGAAGGGTCCAAGCTACAACATGGGGCAGGAAGAGTGTTACAAAAGGACTGGATGAACCAGAGGATACAGTCAGGGACTCTCTTGCCAACTCGCTGTAATACTGATCATTCTCTATGTGCAGCTATAATCTGCCTTTTGTTGTGCAAATAGGCCATGTTCTGTAAACAGTCACAACATTTCTGTACTCATCTTATACTTCTCCGCTGCAGTAAATAATATTACATCGGTGAATGAAATGTTATAAGAGGATATCTGTTGTTGTTGTTCCCTTTTTGTTATTGTACTGTGCTTGACCAATCTTTACCCTCTGGAGACCCTGTGTGCTATTGTCCTGCAAATTGGGTTGTGTTCATATCAAGAGATCCCCTTAGTGTATCCTTTGCTGTTGATGTATGAGACTTAATGATGCTCTTACAGCTATAATCATTATGCCACCTTTTGACAGATTTTTTGAACACTCCTTTTCTCTGTAATGAGACCCCATGTTATAGCAAGGGCCTTCAGAAACAGCATAACTGCTTTGCTGTGAGTGTTGGGGCTGTTTAGAGACGTGGTTTGTTCGGCTTTTTTGTTTGTTTGTTTGTTTGTCGAAGTTGCGGCTGCTGGGTCTGGTTTTTTTTGGATGGAATGTTTACTTACAGGGGTATAGAAAAAGTCCTTCCTCTATAGAGACTGAACGTGCTACCGTAGTAATCGCTAGCTAAAGACACACTTTCCTCGGACCCCCACACTGGCCGAGTCAGATTGGCGCGGGAGGCTCTCATCAGAGGCTCGACCCCTAGGTGTCTGATCTGGGAGCCCGGTGGCTCCCCTCTGTTCGCTTGCCTGGTGCTCCTGGCTCCGAGGTCCTGTTGCCCGGGCGCCCGAAGGCCCAGGGCCAGGGCCTCCTTCTCTACCTCCCACCTATCCGTGCCTAGGTGACTGGCCCCCTCGGGACCCGCATCCATCACCCTGTCACCTGCAACACAGTTTTATAGAGAGCCATCAGTGACGGGGTGCACCCACATGCAGTATTACAGTCAGTGCAAAGGCAGCTGTAAAGCTGGTGTGCTGTTAAAGTGGTCCTTCCGTCAAAAAACACTTTTAGTAGCTCTATTTACAATGTGGTCGGTCACAACAAGCAGTATATGCACGCAGCATTCCAAGACGTGAAATTCGACCCTCATGGTTGTACTGGTCATTGAAGGGTCAAGCTAACCAAAACGAGCGGATCAGAGCAGGCTAAACCTATCTACGTCACTAGGTCGTAAGCCCCGCCCAGAGCTATGTATGGCACGCTCACATCCATTGAGAACAGTGGACAGAAGCTAGGTGAACGAAAGACAGCGAATTTGCCCAATCAGAGGTGCCTTATTGACACGTCATGGATATTCACGAGGGACACCGGAAAAGCCAGTCGTTCAACCACTAGACCTGTTCTAGCTTACAGAAAACGGCGTCAAACAAGAGAACTAAGACATAATTTTTCACAGAAATGACGCACAATGCATTCAACCATAGTGGCGACACAGAAATATGAATAAAAATAACGATGGAAGGACCCCTTTAAGAATACATTTGTACAACATAGTCTCATAGCATCCTAATAATAGCATAATATGGCATTATAATACCACTTCATAAATACTATTAAAACAGAATAAACTCCACTGCTATTGCAACACATTTAATGTAAAATCAAATAAAAAAGGCTATGCTTTTCTGAGCAGCATAGCGAGAAAAATAAAACTGTACTTTCTGCCTCTAGTGCAACTATTTCAGCAGAAATCACCCTCCCACAAAACTTCATCTGTCTGCACATTACCTGAGCCAACTATTGAACAATGAGAAGGTGTGTGTGTGTGTGTGTGTGTGTGTGTGTGTGTGTGCGCGTGCGTGCGTGCGTGCGTGTGTGTGTGTGTGTGTGTGTGTGTGTGTGTGTGTGTGTGTGTGTGCGTCTGTGTGTGTGTGTGTGTGTGTGTGTGTGTGTGTGTATGTGTGTGTGTGTGTATGCTCTCTCAGACAGTGGCGGAGCAAACACTGGCACTGGGGCTCATTTAAGGCCTGACACTGACAAGCACGGTGGAGTGGAGCGGAAAGGCAAACGGCAAGCATCCATCAAGCGAGACACTGAAGGGCCACTCGCCATCCGGCTATGTCCGTGGCCTGACCGATCGGACCCATCAGATATAAACGACTTCAGAAGAGTCCTTAGAACGTCTTGCAATCTTTCAGTCTATTTTTTTCTTTTCTTCCAGTATTTCACTGTGTCTACAGAGTGGGTGTTCATCACCTCGACATGCTTTTAAAGGAGACTTAAGACACACTGGAGAGGCAATGTGTTTTTGCACTGACAGGATTATTTCTCACACAATCACTGATATAAAGACTTGAATCTAGATGTAACACTAACAGTTACTGGAGGTATAAAGTAAAAGTGGATAAACTTTCACAAGGAAAAAAATGCATTTACACATTTGCCTAGGGGGGCTCTGTCATGTCTTGTTTTTTTTCCTGGAAATGAAAGGATATATTCATTTTCTATTTATTTGTGAGACATCATTGATATGTTATTCATCCTTAGTCTGGGTGACCTAAATACTCTCCCACTCGTTGTCCCAGGGGACTGACAGAAAAGTCTATTCATGCCACTGCACTGACAGCAGAGTGGTTTCTGGCAGGCTTTCTGCATTTCAAAAAACACAAGCCTGTCTCACCCTTATATTTTGATTGAAAATAAAATGTGGGTTTTCTTATTGTGTTCACTGGCTTTCATGATTAAAGAAAAAAAAACAAGAACTAAGAACCAATTTTAGGTCATTTTTTTTCACAAGATTATTTTTTTTCTGTCAACTAAATTTAACCAATTGTTGTAGCCTTCTATAGTATCAAACCACCGTTACTGTATATTTCTGACGGTTCTACATAACTGACTGCCAATATGTCAGGATGTAGATTGATACAGACAAGGTAAAACTGAGCAACTCTGACCACAGTTACTGGCAGAGGCGAAAGAAATGATATACAGATTTCATTATTCCGTTATTCTGCCTTTTAAAAGTTAAAAATCTGTAAACCAAGACGATCATGGAATTTCCACAGTAAAGTGTCAGTTTACCTGCAGGCACTCTTTGGGCAGCCTGGTCCTGATAGTCCTCAGGTCCCTCTTTGGTCTCCATGGGTATCTGGGGGTCGGCACCTTCGTCCTCTGTATTCTCTGAGTCTGGTGGAGGGAAAAAAAGACACTGCATTGCATTATGTGTCAAAACAAAGACATTGTAAACACTTTGATGCTAACTAATGCAAAACAAATAATTGATAATAAAGATGGAAATGGCCAGCTACATTTCCAGCAGATGGCTTAACCCATACATGAATGATCGCATATTAGAAAAAAAGAGGGCCTGATCCAGAAAAGCAAATCAAAGGATGTTGTGTTAATGTAATGGGGAATAAGAAAGGAAGGTGGTGAATGTTACAAATAATGTAATTAATACAATTTCTTTTTTAGCTCCAGAAAGATTTCATGAACCAGGAAATAGCAAAACAGTGCTCAGGATTTGAAAACGGAAAACGCATAAGTGATCTTCTGAAGAGGATGTTGAGGTAGGTGGGGTGCTGATAGCTCAGACATGATCAGGAAGAACAAAGCACAGAGCAGAGAGAGCGGAGAGAGGAACATTACCATAACTTTGTTTCCTGCAGGAGCGGAAAACTTCGCTTCCATAGTGGCAGCGGGGAGAGGCAAACAGGGAAAGCACCGTTACTATAGAAACCAATCCCATTCCAACCCAGTCATTCAGTTATCCCCAAAACACCATCCCCCTTTCCTCTCCATCCCCTACACACATCCCCCCAAGCGACTGCCACCAAACCTGCTGACTGCACATAACCCTGCTGGTTTGATCCAGTTATTTGTTTCAAGTGTGATTTAGTGGACTGTGTAGGGTGTCTCCATACCATATGCCATATGTTTGCCATCTGCAAATACAGTAACGGGGATTTTATGGTGGCCAATTTCTCATGATAAAAAGAACAGACCAAAAAACATGTTTTGCCATGAGTAATTGCATCATTAACTGTAGAGCGACTATAGCACGTCAAACCACTTGCAGTCGATTGTGATGATCTGGGTTTGAGTCATTATCTCATTAGAGTATAATCATCGCAGATACAGAATTTCCCAACAGACTCTGAAACAATGTTGATGCTTGATCGCCTATCGCCAGATTGAGAGGATGCCACTCTATCCTCCACAAACATCCCCCATATGGTGGCAAATCACCCATTTATAGTATGTATTATTCTATGCTTTCTATCCTATTTTATGAGATGCCAGTAGCAGCCCTTTTGTGTTAAGAAAGACAGCTAATGAATTGCTAATCCTTAGTGAAATTAAACAAAAAGGCTTTATTCCCACAGATAGCAAATGTGGCATTATGATAAGTCACCCAACCCACTCAGCTTTAATCCCACTGAGCAAAATGCATTGTATTGAGTTCAATTTCATTTTTTTCCATAACATATTTTTCATACATCTTTACCCTTGACTGTTTCCTGAAATATGTCAAGATTATGACTTTTGTAGTGGGAAAAAAGTATAAATAAATAATGACTACATCAGATCTACATATATCATTAATAAGAAAACAGACTTTATTATAAGATGCTGCAGTAGTCATTGTTTAATTTTTTCTTTATTAAATAACGTTGCATTATTTGTCCCCATGCTATATTAACACCATGCAATATTAATTTCCAGTTTATTTTGCTTATCTCTTAATTAGAACCTTCGTATGTGACATCTGTATTCACAAACACAGAGACAACAGGTACAAAAAAGAACTAAATCCAAAGATGAACAAACTAAAACATCAGGCTGACAACACAAATAAAAAAAAACAGTCTATAGAAAGACATTGTATGGCCAATAGGTATCTTAAGGATGTACCTGATTCAATATTCAGTAATTTCATATCTATTGACTATCTATTGATTCCCTGATCCTCTGGTGTACCATCAGAGGCTCTACTTAATGTGCATTGTACACACTACAACTAGGTGGCTAGGTGTTGACTTTTTAAATGTGTTTATTGTATTTCTCAGGGTTTACCTCAAATGCACGAATGTGTGTCTTTCAGTCTCTGAATCAAAAGCTCAATAAAAATAATAATGTACTTGATGTACTGTAAATAATGTACTTGATTCTTATTCAGATCAGTAGTAGCTCTAGCCCTTGCCTTAGTAGTCTAACCCTTATTCAGATCAGTAGCAGCTCTAACCCTTGCCTTAGTAGACACAGGCGTGGTATGCTTGCCATGGCTTTTAGCAGCAGTCAGCTGTGTTTTAAATTTCGCACCTCTGCTAAGTGCAAAAATCTACTTTTAGTGGAGCATTCAGCTGTGACTAACTCCCCACAGAGAGCTCCAGTTCTAATTGCTGCAGCCTCACAGGGCAAAGCTAAAGCCTTATGGACACAAGGGTTACCACAGCAGGCCCTGTGGTTTCCGTTCAATACCACCATGGTGCCAGGTTAAAGGTTGGTCAGGATGGCATTTTTTGTTTTAGAAAACTACTCTGCAGCACCACGGGGACCAGAACATCAACCTCCATGGTGTCTGGATGGCACTGCTGCCTTTTATTGCCTGTGTGTGTGTGTGTGTGTGTGTGTGTGTGTGTGTGTGTGTGTGTGTGTGTGTGTGTGTGTGTGTGTGTGTGTTGCAAAAGTTGAATCAAGCATCCTTAATTCTAATGGCCACACACGATAATGGCTAACAACACTCAGTAGGATCTCAGTCTGTAATAACCTGTTATCTATAAAACCAAACACACCATGGGTAAACCGTCCAAATGCTCGGTTTGAATGTCCAGTTTTCTGTAAGGAGAGAGACAATGTGTGAGTGCATTTCATCTGAAGACATGCTACTGATGATAAATATGCAATGACAAGTTTATCAAATGAATGCATACTTGCCAGAAGCACACACATTTTATCATGCCACCAATATAAGCTTTTCAAACTCAAAGGTCAAACCAATATTTATATGCAGATTAATGCAGTGCATGAATAGTAAGACACAATGCAATAATATAAGAGATATATAGCCGTAATAACACAAAATTCATCACATGACCACAATGCCTCTACAACACAAAAATTATGTTGCACGCATCCAAATAAACCATCACTGTTGCAGATGCAGCACTTGTAAACTTTGATACCTGACGCAACCCCAGTAAATAAATAAATATAAATATAAATCTCCAGGCTTATGTCCACTCATCACCACTTTCATCTCACTGTGAAATGTAAGAATTTTTTCAGTTGCTTCAATCTACCCCTTGCCAATCTATAGATGGGCTGGGAAAGCAGATCTGAAAGCCTCTGCCAAAATCACTCCATCAGAGGACCCACTTACGTTGGCTGCCTTGCCAATCTCCAGGGAAATTTCAGCCATTCTCGTGACCCATTTGGAAGTGTGGACGGCACTAGGTTAGCGAGGAGATGGAGTGGTGACGGATGAATGTGTTTTAGGAGGCCAGTGGGGCACAGGAGAACTACAAGAATTTGATGAGAGTTGGATGCTCTTATGGATGGGCTGTAGAGTTCTGGAAAAATCTCTGGCCTTCTCTGGCTTGCTCTCAAGATACAGCATGTGTTCTTGGCAGTGTTCTGACATTGTAGTAAAAGAACCAATGCACTAATATTTCCTAAATATTACAACATCTTTTAATAAAAGGTATTGTGACTGAAAAAAATACTTGAAATTGCTAAAAAAAAATACTGAATACTTTGCAAAGCAATGATGCTGATCATAAAGTCTATTCTCTCTCACTGGTGTTCATCCTGCCTGCCAGCTTGCTCATTCCTACTCCTGTACACAGTGCACATGCATGTGACAAATGAGGCAAATAAGAAATGCCTGCAGGGTGGACTGGGGGCGGGTGTGGGAGGGGGAGAAAAAAAAGAGGAGATACAGGGCTGGTCCGTCTGCCCACTGTCACTCCCAGTCCATAAGCTAGCGAGAGAAATGCCCCTTTAATGGCTGTGGCGATGGGGCGTTTTTTGGCTTCTTCTCCAAAATCACCACACACCCACTCTTTCCAACCTAATTACCAATTGACAAATATCTTTAAGTGTTTTTTTTTTCCGCTGATTTTCGGAATGCGGCAGAATGAGCAAAGACTATGTGCATCTTTGAGTGTGGCTGTAGGGGTGGGAAGGAAATGAAAGCTGAAGAAGGGGAATGGCAATTACAGCCTTGCTGATTCAATCCATTTGTCAGGACTTCGCTACTGCCATCGCAGACGCATTCTACAATAGCCAGCATTTATGGGCCCCTTAAAGACACTGAATTATTTATTGGCAAGCATTCATTTTGGCTTTGACCTCCTTTGTTTGGAACCAGAGACAGGAATGAATGCAGTATACCTATATGGCAAGTGGTGCTAGCAATATAGTCTGAAAAACAAAACTACTGTATGAGAATTGCATGCTTAGAAACAATTTGGACTGTCATTAAACTGTAATAAAATCTATGCGCATGCAAGCTCAATTAGTGAACTCATAGCAAAATTACCGAACATGAACTAGATGGCAACATGCAGTAGTTTTGAATGTCTCTAAATACAATGACACATCAATCTTATGAACCAAACATATCTCACAGAAAACACAGGCAAACATGGACTCCATATTTTAAATGACACTGTCAGGTAGGATTGACGGGCAATGATTCAACACACTCGGCATGGTGATAGGGGTAGTATGACATCAGTTCCAGGATTTGTTGGGGGGGGGGGGGTGAATGTAGGGGGTGGGGATTGGCAGGGGGAATCGGGTGGGTGGGCGGGTGGGCGGGTTTGTCATGAAACACTCTGCCATCCCAGGACATTCTGGGAGCTGGGCGGAGGGGTGGGCAAGAGCAGCAAGCCACCGAGGAGAGGAGAGGCGAAGCTCCTGTTACATTTTCCAGTGCGATGCTCAACTAGCGTGACCTGCCAAATGTTGACTGGTTCCTGCAGCACCCCTTGCACAGACAGAGAGGGAGAGAAAGACAGCGAGAGAGAGAGAAGAGAGAGAGAGAGAGAGAGAGAGAGAGAGAGAGAAAGCGCATGCCACTGAGGGAGGATCTCAGGGTGGCCATCTGTGCCGCCACGCACCAGGGCCAAAGCACCGTTTAATGGGTCAGGCATATGGAAATGAATGCTCGTTTGCTGCACATGTCCCTTGAGAGAAGTGCTTTCTCATTTGACAGCCGCCACTACAATTTAGAGACTGTAATTCAGTTCCTAACTCAAATACTGTAACTCACACAAAATATTCAGTTATAAATCAGTTTACAGTGCATTCTGCTCACAAAAAGGATGTATTTGCAGGCAATCTTAATGTTACATGTTACTGTCCAAGTAGTGAACTAGTTGTCAAAGCCTGGAGTCTGTTAAATATAAGACCCTGAACGCAGTGAATGCACAGTGAGATTCTCTTGAGAATCATGGCTGAGGTGAAAACAAGCTTTTTTCTGGCCCCTTCCACCCCAACCTTAATCCTACTTTTGTTGTTGTTGATGTTTTGTTTTTTTTTCTTTCTGGGGGATGTTGATCAGCACCTTGGAGAGCTCCGCAGACAGCCCTCACCGTGGCAACTGACTGAGTAACTGCATTACCCGCCTTGACAGGTCATCCAGGCCCCGGGTCACACTGTCACATCACGTATTTGTCAGCTTCCAGAAAAAGAGTGTCTGGGATCTGTTGGGTATGGCTGTGTGGTTATCTAATCTGGGCTATGTTGCCCACTCCACTTGCGTTCTCCCTCTCTGCTCTGCTCTGTTCCATCAAAGCACCACAGCAAAGAGACCCACAAGTGCCTTGGCATCAGCACGCCTCTTTTCTTTCCCCTATCGACCATGGCTGGCCATTCACCACTCAAGGAGCATTATCAAAGGGAACAGAGAGTTGACAACAGCGCATTGTGTTTACTGATGAACTGTACAGCCTGCCAGGGGCTTTGATAACCTGATGCCTAGGCTCTAACAACACCTAATTTGGTTATACTGTTAGGGCTCTACCTTTAGCTAAATAATTATCAGGCTTATGTTAAGACTCACATAGGTTAATTGACAAATTATATATACTGACATGACTATAAAACAGACCACATCAATTAAGAGTTATAAATAAATAAGTGGCAGTTTTTTTGTAGCTACTGAGACAGTGTTGTGTTGGGGTGATCCACCTGTTAGCAGGAATCCTGTTTGTGACGGTCTCTCTCTCTTGCCCAGATCTGTGCATCACCTCCCCTCCACCACCACATCCACCACCACTACCCTCCACCCCCCACCCCTGCCTGTCTCCCACTGCAGACAGAGATCCAATTATCCCCCTCTATCACCCCACCCCCTTCCTTCACTCTCACTTTTATCTCCTTTTCAATTTGCTCTCCTCTCCAAGGAAGGCAAAACAGCAGACAGTGCCCTGTGCCAACATGTCACACATTTAAAAGAGATGCTGTGTGGAGAGCAGGCTGTTGTGCATTTCACTGTACTAGTGGAGTAATCAGACAGCACGTGTTAGGTTTCTGGTTTTTAAAAAAAAAAGTTGTCCAGAAATTGTAATGTAAATCGCTCAAATTAAGTAAGTAAAGAATCATTTTTCTCATAACTCATAATGGCTACTATGACCATGAGCCCAAGGCAAGCCACAACCAAAATGAGTGATTCAGTATTAAAAATATTTACATATTTACAATGTTAAAAAATGCTACAAAATTGCCTACAAATCAGATTTCACTCCATTAGGCAACTATTAAAAATGACTCTGCATAACTATTAGATGAAAAAAATTGTTTCAAGGGCCAAAATCTTTGAATCAGCATCACTGGGAAAATGGGTTTGCTGCCACAAGCACTTCTTGCTTTATTACAGATAGCCAGTATTGCCCGACATGCTGATATACCATATGTTTCCACCCTACAGAGGGAGAGATGTAAAACGGCAAATAACCTCTACCAATCCACATATTTTAACCTACTGTTGTGTACATTCATAAAGCACAAATCTTACAATCCACGAATTAAAAAATGATAAAAAAAAAAAAAATAAAATAAAATAAAACTGGGGAATCTCCCCCCAGGGCATCCCCTTCTACTCTTCTATATCACATGGATAACAGATGATTCAGAGAGAAGGGGGTAAAGCACATACATTACAAACATAAGTGTGACAAGCAGTGAATGTTTAACTCATCATGCCATGCACAGCAAAGAGCCCAATTAGCCAAATTAGCCTCAGTCTATTGTTCCCAGGCTCAGGGTGGGGCATGTCAGTGTCTTTGCATCACTCTCAGAACAGAAACAAAAGCAGAAACAAAAAACAGGAACAAATCTGACTCAGGCAAAATGTAAGTATGCTAACCAACATTCAGCTGACACACATTCATGCCTTAGAGGATGAGGAACACCACGATGGGCACAACAATAACAAAAAAAAAGTTTAATTGGAGTAGGTGTTACTGACCTGAAAGCGCTTTTTGGACCAGATTTTCTTCATGGCTGCAAGAAATCCCGATCCTTTTCTGCGCTGAAGAGGGACAGACCTGACGTCTTCCAAAATGGGGGGGTTGATGGTCACACCTGCTGATGACCTGTGCTCCCCGTCTGGAACATGACCACAGCTACTACGACTCAGTTTGAAAACGGGCGAAAGAAATATCTGAGGAGTAGTGGTACGTCTCTCTGACCTGTACCGAACTACACACTATACTCTTCCTTTCGCGACCAGGACTGGCTTTTTAAAAAAATACCTTTAAATTTCATTTAGTTGCTTCTTAGATCCCCCCTAAACACTACAACAGAATCCGGCTGGGCGTGTCGACCAACGTGCTGGAGGAGGCAGGAGTCAGGAGGTGAGGCGATACCGGCGCACTGACACACTTTCCCAGCTGGTGACACACATTCGCTGCCTTACAGACCCCGAGCACGCTCCAGAGTTTCCAGCCTCAAAACACAACCAGGCACGCAGCGGCAACAGCAGCAGCCACAGGACACGGAACGGGAAAAAAAGCCCCCCAATAGGAGCAGAGTATAATCAACTCAGGAGGAGCCAGCTCAGACAATAGCAGCCGGCAGCAGGGAAAGAAAGAGCGAGAGAGAGAGAGAGAGAGAGAGAGAGAGTGTGTGTGTATGTGTGTGGGGGAGAGAGAGAGAGGAGTGCGCGCGTGTGTGTGTGTATGTGTGGGAATGTGTGTGTGTGGAGTGGTAAGGGGGGGAGGATGGATGGGATGAGGGGGTAGAAGGCAGAGAGAGAGAGAGAGCGAGCTTTCCCTGCCTCGTTTCCTCCAGAGAGTGAGAGAGCGAAAAAACAGAGATGGAGTGAGTCAGACCTCCTGAGAAACTGTGCAGGAGGATGCAGGCTGGCAAAATTCCTTCTTTTTTCTTTTGCTGGTGCTTTGTTGTGTTTCTTCCCCTCTTCTCTCTATTTTCTTACCCTTGTTCGCCTTTGTCTTCTCACTGATGTTCTCTTGCCCTTTATTCTCTCTCTGTGACTTACAAGCCCTTTTTCCTCTGAGTCTTACAAACACACACAAACACACCCACACACGCCGCTTCTGCCTCGTGTTTCCTGTCTATCTCTTATTTATTCGGAGACTCTGGCTCCCTTTGAGCTGTCACCACAGCGAGGTAGCCTCCTAACCCAGAGTGGACCCTCATATATCCAGGATCAATGCCCGTGACGTCAGGGCAGCCTCCTGTCAATGCCGCCTTTTGCGCTAAGTAACCACCAGCCATTTGCACTCTCTCAGCTTGCTTGCTTTCATTCCCCCTTCCTCTTTTATTCCCTATCTTATTCTGTCTCTCTTTCTCCTTCTCTTTCTCTCTCTTCATTTTCTGACTTTTGATCCTTACACCCTCAGTCAACTGATTTTTACATCATCATGTTTATTTCATTCCTGTATAAACACAAGTTGCTGAGCAACCGCCAGAGACTACTGCCATTTTGCATCAATTTAATTGTTCTATTTGAACAGACAGCCATCTTCCTGTGCTAAAACATCCCATGCCAGTCAGTCGGGTGTGTTATTCCATCGCTTATGCTAGGTGCAAAGAAAGCGCGTGTGAAGACTAATGTGCTAATGCATTCCTTTCAGCTAATGTCTTGAGAGGAGGCTCCATAAGCACATACAAAGGCAATTTCTCAGTTCACAGAACATAAAAGTAGCACAGCGCTTGCTGGGATACACATGAGAGGATGTTCAGCATTGGGTGCTGATTCCTTTTATTCATATCTTAGACGGATCGGCACCCTTCATACATAACCAGGTTGTGTTACGGACACCAATGGATGCTCACTGTGACACAACAAAGAGCTGAGGGGGCTGAGGAAGGGATGGGAGGGGGAGGAAGGGGTGTTGGGCTTTGGGTTAGGAAGGGTTTGAGGGGATCAGGTTATGTTGTGGTAATGAATGTGTGTGTGTGTGTGCGTGCGTGTGTGTGTGTGTATGTGTTTGTGTGTGTGTGTAGGGGGTGGAGGGCACACAGTAGATGACTAAAACGTGCGCTCATTCATTTTCATCACCTGCTGTGCACTCTCAGAGACACACACATACTCACGCTAAAACACTCACACACACAGACACACTCACACAGACACACACACACACACACACACACACACGTTCATCTCCCCAGTAATTATTGGCTTGCTGCTTGTTCTCTTGCCTCAATGCATCACTGAGCACACCTGTGTCCTCAACAACACAGTACAAAACAACACCTCTCTCTCTCTCTCACACACACAAACACACATACACACACACAGTCACTCAATCACTCCAGGAATTAACAATTCCAGCAGCCAGGGGTGCCAGCCAGACTCCCCTCAGCGCTCTTCTGCATGGCAAGCGTGGAGAGGAGCCCCACTGTTGTGCCAATCTCACACAGTGTGAGGCTGCCATCACTTATGAATACATCAGGAGGGACCCTTCATCTCGTCACTTTTTATGGAGTCAATGCACTCCGATGATTTGTTTTGGGTTTTTTTTGTAAGCAAAATGTGTGTGGTTTTTTTGTAAGCACTTTTTTACTACAGCTCATCAAACATCACTGATTATGGTTTCAGCAAAAGTGGGTTTTATTGGCTGGCAGTGATTGAAATTTCTGAAGAATGGAAGGTTATCACATTAAATGTGAAATATTGATTCCAGCCGTTCATCAATTGAGTGAGACGTAAAAATCAATAGACACTGACCAGGCAACAAATGTGAATAATGGATGCCTCCGACTGGTGCGATGTGATAAAGCCGTTCTAGCATAGTGACCAAATGCCATTATGAACCATTTCTTTTACTGATTACTCACACACCTAAAACCACCGCATGCATCTGCCCGTGGGCCATCTTTCCATCTCTCTCTCTCACTCGTTCTCTACCTCGGTTTCTGTCTCCATCTCTCTCTCTCTCTTCCTCCCTCCCGTTTCTACCTCAATCCATTCCTGAAAGACAGCGATCAATAAGCGGGCGGCCGCTACAGAAGTCCCCTCGCGTGCCGGCGGGGTATCATCGATCCGTCCCCGCAGCAATCAAAACACTCGGCTCTGTTCAGCCAAGTGTCCACCACACCGCTGAATATGAGCATGGCCAGCAGACTGCATAGTGTCTTTTCAATTTATTTCATTTTTTCCCCCATCCTCTCCCTCACCAACTCTCTCTCTCTCACACACACACACACACACTCCCCCTCTCCATCATCTGTCACTCTATCCATCTCTTCTTCTGTCACTCTCGCGCTTCTCTCTTTTCTACCCTGGCATCATCATACCTCTTGCTGGCATTTCAATCGGTCACTGGAGCAGCAGCTCTTCTTTCCAACAGTGTGTAGTTCAACAGTGTGAGTGAGTCTATTCAGGTCCTTCTGCCAGCCATACAACACAGCAGGAGACTAGATAATTACAGCCAACAGCCCTTCATGACAATGCATGGGAATGACACACTACAGAG